>RQTK01000283.1:426879-459379 GCA_003991915.1 Elysia chlorotica
TGATGATGATGATGATGATGATGATGATGATGATGATGATGATGATGATGATGATGATGATGATGATGATGATGATGATGATGATGATGATGATGATGATGACGACGACGACGAGGCATGCTAGATTGACTATGAGTGGAAAGGAGATATTTTAAACATGTTGCTTATTTAGAGTTACTGGCTTTATTATTTAAGAAAAATTCTCACACATGCCTCTCAAAAAAGGCAGGCTAGATTGACTATGAATGGAAAGGAGATATTTTAAACAGATAACGAGACAGAGACAGCGGACAGCGTGCGGTAGCTCTGGTGTTAAAGCATCACTGTCTGATGCAGGAGTTTCGTGGTTCGAACCCCACTCGAGCAACCTTGCTCCCTACTAGTAGGGTCGATGTCAGTGTAATGTCACAGGTTACGTCGCGAGCATCTCGAGTAAGCTTCGCTACTTCGCTTCCTCCGACCTAAGAAAGTTCAAGACAGATACATGTAAATAGATACATTGTTGATAGACAACAGAGATAGAGGGAGAGAGAGAGAGAGAGAGAGAGAGAGAGAGAGAGAGAGAGAAGAGAGAGAGAGAGAGAGAGAGAGAGAGAGAGAGAGAGAGAGAGAGAGAGAGAGAGAGAGAGAGAGAGAGAGAGAGAGAGGCAGACAGGGAGAGACAGACAGACACACAGACATAGACAGACAGAGAGACAGAGACAGTGAGCAATAGGGTGTGAGATAGAAAGACTAACAGGCAAGCAAACACTAAGAGAGACAGAGATGAACAGATAGAGATTACACAAAATGTTAGGATGAATTGTTTTGGGTCCAAAAAGAAAATAAAGGTAGAAGTCAACACAGACCTTCTCTGTTAATATTACATTTTCTCTATCTCGGAAACAAATGTTTATCTCTTCATAAGGAATCTTCGAAGCAGTTCCGCCAGGTCCATTATTCCATCTGGTGACATCATCTGTGTGACCATTAGATCCTTTTCCTGTGATAAAATGGACCACCACAGAGTCCATTGTACAGGCGGAGAGATAATGTATTTAGTCCAACAAGAATCTTCAGAAGTCACAGCTCTGTTTCCTAGAAGGCCAGCAGTGCCATGTTATGCCGTATCAGCTTAAAATGATTATGAATTTAAAACAAGCTTAAAGGCATCTATCATTTTCAAAGGAAGAGATAGGTAAAGATATAACTTAGAAAGGAAAACTCTCATCCAACAATTTACGTAACGAAACATTCTGTATGTTACAGATGTATGCGTAAAGGTAGGCTAATCAATGATGAAAAGTTCATTGCAAAAATAATACCAATACTACCCCAACGTGCAGCTAGACTTTAACCTAATGTATAGTGCAGTTACTTGAAAATTATTAAAAATAATGTCGTAAACTGCAGACAACTTACTATTAAGAACAGTAATATAGGACAAGTAGGGAGAAAATGTTGTGCATCTATGATTAAAGAATGTGAAAAATCACATGCTGCTTGACTCTAGGAAAGCATATTCTAACGTATTTTCAATGTAAATAGTTGGATGTTGGCTATGGATTGCACTAAGGCGATCAGACTATGTGCTTTGCACTGGAAAATATTAAAGAATTTTTAACCTACATCTATACTTCTCCACAAGATGAGAATAAAAAGTACCAACCCTTCGTTACATTTAATGTTAAGCTCCAGTTCTAAACTAATCATGCTAACTGTTATAGATCCGCTGGTCTTTCAGTCCAATTCGAATAAAGAAACCACAAGCCAGCCAATAACGAACTCCTAAACTTTAATGATTCTGAGAAGTTAACAATAATACAGTATACTGGTCACACAGTTGATAATCAAAATAACACTTCATAAAAACTATCTCTCACAGTTCAGTACTCAATTCGTCGTGTCTCTCAAACCTCAAATCAAATAGCTTATATACAATGTGTATGTTTAAATTACATATACAAACATCCTACACAAATACCAACTTAACTCATGGGATATGAACAAACCATATAAGAATATTTTTGATGATGTCATCACGGAGAATTTCCCAATTAAAAATAGAATTATCCCATATAAAGATATACCCACTAAAGTTACTATCAAAACAAACTGACGTCACATTTCCAACCATTCAGAGATGGATATACTCTCGTCTAAAAATGGACTTAAATGAAATAATAATGTACTTTACGGGAGGCTACATAGCTAACTATAGTAGGCTAGCAATTTGATGACTCAGGTAGTAATAAATTGTTTGCGTGACATAGGTGGAGACGGAAATTCATTAATATTTTTATCAATGGTTTTGAATATTTGGAGAAGACATACTCAACAAAAATTAGATGCCACCAATGTATAATGACACGAAATACGAGTATACTATTTTCGGCTTGCTGCTTGGGTGTCGGCATGTATGGGTGATTATTTAGAAAACATAGTAAAAAACATAAACAATTTTGAGATGGTGATCTCTGCGCACAAAAAACTAATTAGGTTATTTAAAAGATTTAAAAAGATATATAGATAGCAAATTTAAGGCGCGCTACCGAATAAAATGGAGAGATCCTGATTTATCCATGATATGGCAGCTCAAGTTCGAGGTAGACTTCCAGACTTTGATCATCTGCTTGCCAACATAGGGGTGACTTGCTCATGCGTCTGGGGAAGGAGAACAATGAGCACATAAATTGTGTAATGGCGATGGTTATTGACGTAGCAGTGCGATCTAACTCTAACACTAACCCTAACCCTAACCTTAAGTGAAACCCTTGTCTATGTAAAAGGAAATACTATTATTATAGATCCTTCAATTTTTTGGACAGATGCGCAGCCTGATATAGCACCTTTCAGAGCCGAGCCACCAAAGAGTATTGAGTCGGCAAGCTGACTAGCTAATAAAAAGAAGTTTATTTTTTTACAATGATGCTAAACGGTCAAATGACAAGCAAAGCTCCAAATTATTGGTTTAGAAATAAAGGTAAATTATTATTTCTCAGCTCTATGGTAGGAAGAGAAACTAACAGTTGGCGGCTTACCCACTGCAGTAGGTCGAACGTAATTGGTTCAGTGCAGTTTGCGTAGGAGTAGGCAAAGATGGCGAGGGTGCCTCCAGGTCTCAGGACTCGGTGTGCCTCGGATAGAAACCTTAGGAAATAGATGCAAAAGAGATATACACTATAATTATCATGATCCATACATAATTATCATACAAAGGGTTCTCAAAACTATTTGCAAAATTCTGCGACATTGCGCTCTTCATCATTGTAAAAATGTGTTTTTACCATCTCTAAGATGAAATGGAAGAAATTCCACAGGAAAAAATTGTATTGGTCTCAACAAAAGTGAAGCCTCATGGTCAGATAATTTGGTATTTATTTACATGGTGTGATGAGACTTGTTTAATTTCAGAATGCATTCTTAAATCTACTCGGCCATAACCATTTCATTTCTTTCCCTTCAAGACGAAAAACTATTACAAACCAAAAACACAAGATAGTGCTTTGGTTTCTTTAAGGTTAAAGTAGCATTTAGTTATAGTGGTGATAGGAATAAGGTCTAGTTACCCAGAGGAAATAGTTGTGAGGATAAAAGGTAAAATATTCCTTAATGCACCTGTACAATTTCAAAGAGGACAAAATAAATGTGTGTCAGCAAGAAAAGTAAATAGAAACAAAGAACAATTAGTTTAATCATGGTACATGAAAACAATGTAAACTAAATGACACGTTTATATGTATATTGATCGTTAGGTTGTTTAAGCATACCTGCGTTCAATATTGTTATAATAGTCAGACGTTGGTCTAGGATCCATCCACAATAAAACCTATATAGTGCTGATGTTGAAACTTTTTGGGCGCTTGGTTATGAACTTAAATAACCTTCCAGTTCACATTCCGGGCCATAATTAGCGGTAGTTTGTCTAGCAATCCCGTTTTGCCAAGCTCATAGTATACTCGCGCCATTTCCTTTCGCATGCAAGAACTCTTTTGTGATCTGTGTTTAACCTCTGACGCTGCCTTGGTTTACTTACCGTTCGATCTAAAAATGACTCCAAGATCAAAGACGATAGCACGGATCAATAAAACGACTGGGCCAGTGTGGTATCCTTATTTTAGTGAAGGGGTGACGGGTTATTTACTTTGTCTACACAATTTGCAATAATTGTCAGTCGCCGGAACACAGGTGGCACAATCAGGTTGGTAATTTTTTTAAAGGATAGCATGATGACGTGCCCAATGGTCAAGTATGAATGTTGCCGGTTGCCGGATAGGCTCCCCCTGGGGAAACCTACAAGACGTTTAACCCAGAGAGAGAAAGAGAGGGGGAGAGAGAAAGAGAGAGAGAGAGAAAGAGAGAGAGAGATGGGAAGAGAACGGAGGAGAGAGAGAAAGAGAGCGGTGGAGAAAGAGAGATGGTAGAAAGAGAGAGAGAGAAAGAAAGAAATAGAGAGAGAGAGAGAGTTAATCTTGAAAAAAGAAAGAAAAAATTAAGCCTACTCGAATGAATTCAATTGCCTGTCATTACTGTTCCTGTCCCAATTTGCTTATTCAGCGACAATCACTTATTAAAAATGTCCAAACAAAAATTTACATATAGCAAGCATAATTTATGCAAAGACGAGATAAGTTTGCAATGTAGACAATGGTGCCGTATGAGCGTTTTTACAGCGTCAAAGATGTGTTGTATATCTTCGTTAAAACCTTTTTACTTCCTATTGGTTTCTTTCCTTTTCTGAAGAATTATAATACGTGTATTTAGTTTAAGCACATTATAAATTCATTTGAAAAGAAAATAATGCCTTTAATCCTCATCATCGAATAGATAATCACTTGATGTCCAAGAACAGAAAGATAAAATTGTACAAAGCGAAGAGGAAGAAAAAGATGAAAAAAAGAAGAAGAAGAAGAAGAAGAAGAAGAAGAAGAAGAAGAAGAAGAAGAAGAAGAAGAAGAAGAAGAAGAAGAAGAAGAAGAAGAAGAAGAAGAAGAAGAAGAAGAAGAAGAAGAAGAAGAAGAAGAAGAAGAAGAAGAAGAAGAAGAAGAAGAAGAAGAAGAAGAAGAAGAAGAAGAAGAAGTCCATATAAAAGGCATGCAGACAGAGAGTAGGGAGGAAGGAAGAGAAAGAGCGAGAGCATAAGAGACATACGTTCTACAATGAATAGGGCGGTAAGGTATACAATACATTGGATTTTGAGTTAATACACACATAGTTTTATACAAACCATTTTGTTTTCAATCTTGTTCATAAAGCCTACTTCTCTTTTCATGTTTCTAAAACTAACTGCACTTATCGTATTATCCAATTGTTATGTGACTTAGCATTAATAAACCGTGGCGTTTAAGAATTAAACAATTTCAAAGAATCAGGCTTACAGTGATCTCTGCATATTGAAAGAGAAAAGATATGAAGACGCTTAGCCTGTTCTGTTAAGAAATAATTATCCTTATCAGATGTCTGGCATGATCACCTCCCCAAACTACACTAAGTTTGGGACTTAGGCGATTTGTATACCAAATAATCTAGATCTGCTAGTAGGCCCTTGGGTTTAAATCGCCCCTATAGATAGTGCATTGTTAACCAGTTCTGTCGCCCTCTCAACCGTTGCATAGTTATGGGAAAGATTTATATCGCTACACTCTCATTTAACGAGTATGGAGTTAACCCAACACTTTCGAACAAGATCAATATCATAATTAACCATAGGTTAAGAATGCTTTTCTTATTTTTTTTTAAATCCATCTAAAAGCTCCTTATTAGTATCTGAGAATGAAATTTTCTTTGTCTATTTATCTATCTATCTATCTACCTATCTATCTATCTATCTATCTATCTATCTATCTATCTATCTATCTATCTATCTATCTATCTATCTATCTATCTATCTATCTATCTATCTATCTATCTATCTATCTATCTATCTATCTATCTATCTATCTATATATCTATATACATGTAACATATAATTGGCAACAACCTTTATCTTACAAAGGAAAGCTGTTTCACCTAATTTATCGATTTATCTCGCTTCCTTCGTCTCCTCCCACCTCCCCCGCTCTCTCTCTCTCTCTCTCTCTCTCTCTCTCTCTCTCTCTCTCTCTCTCTCTCTCTCGCTCTCTCTCTTTCTCTAAAACACACACACACAGACACACTCACGTTATCTCTCTTAGTCTCTTTTTATCTGTCTGTCTGTCAGTCCGCATGTCTCTCTCTCTTTGTCTGTTCCCCTCTGTCTCTGTCTCTGTCTCCCTCTCTGTATCTTTCTCCTTCTCTTCTTCTTCTTCTTCTTCTTCTTCTTCTTCTTCTTCTTCTTCTTCTTCTTCTTCTTCTTCTTCTTCTTCTTCTTCTTCTTCTTCTTCTTCTTCTTCTTCTTCTTCTTCTTCTTCTTCTTCCTCGTCCTCCTCTTCCTTTTCCCCTTCCTCTTCCTCTTCCCCTTCCTCTTCCTTTTCCCATAGGTTCCTGTTTATCTGCCGAGGCATCTATCACTAAGCCCTTGTCAAGGGCTAGACTGGTACTGTCACAATCGATACCAAGACAGGAAAGCACCTTTTCACAGATTATTTCTTTAACCCTCCCTCCCTCTTCTCTACCTTTCTCTCTCTCTCTCTCTCTCTCTCTCTCTCTCTCTCTCTCTCTCTCTCTCTCTCGCTCTCTTCGCTTTGCCTCACTCCTGCTTCTGTCTTCATCATTATTTCCCTGGGGGGCTTTTAGTGCACCGCTAGTTCAGTGCCCAACCTAAAGATCTCCACCCTGGACCTTGTTCCCTTGTTTTCCTCATTACTTTTAAAGCATTGTTTTCGGTTTTTTAGATACATGTGATCACTTTCAATGTTTGTCATATTTCCATTATTTTTGGGAAAATATATTGATTTCATCTCGAGACAGTCAATGCTTTTCTGGCTACAATGGAGATACAATGCCGAGGAGGTAAACAGTACAGCTACTTCAAATATGAATTTATTGTTTTTATAAATTAATGTCATGGACTATTAAATAGATCTAAGACAGGTTTTATTTCAAATCGTTAAAGTTGTTTGTTTGTTTGTTAAATTAATTTTTTTTCATAATTATCTAGTTAGTGTTGCTCCATGAATCAATCTAACGAATTTTCATTTATTCTGAATTGTCCTTGTGATTACATTGATCAAGATTCTAGATACTGTTTGGTAGAAAGAAGTTACAGATTTTCCTTTCTCGTCTTTAAGCTTTTCTCAGCTGCTTCTGTCTCTGTCTCTGTCTGTCTGTCAGTCTATCTGTCTGTTTGTCTGTCTGTCTGTCTGTCTGTCTGTCTGTCTGTCTGTCTGTCTGTTTGTCTGTCTGTCTGTCTGTATTATTTTTGGGAAAATATATTGATTTCAGCACGAGACAGTCAATGCTTTTCTGGCTACAATGGAGATACAATGCCGAGGAGGTAAACAGTACAGCTATTTCAAATATGAATTTATTGTTTTTATAAATTAATGTCATGGACTATTAAATAGATCTAAGGCTGGTTTTATTTCAAATCGTTAAATTTCTTTGTTTCTTTGTTAAATTAATTTTTTTTCATAATAATCTAGTTAGTGTTGCTCCATTAATCAATCTAAAGAATTTTGATTTATTCTGAATTGTCTGTGTGATTACATTGATCAAGATTCTAGGTACTGTTTGGTAGAAAGAAGTTACAGATTTTCCTTTCTCGTCTTTAAGCTTTTCTCAGCTGCTTCTGTCTCTGTCTCTGTCTGTCTGTCAGTCTATCTGTCTGTTTGTCTGTCTGTCTGTCTGTCTGTCTGTCTGTCTGTCTGTCTGTCTGTTTGTCTGTCTGTCTGTCTGTTTGTCTGTCTGTCTGTCTGTCTCTCTGACTCTCTCTCTCTCTCTCTCTCTCTCTCTCTGTTTCTCTCTATCTCTATCTATCTGTCTATCTATCTCTTTATTTATCTCTCTCTCAAAATATCTCTCTGAGTCTCTGTATCTTTATTTTTACTCTCTCTCTCTCTCTTTCTCTCACTAGTTAATTTTTATATTTATGTGTTTTTAGACCTTTTCATTTTATTACTTAACAGTTTTTTCTTACTTGCCTCTTTTCTGCATTAACTATATCCTAATTTTACTTTCCGTTTTTTTTTTCTCTTTTTAATTTCTGTATAATTATAAGATATTTCTTAATGGTCGAAAGCTTACGTCTATTGCATTGTTTTCTTTTTACACTTTTTTTTATAGTTGTGTGTGCCTTACTAATCTTTCAAGCTTTCTATTATAATAGTTTAGCTATAGCCGCTCCCCACGTAATTTTGTAATGATTTTCTGAGCAAACAAATCTTTCTTTTAACCGTATAATTATCGCAATTCGAACCAGATACTACTGTTCTAAAGGGAAACAAAAAGTTTACAACAAAAAACAACGTTTTTACTAGTAGATATTTACTCAAAACATTTCCTGCAGACTTCGACTTGAAACACATAGAGCGCCGTATATCATTTTAAGTCGATCTTAAACCTAAGGAATTTTTATACCGGTACTAATCATTTTAATTCATTTTCTATTCTGTTTAAATAGATTAACACTCGTGATAGTATTAAGTGAAAAGTAGTAAGAGTAACCCTAACCCTAACCCTAAATTTTGTATTTTTCTATTTTTCAAGAATTTCTTTATTTACAATATTTTCTATATCAATGAAGGAATAAGGCCGAATGATTAAGTCTTTTTTACCTTTTGATTGTACCTTTTGGTCATTTTCCTCATTTTTTCCCTTTACATATTTGCCGATTTCCTTATTTAATTATTAAAAGCAAACATTTAATTTTGTATTTTTCTATTTTTCAAGAATTTCTTTATTTACAATATTTTCTATATCAATGAAGGAATAAGGCCGAATGATTAAGTCTTTTTTACCTTTTGATCATTGTAATAATTTTTTTATACTAGAAGTTATAATCTTTCTTTTACTTTACTTATCCACAGCTGCCAAAGTGCACCAAAGTAGGACTAAACTGTCTAGATATCAAATTGCAGGACAACCAGAAAAACCAAATGTCATCGAATGCATACAAACGCTCTTCTATAACCGCTCGCCCTTATTGAAACTTGGACAATTGTAAAAGGCTGATAGGTTTTCAAACTGGAAGTCCCAGTTGAAAGGGAAGAAGAAGGAGAATAAGAAATGCACTGAACTTCAAAGAACATCATGATAAGGAACGTTTTAACGTATGCGACAGGAGCCATGGTATCCAGGCACTGTCTCTGTGCGTCTGCGCGTAAAATGGTCAGACGTTAGTCTTGGGACCCATCCACAATATAGCCTATATAGTGGTGACGGTGGACGCTAAGTAACAAAAAAATAACAAAACATACAAACATACAAACGACGGTTTGGTCCACCTAACAATCATGTCCAAACAGACCATGTCGGGCAGCGAGATGCTGGCCCACCTGCGGAACCGACACGAGCAGAAGCACCTGAAGGAGAAGCTGGACGAGCTGGCCCACAGCGAGTTCCTCGTCAGGGACACCAGTCGAGTGGAGACCCACAGGTGGCGCCAGTTCCTCCGGGAAAATCACCGCAGCACCGGCTGGAGCCCCATGGCCATGAGACCGGAGATTCCCACAGAGGGAGACAGCGCATGCGCAGACTCCACTGACGCGACAGGTTCCACCCCCAGGCGGCGCTACGATCTACAGGCGATCAAGAAGTACCAGCGGCCCTGGGCCTGCACGCTGAGAACTGGCGACTCTCATAACAAGGTTCATGTCTTTCGGTTTTATTAGTCAATGAATTAGTGTAAATGTTTAGAAATTATTTATATCTTTTGTAGAGGAGAAGAATTGTATTGGTTTTGTTTTAGGATATACCCTCGCTCCTTTGTTATAATTATAGTCATATTTACCATGGCACCTTACAGTCACGGCTTTGCCAAAATGTAAGATTGATTTGCTCTTGTTAACACATTTTTCCCCCACTTCTTGTTGATGTTTGCAATTGATAACTTTTATTGCATAAGGTTGTTTTTTTTTTAATATATGTAGTAGCCTCTCTAAAACTCAACCTGTTTGTTAGGGTAGAATCAAATTAATGGTCAATATAACTTGGAAGGCTTACTTCAAAGTCATGTAACAGATTCGATGTCCAGTTATACAGAAAAGATTCTTCTAAACGTCTTTATTTACAGAAATTCATTTAAGATGGGCGGTGTTCTTACAGAATAATTGTTAGATTGTATTCTTACAATGTGTTTGGATCTCAATCTTGCGTACGGACCCTCAATAATAAATATATGTTCTATTTCATTTCAAAGCTTGTTTAAAGTTATTTCATGTTGGATTTTCGTTAAAACTGCGATCATACAAAGTGATAAATTGAATGCGCTGCTCATGTACTTTCAGCAGTGTTCTCGCCAAGTAAACGCTTTGGTTAATTGGGCTCTTTAATTTTCTAATTTGTAGTTGGGTGCATTTTGGAGATCGGATGTCAACCAAACTGCAATTATTTTTTTACCTCTTTTACTTTTCGCTGTTTCGTTTGATTTTGGTTGGATTTTTTTAATCAAGGAAATTTACGATTTCGCCCACACCTATTGCGATACTGACCTATTTAATTTTTCGGATCCATTCTGTAACTTTGCACAGTTACACGACTAGCTGAGAATAAGTCTATCTAGAACTATCTGTGTCTAGATCATTGTTAAATATTATTTATCGTTTCGTCACCTATGAAGAGTCTACGCATATGTCTACAAAAAAAATTTCATCTGTTGATGGAGCTATATGTTTTTCTATTTCAGACTCTGATTTTGCTATCCATGGATTCAGATCACTCTTTGTGTGTATCATTTATTACAGCTAATAGGTAACAGGAACTTAATTTCACCTTGATTGGAAGTCATGAACGTTTCTTTCAGATTCATTTAGCTCACTACGCATTTTCTCGTCCGCACAGGTGTGACAATGTGTGCGACGTATTAAATTTTTTGGTACATAAAGCGCGCAAACGGGAAAACAGCCATGACTGTATAGTAGAGTAGGGTTTATTTTCGATTAGTTGTAAAATGTGCCAGATTGGCTTAGCTTTATTAATCGACATTATTTCTATCTATACATATATATATCGCTAACAGGGGATTTCTTCCATAACAGGTCTACCGTGAGTTGGCCGAGGCGGGTCAGAGCAGTCAAAAGTCGCTGTACACGCCGCGGCAGGCAACACTCGCTCTGATGGGGATCGCCTCGTTCGCCAGAGGCAGGACCTGGGGGAATCAGCCCCGCCTGGCTCAGACTGTCCCGGCAGTTGTTGGCTTAGAGCGAGCTAGAAGTGCCTGGGTGTCCAGTGGAAGAAGACAATTAAAGCATGGAGATGACGACGACAATCCCATTAACCCTAGGCAGGCTCTACAATCTGCTCCAATGGCAGGAGAGCGAAAGCAAAGGAAAAGGGACAAAGAGTTCGACCCCAAAGCCAGAGTTCAATTTGAACACCAAGGGTCTGCTTTGGACATGGAGGAAATAGCCAAGACGGGTCTGCAGAATGAGGAGGACGACACTTTCACACTTTCTAGAGAAAGGTCCCTCAAACTTAAGAATATGAGTCAAAGTGTGATGGCTCTGAAAGGTTTGAGAAAGTCAGTGGACTATTGGAAATGTCACATGTGTGGTGGGGACAAACGTCCAATGTTGGGACTTAATAATGATAAAGAAGAATCAAAGAGTTGTGCAAACAGTTTCTATGACACCAGTGTAGCTTTGAAAGGCCTTCACAGGGCGAAAACAATTTTGGATGGTCTTTTATATAGAGAAACGTTCAGTTATGATAATTCAACGTCAACAAATGTTTCCTCGGACTGCCAAGAACCCTCAGAAGAGCAACAACGCTGTGTTTGTAGCCCATCTCAAAGTGGACATGCAAAAACATCAACAGAGCCAACGCCTAAGCACTGCGATAAACATAATAAGAATCAAAATCAACAAAAGACGCTGGAGAAAAAAACTCCAGGCTCAAGCAAGACTAAGTCTGAAAAGAAAGAGCCTCAAACTAAAGCCGACCCCAAGCCTAAAACAATGGCTATCTCGAGGAGAAAAGGAGTTGTAGGAAGACCTAAAGGACTATTTGAACATTGTAATGGTATGCATGAAAATGGCATGATCAAAGATGAAAGGCCACCGACAAACCAAATTGAACTGAATAGGGCGCGTGAAGGAGTTTCTTCTAAAGAAATGGACTCGCCCAGTACACATCTCACATCTTTTATAAACAATACAGAGGGACAAGATATGATACGATCAGAAGAGATTGTGAACACACGAAAGCCCAATCTTGTTTCACAACGTGCAAACGTGAAAGATGAAAATACAACTACAACCGAAACTCTTAATGAGAAGAACAAAGACAGCTATACAGACATGGACTATAAGACCAGCTTTGAATCATCGGGAGAAAGCCAGGTATTGGATAGCCCAGCAAGTGGTCTAAGTCGAGAGGATAATGATAAACCCCTGCGTCGATTTCTGACCAATGACGCCCGTATGGGTATTGACCAGCGCGATGACCCTGTGGACTTGCCTGCTAATCCGCTCAGAGAAGATCAACATGTACCCAGCAAATCAAAGATAACCGCAACTGGGGGAAAATCTCGTTTCGAGATCATTAAATCGGGCCTTGAGGAGAGTCAAGAACTGAGAGATACATTCGACACCAACACCGTTGGTAAACCCAGAAGCCGACACCTGAGTACCGTTAAGCGTCGCAAATTTAGCTTCATGTCTACTGCAGTCAGTGCGTTTGTAAGTAAGCCCAGTTCTGATGATTTACGTAAAAATGTCTGCAGCTCTCGAGTGAGATCCTACAGTGTCACGAGTCAAGCATCTCTGGACAGCGTAGCGACCTCTGCAGATGGCAATGAGAGCCAAAGCGGACCAAAGGGTAGTAAATGGCAGTTAGAGAATATTATTTGTGCTTCTAACCTGGCAAGGTATGCAGGTCGCGCCACAAGAAACGAGAATGGCGAGATAAGCTACACGAGGCCTTGGAGACAGAAGAAAAAGAAAGTAAGCAGGATGGAAGTCAATGTATTTTACTCAATCGCTCGCTTTATGTTGAAAAAGCAGAAAGATTTGAGAAGTGAGAAAGAGGCGCGAAAGAATTTATCAAAGGAAAAGGATGAGGGGGGCGAACTACTTAAGAAGATTGGTGAAGAAAAGGGCAATTCTACGCAACCACTTTTGGGAAAGAGTTACACTGGCTTTGAAGAGAGCAAATCTGTGACAATGAATTGCATGAAAGATGAGTCTTTGATAAATGGAAAATATTTGAAAAATATTGCACATCCTATATCGTCCTCCAACGAACTATCGACCAATTCTTTTTCTAAAGTGCCTGCGAGCAAGGAAATATCTCCAAGTGTAAAGGTAACTGTTCAGCCCCCACAGTCAATAAGGAAAACCACCAGAGCATCGATTTCTGTTCCAAATACGAGTAAAAGAGATAACGCTAATAGAAGAAAATCCAATGTCAGAGCTGGCAGTGCTGTGACGTCTTCTACAGATCCAATAGAAATTCCTAACTTAGCTAGCATAATCGGTCCCTCCAAAGCGCCCATTAACCTCACTAACGGTGTCCTGGACTATGACGATGACCTCAGCACGATAACCTCCGGCATCATGCTGATCCCGGGCCGGAAGCAGGTCAGATACAAGGGCATCTTGCTCCGGAACTACGTGTCTCCACAGGACCGGTATAAAATAGAGCCACGCATGCGCCATAAGAAGCCGACCAGTATACGCTGGAGTTCCAAAGAAGGCGCTATCGTGATGGCGCACAGCGCTGCCGGAGGGGAGGCCGCGGCCAAGACAGTGAATGTGGTCTTCCCAAAGCAGGCCCGTAAGAAGGCGCTGGCCAAGATGGTGGATGATAACCACAGCCAGCCTGTGGACCACTCTGCCCGTGTTGCCAATGCAGAGCTCAGAGCTAAAATAGACCAGTTCCTTCAGTCTGTTGAACCATTCTGCCGGACTAGGCAAAAAACAGCTCTGTTCTAGTACTGAATCCTGTTGCTTCTGTCATCCACAAATATTTTATATTTCAGTATATTTTAAAATTATGCAATATCTACAATATTGGGGTGATTATATTTTATATTTTACTAAGGTTACTTCTAAACCTTGCTTGGCAAAGCATGCTGTATTCAGGAATTTTGAGACAATAATATTGGCCAAAAGTGTTTTTTTTTTAGATTATTAATTTTTCATGACACGTACCCATTGTTTCTGCGAATATGTTGAGAAGATGTGTAGATGGGGTGCTTATTATGCATGAAATGTTAAGGTTTTTCATGACATGGCAAAACATTGAGCATGACACATTGAATAATGTGAATGTAGAATAAAAAGTGGTACACACAGTAAAAGTGATATTTATATTTCTTTTCAAAACGGCGCTTTCGTCTGACTAGTTTTCTCTATCTCTGCCTATCATAAATTTATTTTTTTTTAAATAACAGAATGTCTTACTTTTTAAAATATTATGGAATAATTATCTAACGTTTTGTTAGTGAAGACAGAATAAGGCATTTCATTGATATGCTGTCTGTGTGTCTGTTTTATACCCTTCTCATGCTGATTTCGTATTCGTATTCGTATTAATTAAGATGCAAGAGGCATACATGCCCATGTCGCAAATGTTCAAACAATACAATCATATATGACAACAGTTTACTAACGCCTACACTATATGCTCATCATCTAGTGCCTTTCTGAACAGGTCTGTACTTTCGATGTCAATTTTATCTTGCGTTGGAGTTCGTTCTAGTTCGAGATAGTTCTTGGAAAGAAACTATTTTTGTGCGCATTTGTCTGGGATCGGGGATATAGGAATCTCTTTGGATGGTAGTTTCTTGTTTGACATTTGGAAGGTTGGGGTATGAAGTGTTGTAGCACTTTCACAGTAGTGTTTTTGCCATCACGATTTTGTGCAAATGAGTGAGTTTGGTGCATTTTCGTCGTTGCTCAAGTGGTTTCCAACCCAGGAGGTTCGTCATGGAACCGGGCTCTCTTGATCCACAGCTTGTGACAAACCGTGCAGCTTTCTTTTGGACCTTCTCTAAAGAGTCTTTATTTTTTAACGTGGGGGTCCCATGCAGCGCAAGCATATTCTAAGATGGGTCTAACCATTGCGTCATAGGTTTGGGCCTTCACACTTTGTGGACATTGGTGGAGATTTCGTGACAAGAACCCAAGGGTTCGAATGGCCTTTGTAACGACACTTTAGGTCTTGTTGAATGTGGACGCCGAGGTATTGGATACCATCCACATATTCTAGGGGATGATCAAGCATCGTGTATTCAAATTGTGTTTTATTTTTGTTTCTTTGGAGTGTCATTACCTGGCATTTTGACGGGTGGAAAGACATCTGCCATTTATTAGACCATTCAACAAGAGAGTCTAAGTCTTTCCGAAGAGCTTTTGAGTTTTAATTTAATCCTCATTAAGATTTAGAACTGCTTTACAGGTACACCAGGCAAAAGTTCATGACTAGATAAAAACGATCGCCGATTACTTTGGAAGATTTACGACTCATAGCGTATGGAAACTTAAATGTCATTAAATGATCTGGTTTATGGGACTTATTTGCTAAAAACAAAAAGAAATACAGCGACAATCCTGCTTTTCAATGTTTATTAATGTAAAGTTGTCTGTCAGTTTTTACCTTTATATATAAAGGATTATATTGTGTCTTCACGAATAATGATAACACAAATAAATTAAAACCACAAAAAGGCGATAAGAATTAAAAACAAAAACACACATGCCTTTTGTATCATTTCCACAGATCGGGATAGTTCAATAATGCAACAATGTTAAATCGGCTATTGTAAAATCATTTAACCCACCATGTGGAATTGTTTTAGTGTTCCATAAAGAACTCCGTGATGACCTCAGAAAATGTTCATGTTAATGGGAACTGACAAGGTTGGATGTTATTTTACTCAAAAAATTAGTCGAACTGTAGAATTGTAGAATTTCTTTTCAGAACGGTAGCATCTCTGCAATAAAAAAAGCTTGTTGTTAAAATTTACTCTCATTTAATATGTCGGTAAGGTATAGACTCTTTAATCATAAGCGCTATGTACGAGTCTTGGTAAGATATTATTGTATGAACAAAATGTTATAATACATTTTTGTTACTTAATCTGTATGTATCCGGATTAAGTGTTGTAGGTAATGTGTTTTTAATAGTTTTTACCAGGTTCTGTAACTTTAAAATTTCGCTTGCTTAATTATTTTCTACATACCCGGTATCTAGAAAAGAATAAATTCTAATGTAAACTAAAGCCAGTGTGTTTCAACAAACAAAAGTAAGAAAGACAGGGAAAATAACAAATTAATCAGTGGGAAATAGAAAATTAGAATTGTACTTAAACATGACGGAAGGTGGGGAGCCACGGAAAAAAATGAAAGGGAGAGAGAGAAAGAGAGAGAGAGAGAGAGAGAGAGAGAGAGAGAGAGAGAGAGAGAGAGAGACAGACAGACAGAGAGAGAGAGAGAGAGAGAGAGAGAGAGAGAGAGAGAGAGAGAGATACAGAGAGAGAGGGAGGGAGAAAGAGAAAGATAAACAAGTAAAAATGGAAAAGATGATGGATTTAAAAATTGTAATGCAGGAAAGCGATAATATAAAATCAAGGAGTAGAAAATTTCTCTCTGACTTAATATCTGTCTCTATCTGCCTGTTTCTGTCTCTCCCTGTTTGTCTGCCTGTCTCTCTCTCTCTCTCTCTCTCTCTCTCTCTCTCTCTCTCTCTCTCTCTCTCTGTCTCTCTCTCTCTCTCTCTCTCTCTCTCTCTCTCTCTCTCTCTCTCTCTCTCTCTCTCTCTCTCTCTCTCTCTCTCTCTCTCTCTCTCTTTCTCATTACCCATTTTGTTCCAAAGAATGTAAATTGTTGTTTATGGATTTATGCTGATGTCGATATTAGTTACAGAGGAAACGATAAATATAATTTTAAAATCCAAAACATGCACAGCCATGTTCCAGAAAACAGGAAAAATATAATGGGAGGTTACCCAAAGAGTTTTCTTTTCATTAAATCGACTTATCTCCCTTCAAGGTAAACCAATATTTTACTTTATTCGCAATTTTCAGTGGATTTAGATGGGCGTCTTTATCTTAACCCACTCTCCCCTCCCTTCACTCCTCCGCAGCTCTTGCTCATCGTTTGTTCTCTTCCTTTTTTCCCTTTCCCTTAGCCTTTTCCTTCTTGTGGGTCAGCTTTTACTTCCTATGAGTGAAGTATGAGAGAATAATGATTGGATCTGAATCTGTAAAAGTGCCCTTTAGTCCATTGATGAAATATATGACTTTTTTAAGAACGTTACACTGAAAAAAAGAAAAAGAATATATGGGGTGAGTTTTCCTTGTATGTGCGCGGAGGTCTAACCTGGCCGGGTATTATTTGAGTTATCAAGTGCATACATTTATGAGGGTTCTTTCTTTCATCGCAAATATAACGTTCCATTGCTTACTAGTTTACTTGTGTGGTGTTGCTGGTACAGATCTGGAACGTCGAATCGCGAAGAACTTCTAACTATTCCAAATAAAGGTGTTGAGGAGATGGTTCAAGTTGTTGGATAATTATTGGCCAAGTTTAGTTTAATCGTCGTGAATCGCAAGTAAAGCGTCGCAGTAGCTTATAATTCGTCGTAAGAATCTGCGATAAAGAAGGCTTACGACGAGTCGTAAGGCACATGTTATTAACTGTAGTATCCTGTGTCGTAAGCTACCTTGACCTACGTGCTTACGATCCCTTGTCTGTTGTTATCCAAGTTCAACTAGATCTAAGTGTTTACGACTTCTCATCTAAAAATATAACAGTTGTCTTGTTTTCTGAGGAAGCTGCTCTTCTATTCCTAGAAATGGCGGGTAGAAATTGTATGGTTATTTGCTTTTGAGAGTCACCAATATATTGTAAATTTTATATTCCTTCATCTTTTATACATTCCTCTGCTGACATGTCGGTGGTTCTAGTTGTGGGCTTTCATTTTGCATTCTCGAAGTTATAAATGTAATAAGCCTATTGTTGACTATGTAATCGATGACTAATTCTTTCGTGTGTTCCTTAGTCAAGTCTATGTGTCTTAACCGTATCAATCTATGTGAGATGTACATAAATTACCATACAGTCGACACTAGGTATCTATTGATTTGCCTCTCGTCATTCATGGTTTTAGTGTCAATATGCGATTGTTTTCAATTTTCTTGTGCGTCAATGGGTGTGAGTACTGTTACACTGGTATCAAACTATCAGATATCATTATATCAACTTTGGATCATTATAACTACATCATAACTTTTGAAACTACATACATCTTAATTTCAAGAATTGGTTAAGACCCATGGATAGAAATATAATTTTATAGATACATTGTAAAACAACCAGCATCTTGAGTTAAGAAAAGAGGAATTAAAAAACAAGTGTATTAAACATTTTTATAAACCGTATCGCCTTCATTTCATAGCTTCTCCAGTACAGTAAATAGAAGAAAATAAATCGTGTAAAATTTATATGTATAATTGTTACAGACGCAACCATATCATCAAATTGCCAAGAACTTTTGTTGAACATTTTAGGTACTTGATGCTAAACGGAGTATCACAGTTCAATCCCAGCACATGTTATCCTAATTCACCAACAACTGTCATCTAATTTCATAGGTGTAGGCCAAACGTGTCAATTGTCATTGTCGAAATATGCAGTGTACGTGATAAATACAATGAACGTTGTATTGAGATGAATTTGTTCTCATTTCTTATGTTTTCAGTTATTCCAATGATACATGGTGAAGGTTCAAACATCTAATTGTTGATTGTCTTACTATAAGGGGCTGGTGAATAAGTAATGTATTATTTCGGTGATTGGTTAAATATTTGCATAACCGATTGATTGATTGGTTGATTGATTTGAGTGGTTGGTTGGTTGGTTGATTGGTTGATGCCATCATTAATGACGTTTTTAAAGTTCTGTATGTGCAGTTCTTTCTCGAGATAAGGCACTTTAAAATCAAGAAGAAGAAAAAACAGGAACAAAAAAATCGCAATGTTCTTTTACTAAACGTAACAGCTGCAATCGGAAAACTTATTTCAATGTAAGATAAGAAAATACAAGATAAAAATATAATCTTTGTTTGTGATGTTTGTTGTTTAGGGGGAGGGGGGCGACTTGGACATGCTGTTACACAACAAACTGAACGATGGTTATACAAAATCGATATACATTTATGACTATTGGCTCTAAATAAGTTCTGCAGTGCCGAGAAAAATGCTGCAAGACATACATGTTCGTCGTTAAAAAAAAACAAGAGCATTTACGTTTATCTCCCTGCAGCCTCTCCTGTTTTCCAAACACACACAAACACATTTTTTCTATACCCCTTATTCTAAGTTGGAAGTCCCAGATGTCGTGGGTCTGATGGTACAAATGAGTTATTGTAACGACTAGTTAGGGACATTAAGGTTAGGACCGCTATGTGTTAAAAACTTCAGCCCATGGATCAGCGGATGGTTGATATGTTTGGTGATATCTAAACAATAGATGGAAATAGTGTCTCTAATGAAACAATTAAACAGCGTATGCCTTGTATTTATGGTCACAATTGTACATCAACATGAAAAATACAAAATTATAAATACATTAAATCTAAACATTGTTCGTTGACATCTAGGGAGGAAACGAAAGTAAATTTTATTGTAACATCGAAGGAAAGAAGATTTGGATCAGATAATTGCTAGATGTTCGTCCTTTTTTTCTCCTTACAACTAACTCCATTGTACGTCCATAATGTTATATCTATTGTGAGTGCAAAGATGATGATGACGATGATGATGATGATGATGATGATGATGATGATGATGATGATGATGATGATGATGATGATGATGATGATGATGATGATGATGATGATGATGATGATGATGATGATGATGATGATGAACAATTCATATAGGGTTAATTCTAATATACTGTTTAATTCAGGACAGGGGGGGGAGGTGGAACTAGGGCAACAAGGTAGATCGTTGGTCACACAATTGGGATGTCTGCTTTCAAAACCTGCCAACAGCAAAATGTATTTCTCAGATTTCGCCCTCTTATGGATGTTTCGGTGTCAGTATAATTATTTGGTCGGAGTCCTAGTATCCATGTACTGTCTCTAATCAACAAACAAACAACACCCCCACGACTAACTACCTTAGGGAAAAAAGTTAAGGAGTGAGTTAACGGACAAAAATAGATAAGCGAAAATCAATTTCAAGCTTTGACAATGGGGAATTATCTTCTAGCATATAATTTACATTTGAAGATATTTAAGCGTAATATTGAGTAAGAAACACAGATGGGGTCGACATTTCAAAAGTCTCATAGGTCGAATAACGAAATTAAGATATATCTAGACATTGACTTAAAAACTAAATGCATTGCTTCTATTTTATAATTAATACCATTTACAATATACAAGGTGCAGTGTAACTTTGTCCGAATATGTTTTTAGAACGGGAGACCTCCCGGTTGGGAGACCAACATTCCACTAGTTGCGCCAGTTACCCCCACCCACACCCCCACTACCAGAAAGAGGCTACCTTTGTGTCCTTCTTGTTCATCTTGTTCCAAAATGTTTAAGTTGAAAAGCAACGTTGAAAGGACAAGGTATACATTAAGAACATTGGCATATTTTGTGATATGGAAAACATTCATAATTGTTTTGGCACAGCCTATTTATAACAAAATATTTAATAAATAATAACTTTTTTTAACCTCATGGTATTTTGGCAATTATATTTTACCGAAAACCAAATATTTTTGGAAACTTGTATTGAGTTTCGTCCCACATGTCACACCGTTGTCCTTTTATTTTAGATCTCTTTGACATCTTTATCACGGAATTTTTCATAAAATTCAACTCATTGCATAGCCACGTCGGGTTGTCACTGAATCCTGAGACAGGTGTTACAGGTGTCCAGTAAGGATTGGATTTCGCAACATCTCCGTGGTGTACACTTTCCATAACAGACGTAAAGCCCTTCCTGTGGGAAATGTTCGGGTCTCCCGTGGCCACGAAATTGGCCATATAGTCAATAAGAGCATTGCTGAGTTTTATTTGTCTTGTTGTAGGTTTGTGTGCTAACTGATCTGAATTCTGGAATAAGAAAGGTAGTTCTGCACCATGACAGGACTTCCCTTGGCAAAATTCTAGTTTGGCGGGTAAATCTCCCTCCATTGGAGGATGCCACAGATATGTCCAAAACTTAACCATGTCTTTTTCTCCGTCGTGTGGATGAGACACCAACCTACGCTGCAAGGCTCTCAATGGACATCTAAACATAAAATCGGTTAAAGCTGTTGCTATGTCCCCTGAGACGTCGTTTGGATTTTTCACAGGATACAGCGCGGACAATTCACTGAGGTTTGCATCTGTAACTGAGCTCAGAAGAGCAAGATAAAACTTACCAAAACCTTTATAATCTGATACCTGCTTCAAGAATAAATATCCTTCTTCGGCGGTCAGTCCCATTATCATAGGTTTTATTTTTGTCTTATCGGACGAAGCGAACTTTAACATCGTATCCAGAGCTTCGGATTTGACCAGCTTCCCGTCGACTATAGGTCCCCAGGGATTGACGTGGTCCAGCAGGGATCCTAGTGCTGGGGAACCAGTGCCTACCATAGAGTCCTCCGCATCCCTGATATCGTCTGTACTTTTGCTTCTGAGACATACAAAATCAGGCTCTTCTCGTTGCGGTGGAAAACAGCCAAGCTGCCGGGCTAGCGTGTGGCCTCGTTCAATTGCTTTACTGGCAGATCGATATGGATTTGTAAGTGGGATGCTTGACAGTATGACGTTATGGAAGTGCCTGGCAGTTTCCTCATCAGTGATGTGATGGACAATTGATAGGGCCCCAGCACTGTGCCCTGCCAAGGTAATCTGTTGAATGCAAATTGTTAGTGGATGGATTGTCTATGAAATTCGGATGCATCATCACATCAATAACCAGAATGGTGTAACTGGAAATAAACGACCTAGGAATTTGAAAGAGTTGTAAGACTTCAAACACTCCTGAAAAAGAAACCGAGAACATAACAGCTGCAGTCTTCAATTCTTGAAACTTAAAGATATAGTTCTCATTAATTAAGGAGTCCTAGAGGTTGTAAAAATAGAGTAAAATAGTGTATCTATTATTTCTGTATTCATACCTTAAGTAAAGCAAGCTCTTAGATTGTGTTTCTTGTCCTCTTTAATCCAACACATTAAGTTAAAACTTAACCTTATTTGGGTCACCACCGAAGGCCTTTATGTTGTCTGCTATCCACTGTATGGCCAGTTTTTGGTCCATGAGACCAAAGTTTCCCACAGCTTGATCAGAGGATGTGCCAGTGAACAGAAAACCAAGAGAACCTGGTGAAAATGCTTTGGTTAGTTCGTGGATCTCGACATATATCAATGAATATAATATTTAAAGAAACAACTGTTGTTGTTATTTTTTTATGGTAAGACAAATGGTAACTGAAATACAAACTTGATTCCCGTTGAAACTTCTTTTTTTTAGAAATTATCACTTGACTATTATGATTAGAATGAAGGAGAAAAAAGGAGGTGGGGGATTATGGATGAATTGTTATGCTCAAATTAGGAATTCCAGCCTTTTTGTTCTAGTCCCCCCTTTTGACGTCTCTCGCATTTCTTTTCTAGAGTGCGATCTATTTTGAGGCTAAAGAAAAATATAATTATCTCAAAAGTCCATAATATCCACTATCATTTTCTACCATGACTACGTATTCCTACCCACCGATTCTGTAGTCCGGTAGTACAACGATCATGTTCCCCCTGGCAGCCAAGTAGACGCTGTCAAACACAGGCGTACTGGCCGACATGTCCTTGAAGCCCCCGCCGTGCAAGTACACAAGGACGGGGAGCCCTGCTGCCTCCAGCTTGTTTTCCTGGACAAAGGGCGCAAAGATCTCCAGGTACAGGCAATCCTCAGATGTACCCTGAGCAAAAAGGGGGCGTTTATAGCATTAGGGAATGCCTCTTGTCTGTCTGCTTGTCTGTCTGTATCTGTGTCTGTCTTTTGCTGTGTCTCTGTATGTCTGTCTGTCTGTCTGTCTGTCTGTCTGTCTGTCTGTCTGTCTCTCTCTCTGTCTCTCTCTCTCTCTCTCTCTCTCTTCTCTCTATCTATCTATCTATCTATCTATCTATCTATCTATCTATCTATCTATCTATTTATAAATCTACCACTCTGTTTCTGTTTATCCATTTATCTATCTATCTTTTCCACTCCCCCTAACCTAATTTCAGCAATTCTTGAAGGCGTTTATAGTTCAAGAAAAGTGTACTTTATTTTCCGGGGGTGGGGTGTGGAGTTGGAGATCGAAGAGAAATGTATTGTTTACCGAAGGCACTTGGTGGAATTAGAACGAAGTGGATGCCAGGACGGACATAAGTTTTTAAAGTAATCTTCATGTCAATTGTGTGTGCATCTGAATTAAGATCAAACTTACATTTGCTGGATAAAAAAATTCTTCGAACTCTTGTGGACACCCAGGTCTCACCCATGTTGCATCATACACTTCGGGCCCCCAGGGCTCAACGAGTTGCGGCTCTCTCCACCTGAGGAAGTGAAGATATTAGAATTTTTGGTCGGTTCATGTCTCCTAAGTTTCATTTTGAATATATCGTATTATGATGATATGAATCCAAGGCGGGATAATAGATTTTCCGGGAACCAGCCGGTAACATTATACTGGGTGTGTACCCAACATCAGGAGCAAAGTTGCTCGAGCGGGAATGGAGGCTGACGCTCTAAATCTAGTGGCATCACGCTTCCAAAAGAGAGCCATCGGCACTCCACAGCTCTGGTCTCAAGCTGTGCCTGCCATGCTGTGAAAAGATAACCGAGTTGTTTCCATACTACGTTTCAACTTGTTGAACATGGCGTGTGTCTTCTAAAAAGAGGAATATCTTTTTTGTTAAACCCGATTTCCTATAAATTATAGCTATGTTGAAATTATATTTCAAAGTAAAGAGAAATAAAGAATTGGCCATAAAGGAAAAACCTTAAAATTAAAATTAAAATTTACCTCAAATCTCTCAAAGGGGGCTTGGCGAATCTCACGCCGTGAAAGATCCTAACGCCGTCTCTCTGAGTGCCTCTGATGGAGCCGTACTTGGTGGTTACTGTGAGTGGATCTTCCTTGTCTTTGTTTTTGTCCTCGTTTAGTTTTTCCGTTGCCTTTGAGACTTCTTGTTCTTGTTCGAATATGCTTGATTGGGGCTGGTCTGGGCCGGGTGAGTAGAGCGATGTGTCAGAAGGCTGAGACTGAGAGATTGGCCTGCTCTCTAAGTCCTTCCACATGAGCGGAGGGAGAACGGTGTACAGCCCAACCACAACTAACATCACAATGGCCAGCGTCACATACGTTGATGTTCCTGCAGCATCAGCAACAACAACAACAGATGTTTTGTTAGATTGAATAATCAAGAGGAACCGAGTAGCGTTATTGGAAGCTTATTTTAAAAAAATCCCCTCTCTTCGTTATTTTTTTGGTGTATAGTTGAACGAAAGGAAGTGAAGAGAAATTTTCTTGTAACGATGTCGTTTAATCTTTTATTTCCTACAAGCTGGATCGCACAATCATTGTATGAGGGGTTGAGTGACATCTCATTCTTCTACAGAACATAATTATTAGCTAATTGGTCAAGGTTTTTTTTTTTTAGATACTCTTTAGATAATTTTGCCAAATTTATTGAAAGTTATGTATGGAAGTTTCAACATAATAGTACATATCACTGAATAATTAAGAAAGACTTATGCCGTTTCCTTTTACTTGAGGGCTCCTGCTTGTTTAACCTCAGACACACATAATTTATTAGTGGACTCTTTCATTTATAAATTTGAAAAGATCATATCACGGAATTGCCTTCAAGAGAGAAATGTTTGTCTATGTTTGTGTGGGAATCGTTTTCTCCTTTGTTGTGTGAATCGTCATCAGTCGAATAAACCACCATCTAATTATCAGACGAAAAATTACATTCTCCGAACAGGCACATGAGTTCATATTTTCATTTTGAAGTTTTCATTCATTCATTCATTCATTCATTTATTCATTCATTCATAATACCGGGTCTAGAGAAAACATAAGTGATCATGGCACGCCACTCATCTCTTTGTTCAGACAACTTTAAAAACTCTAAGTTGCTCCTGTCTTTATTGGCTGCACATCTGTTTAGACTATCTAAATAGATCTGAAAGTTTAAATTTTACATATTATAAATTATATAGGCGAACTTTATAAAAACTTTTCTCAGAGCTTACCATTCACCTCCTCGTTCACCTTGACAGATGAATGTCGTTTCATTTTACTGCTTTGTAATGTCTGTCTTTTCTGTGCCGACACACCTTGAACTTATTGATAAGGCTCCGATTACCACAATTCAGGCACTCTAGATCATGGAAACCTTTTCATACCTGAGGATGAAACCATTTAACATGAGTTATGTGTTTGATTATAATTCCAATAACAAAATAGTTTTAAGCATGTTACAAATCTTTTCTCAAATGAATTAATTTTTTTCAAGTTCGTTTTATATGGGATATAAACAAAAACGTCTCCGTAATTGCTTTTGCCAGAGTTTTGTGAACTTATGACATGATTATCTGCATCAATGAAGCTACATGGTTCATTAAACTCAATTTGTTTTATTTACATATTTTATCAATCGCTCGCTGGTTTATGGACAATCCTAAAACTAGCAGTGTCCGACTTTCTCTCCGTGTGTGTTGTTTTCTTTACAAACAACAGACTCGGGCACTAGTACTTTTAGAGATATAGTAGTTGGCTGTCTTGATACGATGTCAGAAACCATTGATATATTTCTGGCTTCGAATGATGTTTAGAAGTACACTCTTTCATCAGGAAGAATATATCGCTCGGCGAATATCATCACACATTTCTTTAACTTCCGAAGACATTGATCGATTCCATGTTTATTTTCCAATTGAGCCCTCATCAATATATGTATTGAGCAGAGCACTAACATATTGCAAGCTGAGAGCGCATAACAGCACGTCTTAGATATCCCGCTCTGCGTTCCTGTCGTCGTATAGTATATTTCTTGAGACTTAGGAGACATCAAACTAGAGAGAGTGTCCGTTGACGTACATAATCATCTGTCCTATTAGTTCACAGTTTGCTGCGGGGGAGGAGGGGGAAGGGGCGGTGGCCTGGGGTAGAACATCGGATTCTGAAGCAAAAGGTCCATGGTTCGAGTCCTGGCGATTTCGCTTCCAACTGGTTGGATCGGTGTCAGTTTGTGACAGGCTGAGGCATGAGTCATGGTATCCCCGCTCTGTCTCGTGTGTGACAGCACATAAAATTGTCAGACGTCAGTCCTGGGGCTCGTCCACAATATATCCTTTGTAGTGCTGATGTTGGACGTTAAACCAACTCAACTACAACCCACAGGTTGCTGGTCTTTAATCAACCCACAGTGCATACAGAGTAAACTCGAGCCGCCTGTTATAACTGAACCACAGGAGGGCGCAGTAGCCCTGGAGTAGACCATCGGCTTTGGACGCAGGAGATCCGCGTATCGAGCCCCGCTCTGGCAACTTCGCCCCCTATTGGATGTGTCTGTGTCAGTTTTAATTCACGGAAAAAAGATTATCTCTGAGAAAAACACTGCATAGCAAGTACACGTTGGCCCAAGTACACTTTGCCGTTAAGATTGCTATAATCTCTATTATGTGATCCGAGTCTTCAGCAAAAAAGAGTCGCAGATTTTATAACGACAGCGAATAGGCAATTATTAATGCGAACGTCCCCCGTTAAGATAATGGGGTGTTGTTGTTTTTTTTGCTGATATTTTTATTGTGTTCTAATTGAAGCTTCAACATAAAACTCGCGTTTGTGTTATGTGCAATCTAACCGTTATCCGATTCCTGTAGATTAGGTTATGGTCTAAAAGTAGCAAATGAAGATGTTAGTTTAAGTTGTTGTAGCCAACATAGCCTACATAGTACTGGCGTTGGACGCTAAGCAACAACACTGAACAACAAAATAATGTTAGGCTAGTTGATTGGTAAGGGGGTATTATTATTAAGTATTAGTGTTTTGGGAATTCAGTGCATTACTTTGACTTTATTTCTATTTTTGCTCATTGCAAATAATCATTGTCCATTATAATATGCTTGGTAGTGTGTTGGTGTTGTTTAAGGAAGAAAAAGAATAGGAAAAGTGAGATTGGTAAGGAATAGACTAAGAAACGGCATTTAAGTTGGTGTAATCGTTTTATTATCATGTTCTATTTTTGTTTTTAACATCTAATGAGGTTTTTTGGTAATTGAATAAACTATGCCACTTCAGCCTCACGCCTCATGTTTTCCAAATTAGCTATCGTGGTTATATTATTGATAACTGTGTGTGTGTGTGTGTGTGTGTGTGTGTGTGTGTGTGTTTGTGTTTATTAGGAATTGGCACAATCGTTAGAGCGTGCGGTTTCTAAATAGGAAGTCCCGCATTCAATTCACCATCAGGCCATCTTCGTTTTCTACAGGTTCAGTCGGCAAAAAGGTATCATGGTTACCGACCTTGTACAAAATGCCTTGGCACCGGTAGACGTTAAGGATCTCTTAGGGACAGAGGCGAGGTTAGGCTAGGGGAGAGCTTCTCTTCTCGACAAGAAATGTATTATGATTTTTTAACATTTTTATACAGTTATATTCTTCTTACCTCCGATAGTGTACATGTGTGCATCATCATAGTTCTTGCACATGTCTAACTTTTTGTCCACAGAGAATTTACTTTGCACTTAAAACAGGTAAAATTAATTAAAACTGTCCTTGAAGTTCAAACTAGAGGGACGGCAACACAAATAAATGTCCAAGTGATTCCTTTCTTATGTGCTTCCATCTTGAGCCCTTCTCTACACACTGATCTTGAGCTTAATTGTGTAGGTATAATCGCCCGTGTGTTTTTGTTCTCTTGTAACAGGGAGCCACCGATGTGGAACCAGTTTATTATCTGTATCTCCCACATTGACCAAAACACCCTATGTACAACCTATTCGAAAAGCAGTATTAATGGGCTACTAATTGTCCTGCGACAAACTCGCAGGTTTTTAGGGAGCCAGGCTGAAAAGGTGGCGGTTTTTACCTGCAAGCTGTTGCCAAAATTAATGTAACTGGGTTCAGTGTTTTGAAAGAGAAGGTGCTAATAGGTTTGGTATCTAGGATCTAAAACTTCTTAATCGGGGCTTGCATGCAAAGTAATTGTCCGATCGTGAAGTTGATTCAGAGTATCAAAGAGATGCTTCAAATGCAGTGTTTTCGCCATCGATGCAGAAGTGCTAATACAGAAATAAAACTCTAAAAATGAATGCCTCGAATTTTCATTATGACGTACGTGTAATTGACAAAAACAAAAAGATTAATAATCAGTACAGTACAGTTGGAATTGTCTATGCATGCATTGCATCAAGCTTTTTGTCTTGCTGGTGGCAGTTAGTCAATATTCATGTCAGGAGCAAACTAGGTCAGTTTCTCGTCAAGAGTCATGCTAACGCTGTCTCAGTCTCAGTAAGAAATGGTACACTTAGTGAGAGATTTTGAACGAACATTAATTAACAGCTCCTAGCATCATTGTAGAACTTCGGCTCCGTGCTTTTGAAAGGGCTTGTGTGCTAAATTATAACTGAACACTATCAAACCTTCAGATGAACATGATTTTCGTTTTGTTCTCATTTTAACTGTCGCAGGATGAAAGGCATGGCATTGTGTGCACATATGGGTGTTTGGGTATTTTCTGTTCATTTTTTTTTCAAAGTTCTTTCTTTTATATACAAAAACATAAAAGAATTAAACAAACACATTTCAAAATACGTAAGAATGTATCTCAAGCCTTTTAGTAACAAACTGTGAGATCGTAAATTTACTTACGCAAATTCACTGAATTGAACGAAGTGAAATCATTTTGCATACCACGGCGTCGTAAGCTTATCACAACGTTGTTCTTACGGCCCTAAGTCTGCGTACTATTTATGTGGGTATTACAACTGAATATTCACAAAAGATCATTATATATATATATATATAAATGATCTTTTGTGAATATTCAGATATATATATATGTTGTTGTTTTTTTTTAAATAAGATTGTTCAATGATAATACCCCACTGGTGTTGTGTGAATTCTGGCTGAAATGTTCGCATCTGTGTATGATTATGTTGCACGATCTGTCATTAATTCCAATCATGCATGTTGTAGAACTTTTTGAAAGATCAATTGAATGAACGAAGAAAGTTTATTAGATAAGTAGGCTACGCTAAATTCACGTTTATCTTAATAAAACAATTACTTGCTAGTATGCCGTCAAGACAAAGTTTTTCCCATAAATTCTTCGGCTTACAATAATTTCATTACTGGTCTATGCGGTCACGTGCAGCAGCTTCTTAAAATACTTATTTACCGCTTATTTAAAAGTTCCATTTTTCTTGGATGCATTGGTGGTGAAATAGGAGTAAATCTCTCTTTTTGGTGTCTTAAAAGTGACTTTGCGTGTGCTTTTTTATTTATTTATTTATTTATTTTTCATTACTCCAGGTATTGTTGTGTTTCAACTCACGTGAGACGCAGTGATGGCGATTATGCGCCTTTTTTCTCCTTTAGAGGTTAAGATATTCATTTTTTTTTTCAACTTAAAGAACACAGTAGCAGAGACGTCTATAAGAGTTCTTCCCATGGTTAATCTATGTGTAAGTTTCAATTGTTTGTTAAAGAACTAATAGCCCTGGCCGGTATGTCGCAGTCGTCTCCGAGTTACTGGAGCAACACGGTCCGACCTAGCAAAAACGATAAGTCAACAAAAGACAGCGCATTGTTTTATCAGAGAGCTTGAAATAGTGAGAGGTTTCACCGGGAGAAATTTGCGTATATGGTTTGGGATAAGGCGGTTCCTTCCTACTATAAACCTTGGTAAAAACTCAGCGTGCATTACTCAACCGCCTTAATTTCAAGAAAGAATTAGAGCGAGCACGCGTCACGCTAGCGTCCGCTAACTCCCCGTATCAAGAACTCTTTTTATGAGACGTCTCTCTAAAATCTATTGTCTCTGGTTTTACTGTCGTACACAGCAATCTATTCTTAGATCTATGTGCGATCCATTTCCCCACAGCACTTAGTATAGTACCTTGAATTACATTATAGCTTCTTCGAGTTGAGGTTATTACACGTACTTAGTACATTGTGATTAGATCAAGGCAGCTAGAGATAAGCTTATGGGTCCGTTAGTCAGGCCAATATTTTTGTTTCAGCTCACTCCACTCTCCCTTTTCTCGTCGTAGGAAAGCTAAGCTTTCTTAAAATAAATTCACTGGTATGCGGTTATGGGTCTCAAGAAATAGATCTAACAAATGATGCGTGCTGTGACAATATTATTGTTATTATTATTATTATTATTATTATTATTATTATTAAATCTGATTTCAGACAAAATGGTGGTTAAAGGCAACTAATCTTGGTTTCTCGCTTACGAAACAAAATCCATCGAATGCAGTTTTATTAGTAATAATTATATCATCAAATCTTAGGCTTCCAAAACGATTTGAAAAGTCTTGGTTAAGCCCAGGGTAAAATGCACAAACAAGACGTAGCTTACGTCTTGTCGTAACAATTTAAAAATAAGAAGGCTTACGACGAGACGTAAACTACAACAGGTTTTTGCATTCTATCCTTGGATCTTCCAATAAAATATTCTTTCTATAGACCATTTGAAATGCCCAATATCTGCAGATAAAGTAATTAGCAGCAGCGTATGCTATTCTTGAAAGTCACTCTCACACTGCACCTTCTGATATTTTTTTTTGTTTTGTTTTGTTTTTCTTGGTAAGGATCTCCAAATCAAAAGACACCTTGTTCATTCACGGTGACTTGATCCAAGAGTAAGTCTGACAATTTTATGAACGCCACACAGACACGTGACATGGAAGCCAGGAGTTCTGTCTTAGTAAGCTACATAATAAATAGTAAAACAACCCTCGTTCTTCTTCGTTCAATAGATGGAAAGTTTAAGTTCTGACAAGAAACCTAACCAGCAGGGAGCAATACCGTCTGATCGGGGAACTGAACCCGGGAATTCCGTCCTGAAGCCGTGCCAGCCATCACTATGCTGCTTCTTGTTCGTCCCTCATGTGCTTCCAATCTTGCTTGAGTCTTAAAGTCTCGATGAACGTTCACGTGGATTGGACAATATGATTTGTTTAAAAATGTAAAAACAGCTTTATGTAGATGTTGTTTTTTGTTACGTTGTTGGTGATGGTGAGTTGTTATTGTTATTGCTTTGTTGTTTGTTTTTGCTTTTTTGGGGGGTGTATTGTTTTTGTTTTTGCTGTCTTAAAATGTGTATGTTGTTGCTGTATTAAAATGCGTGTGTTTGTTGTTTTCTTTTAATTATTTTGTTGTTGTAGTTTTTTGTTTTTTGTTTTTTGTGAGCAATGGTGTTAAATAATCTATACGTTTTTTTATTGCTTTGTTGTCTAATTTGATCGCTTCGTTGTTGTTGTTGTTGTTGTTGTTGTTGTTGTTGTTGTTGTTGTTGTTGATGTTGTTGTCGTTGTTGGTGGTGGTAGTTGTAGTGGTGTCGTTGTGGTTGCTGTTTTGTTGTTGTTGTTGTTGTTGCTGTTGTTGTTGTTTTTTGTTGTTGTTGTTGTTGTCGCTGTTGTTGTTGGTTGTTTTGTTTTCGTTGCTGTTGTCATTTTCATTCTAATGTAATTTTTTTTATAAATCATAGGTATAGATATTAAATAATTATGTTTAACAGTAGTGTAAAAGTATTATTCTTGGAAACGCATCCTTGACTACACTGCACCCCGAGTCAAGAATCAAGACCAATAACTCTAGACTTATAAAGTGCGCTTCGACATTCAAGAGTTCTCGTTCTCTTTGCAAGCACAGGAACGTTGATGTCTATAATGGGTATTTCTAATTAGTCGTGACTTGTTCTGAAAAGCAGGGGCGAAGCTTGTTTGTTTGTGTTGCTGTTTTTGTTATTGTTGTTTTGTTCCTGCTGCTGCTGCTGTTGTTCTTGCACTCTATTGACTAGTTGTGGACGAGTCCCAAGACAAACGTTTGACAATTTTGCGTGCTGCCACACAGATACAGAGCGGGGAATACATGACTACTGTCTAATCCGAGCATATTATACTAATATCGACCCAACCAGTAGGGGACGAAAATCAGAGAACGTAATTTTTGACCGATTGTGGGTTTTGAAATAGGGACCTCCCGATTGTTGGACCATCGCTCTACCACTTGTGCCCGACTACGGCATCTAAATAAAAGCTAGCCGATATGTCGAGTGTCTAAATCTTCTTTCTCTTTGTACAATGTACTAAGTCTTATTACCTTATATCGCCGGCAAACTTCGGGGATGAATTATGTTCTCACCGGTTGAAAGGGTTTTTGCTTGCTTGTTTGATTGCCACAAATTGATTTTGCTGAAGCTGTGAATTGTTGTTT
>RQTK01000283.1:461879-500434 GCA_003991915.1 Elysia chlorotica
GGTAACGGAATATTTTCAAATTTTTAGTAATGAGTGAATATTTGCCTCAGGTAAGAAGTAACATCTTTAGCTATCTTGTAAGTTTGCCATTATTATAGTTAACAATAACGTGAAAAAAATTTTCATCGGACAATCCCTGTTCGTTAGTTTGGTTATCAGTTAAAACGGTGTAATGAATTCTATTTATTTTTGGACAATGTAGTGTGCAATTTTTTTAAAGGTTCTGTATCCAAGAAGGTTACAATTTCCCTGAAACTCCTTTTCCCTTGACTACATTTACCTGAGAATTCATCGACTAGTTTTCTTTTATCCACCTGAACCACGAGCTAACTACTCCTATCCCCCATCCCCACCTCGGTTGTACCTGGCAAAAGGCGCAAAATGTAGCCCTACACGCTCTTAAGGTGCTTTACATAGCTTTCACTTCGACGGTTTAAACTCCAACGCAAAGTTAAGAAAAAACCAAAACGGAATGTAAATGTAAAATATTAAAATCGCGCCTCAACAATAAACCTCTAAATGATGTTAGAATTGAACTCAAACTGGTGATGGAAGCCATTTTCCAATAATATCCTGTTCGGGATTTTTAACACAAGCTAGATTCTGTATTTCAAACAAAATCATGGGATTCAGTGTACGCTTTGCTCTTTAGCTCGAATGGAGTCCGATTCTGCCTACAGTAAAGGCTACCGAAATTGATAATACATGTAATATCACAGGCCCCCTCGTATAATACATTACGCCGTGCGCGCTGTCGTATTATAGAAAATTGAGCAGCGTCAAGCAAAAATCGATAGGCCTACCAGTGTTGCTAGAGAAGGAAAATAGTACTATGAAAGCAAGTGTTTTACTGGAATAAACACCATTGTTTGAAAGTACGTTACCAGGTATTAATTGATCAGATTTCATCTGTTAACTAATTGCCAGTTTGTTAAACACCAACGGACATGGTTACATTAAAAAAAAATAGTAATAAAAAAGACGAAGATTTCTGAAGCAGTGATCATGATATTAAACTAGAAGTACTAAACCACTTTCCCCTCGACCTGCCATGTACACTAGATCTAACTCGTGCGGGACCTGGTCAGTCCTGTAGCATATAACACATTTTTAATGAGGGCGAACAGAGCATTTGGATTCTATTCGGAGTGTTACCCGGTTCAATTCCACGATCGGGCAAAATTAATTTGTCGCATTCCTTCATGTACAGAAAACTTGTTGGGTCGGTTTTAATATAATTATTGTGACTGGCTGAGATGAAAGTCTTAGTATCGCCGCTATCTCTGTAGGCAACATGTTGAATAGTCAGACGTTACTCTTGAGGCCCATCGTTGTATATGACCCTCCTTGAAAACCTAGGGGAAACTAGGCGAGGATTTCTCTCCTCCAAAGAAAACACATCTTGTGGAATAAATTAATGTAATGTGCTTAGTTTATTCAATTCTGTAGACACACCAAGAAGGCAAGGATAAGCAACCCATAACTAACTAAAAGGCAAAACGCGTAACAATTAGAGGTCGTACGTACAACGTTGTGGTAAGCTTACGACTCGTCTTAAGATAATGCCAATATGAAGGCTTAAAACGAGTTGTAAGCTACCGCGACGTTGTGCTTCCGGCTCTAGATTTATTGCGTGCTCTCTAGATTATACACAGAAGAATTCGATATCAACATGTTATATAAGGTATATATTATGCGTACATGTACATGTTTTGTTTTGTTGGTGTTGTTTTTACACATAAATAATTAATTATGGTGTTTTCGAAGCTGGTGTCAGCTGCTGTTTCGTGCAACAAACATGCGTTTCAGTGAAAGCATAGAAACATTCCTGCGTTTTGTAAGTAATTCAACTGTTCGCATGAATAATTGCTCGTTGGATAATTTAATAATATTATGATGTGAATAGCTGACATTGATACGACCAACAGTGGAGAATCAAAGAACAAAATATATTTAGATCATAAGATCAAAATTGAAGCGAAATCACTATTGGATATCAAGAACTCTTTATTTATTTCGCTTCCGACAGGTAACTAATGATGAATAAAGAGAGTTAAAATGGTTTTTATTATGTATTCTCTATAGTATGAACTATTGATCTCCTGATAGCTTAGTTAGTAGTGTTAAGTGCGACAAGTAGAAGATCCGAGGTTCGAATCTCAACTGGTACCGGTACCGTCTTCTCAAAATGAAATTCTTCATGAAACTTAAGAGACGTAAAATTAAGCAGAGATTATCGTACACGACAATCTGTTAGATGTACGAACAAAACTACATGATGGTTGACATAAACACGGAAAATATTACGTATTAATCAGTGAGTTATGTCGTTCTCAACCAAGGTTGTCGGGGGGAAAAAAACAGTTATTTATAGATTTTAGAGAGAACAATGAATTATTATGTGTATATAAAGAATGGAGACAGTTTTTTTTTGTATGTGTTTTTGTTTTGTTTTGTTTTGTTTTGTTTTGTTTTGATCATCGAGCGGTGGCAAACTGACTTAGACACCAAAAGTTTTCTCTATCCAAGTGCTGTGAAAAAGTAATCGAAAGTGTGTGTGTGTGTGTGTGTGTGTGTGCTGTTTTTAATTTTTTCAACTACGAATTCGAAAACGAGGCTTGAAAATGTTGCAAATTTTCTCAATGAGATTGATCATCAGAACAGCAGTACTGTAGCTTACGCCACAGACGTGCCACACACATAAAATAATTATATTTAAACTAATCATAACACATCATTGTATTAGAAATCAATATAACACAAGATTCGAGAGCGTAAATCAACGTCGATAGAGGTTATCCTTTAAAGACAATAAATGTATTAGTATATTTGAAATTTGATTTTGAGTCCATAGAAACTAATAACTGTGAATAAATAATACATTTTAACAAATAAATACGCCCCCCCCCCCAAACCCCCTCTTCTTAACAAAAAAAAAACCCTTTATATAAAAGTTATTTCCCCACTCAAATTACTACATCACCTCGTTTTGTTTTCTTTCTAATAGCGTACCTAAAGCATACACAACTCTCAAAGTCCGGTTCAGAGGGTGCTCATCTATTTATTGTTTTCTGCTAATTATTGCCAACATGCATGTGGGCTGCTCTGGCTGAGTTGTATTGGGGTCGTTCCTCTCCTTATATGTGTGATTGGAATTTTTTTGTATTGAATTTTTTTTTCTGTTTCCATTGTACATGTCCAATCATTGTCTGATACATAGTAATGGTAGCAGGCCAATTATTGGGATGCGTCGCTGAACTCCACAGCAGACGGGAGGGAGGGTGGTGTGGGACCGATTGCCGCTGACGGTTGAGTCTTCGCCTTGACTGAATCTTGCGCCGAACCGTGGCCCACCCCACCGCCGGCGTAAGCAGTGTAGTAGATACCGACGTTTGCCGGTGCACCAAGGCCCCACGTTTCGGTCGTTGGCTCAGCTACATCGTTGACCGGGAACTTCTGAGAACGAACAGGGTTGATGTTTGTTCTATTTTTGTCGTGCCGCAGTTGGCCTTAGCCGCGCGTAGAGGCGAAAGTCGGGGGAATCCCCCAGTTCTTGGTATTGGCCTCATATCGACCGACGTTTTCCCACGATTGCCTATCCGCAGCTGATCAAAGCACCGACTTTCATAGGACTGCGTGGTTTGAAGATGCTTAACTAGCGCAGAGCGGTGATTGTCTTCCATTCATTCTCTCTACGCTATAGCATCTATGTGTCAAATGCCATGTCATCTCTCCTGCACTCAAATGAATTTAGAGGTAGATTTTTTTTATTGTAACAATGACAGCTTTTGAAAAAAACAAAAACAAACTTATCCTCATTTTCAATGGTAAGGCCAACACTGTTTAAAACGAAACGAACGAACACCCATTGCCCTTAAGATATTAATCATGTTTGATGGCTTCCGTTTTGAGTGAAAGCACCGTGTTATACAAACTTTTAGTATCGTTATTCCTGCACGTAAAAAATCTACCCATGTGTACTCATCACGCTATTTTAAATACTATCTCAGCATCATATTTAACGGATTATTATCTGTCTCCAAAGCGCAATGATAATATCTTCTGATTACCCAATCATATGAATATTTAACTAGCCTATCGCGTCGACCGAATGATCATAATCAATTTTGTGGCTTAACGAAAATTAAAAATAAAAGATAGTCTCATACAATAATATTTTTATTTTAGTTTAAAAAATAGAATAATTTCAGCCGATGGATTCTGTAAATCTTCCAGTTTGGTTCTGATCATGGCGGGCTCATTGCAAAAACACAAAGAAAGAAAGCAGATTTTAAGAGTTACTGTTCTTGTATGTGCAGACCTGCCGAGCTTGCCAGTCTAATCAATTTAACCCTATTTTGAAGAAAGGACCCTTAATTATTATTTGTTTTAATGCACCGCATATGTGGGACATCTTTTCAAGACCAAAAGTTTCGTACAATTAAAAAAAAAGACAAAACTCAAACCCTACACGCTGTCGAACGCGTCCCTAAGAAGGACGCATGGGGTCGGCCATATTGACCCGAATAGAGAATGATTGTAAGGTTATTGAGCAATTGTCCCTACCCCTCTAGGAAGCAATGCTAGCAGGCAGATCCATCGCTGTGTTTTTGTTGTGGTTTTTGTCAAATTTTTAGTACATGAAACACTATGTGAGTGCCGGACCCGGCCTATCGGCCGTTAGATCTATCTATTTTTCAACTTAAACGGTTGTTTTACCGATACTGGACCTGGATTTATAATTCTCAAGCCGTTCAGTGTCATCTGATTTATGTGAAAGAAGAGGCCATTCATCGCTGTGTCTGCAGCCAACCAAGCGGTATTTCCTTTGAAGTAGCGCGGATTCGTAACTCAGGATATCTACTTGTTACGCATGGATTTCTAACGCGGCGTTTCGTCTGTGGGTCAACGCATTGTATACTTTCTCTAAGAGTCAGATAGGCTCCGCTTATTCTTGACCCGTCGTAGAGCACAGGTCTTGGATCTAACTGTGCTCTATAAACAACATGGCTGAAGACAAAGAAGAAATAATGGAGGGCACTGTCGATGAAGACCCATCTTCAGAATATGAAAAGCAGCGTATCAGCTTTATCTCGGATCTAAAAAGATTCAACGCAAATCGAGGGTAGGCTGTGTGTCTTCATCTTATCCTTTGCAGAGCCTAACTAGGATAAAAATCTAGACATAGATCTAGATCTAGATCTAGAGATTACTGATAAGTCAAGACTCAGACCAAACATGAGACTAGATCTAGAATCTAGATCTAGATCTAGAACCTAGATATCTATCCAAGTCAATCTTTTATTGAAAACCAGTTTAGAAACAGATATGGATTATTCTAGATCTAGATTTATTTTTTTCCGACTAAGAATGCATTTTGAAATAGACTTTAAATTAGATATAGAATCTAGGCTAGAAATCTAGATCTAATCTAGAGAATCTAGTAGATTGTCTTTGTCAATAGGGCCTGGATCTAGTTTCCAGATGGTAGGCCTTATGTCCATTGACACACGAGTAGCTCTTTGCGCCGGAAATCACACATGGTTTTTGTTTTCTGTCAAATCTTTGGTTTTTCTGCCGGCTGAGGCAGGAGTCATGGTATCCCTGCCCTGTCTCGTGTGTGGCAGCACATAAAATTGTCATGTATACGTCCTTCTTGGAGCCTGTACACAATATAGCCTACATAGTGCTGCTGTTGGACGTTAAACCAAGCCCAACCCCAAACCATTTGGTTTTTCTGAACTGTTCAGGCTACACTTCTTACAAACCAGTGTCCTGGTGTCCACATGATCTCTAGATCTAGAATCAGTGCTAGAGTTATACTCCAGTTCCAGTTTTAGGGATCATTTATGGCTTTGTGTCCATAACAAATGCTTCTTCATGATGAAATAACTTAACAAAATTACTCTGTGGTAATAACAAAATCACTCTGCGTCAAGAAAAAAAATCAATTTATAGCCTATTGATTAACTCGCTCTGTGTCAATAATAAAATCACGTGTCAGTCTGTGTCATAATAAAGTCATTTTTGTGACAATAAGCGGATAACCTCACACTGTCAATAATAAAATCACTGTGACTTCCTCTGTCGATCTATAAACTCACTCTGTGTCACTAATAGAAGACTTTGTCCATAAACTCTCTCTGGATCAATAATTTAATAATTATAATTTATAATAGTTTCACTTTTATTACAGTCACGGTCTGCAGAGTGTACTCTAAGTGAAACGTAGCTCGATGACCTCATAAATAAATCTATAGCCCTTTTTTTTTTACTCTTAACAAAAAGTCAATAGACAAGTTGAACAATACTACCGGATCCGGTTGCCAATAAAAATATTGAGGCACAGAACGTAGGAAAGAGATCAACATTCCTAATATCAAGCAATTAATACAGGTCATCAATTTTAGAAATTAATATAAAATAATGCTAAAGCAGCAATCAAAAAATACTTTTGAAAAACAATTTTATTTCATTCACTGGTAACTTAAGAACTGAAATGAAATAGGTGCCATTGACTGCTGAAAAGTTTGTACTGTCTTCAATCTCAGACATTTGGGTTGGGGACAGGGTTGTAGTTTCAAAAGATCTCACAGTTCAGGCATGTAAATACATTAACATATTAAGTGTCGAATTGTAGTATTATGATTCTGTCATGGCTGGTAACAATTCATTTTAAGGTAAAAGTATAGCTTACAATTTTCAGTGTCATCTTTTTTTATTAGACAATTTTTTTGCAATGCAAGTTAGATACAAGTAGCCGCATCTGTTACGAAATTCCCAGAACTAGTGAGTTTAAATTCTTTAAAAGTGTTGGGAAGGAGAAGGGGTTTGAGAGTAAAGTCACTCTGCCAACAGTTCAATTTGTTTCATTTTAATCTGCTATAAAGGGGCCAATAATGCTGCTTTAAATTGCTATTGGCACACACAGAAATTCACATATAATTTTGTTTTCATCACTATGTTTTAATGTAAAGTGGCAAATGAAAGAACACCATTTCAAGAAAGGAGGTAATGAGATTAATTTTCTACTATTTATATTAATACTTTCTGAAGACCAAAATTAACAGTTTGAATTGATCAAATAGCCTGATAACTAAAACATGCGATTATAAATAACAGAATGAAAAAAAAAGAAAATAATATGTTTTTTTACTCAAATCTTTATCTTAGGACACCATTTGACAGAGTACCGGAAATTGCTGGTGATGAAATTGATCTTTACCATTTATACCAGAGAGTTACAGCTCTTGGAGGTTGGCAAAAGGTAAAGTAAAAATTTGTCCTATAATTTTTATGTCCTATGCTGTAATTACACGATTGATCAAATGCCTGCTCATATTTTTTTAGATGATGGCTCAAAGGAAAGCAGGTGGAGTCAGATGCCAGATGAAATTCTGACTCTCCCCCCCACAAAAGTAAAAAGCATCTTGAATGCCTATTAATTTAGATGTTAACAAATAATAGAACCGGAGTTAAAATAATTGTCATTTGATAATAAACAAAAAGTCATTGTTATTATTATCAGGAATGTGGTGAGTTAACCAAGAGTTACAGAACATAGTTAAAAGACATGAACTCTGATTTAGATTCAACTTTTCAAGTTAGCTCATCAAGCAAGGAATTGATTAATGCTAATTGGTATAGTTTACTTTTGTGTGGTGCAGCTTATTTTGGTCTTGAAAAATGCCAGAAAGTACCTGAAATGTGAGGAAAAATTAGGTCATCCTGCAAAGTGACACTATGATGTTTCTGCATTTTGAACATGAATGATGCTCACTGAGTGGAATTTTTTTTGCAAAATAATGTTGCCACTGTACAATATCCTAATAGTTTAGTTTTAAATGCCTCTTTATTCCTTGTGGGACATAGAATAGATTATAGTACATTTTTTTAGTCTATTAAATTGTTTCATATATTTAATTAGAAAGAGCGTCTTATTTACTTTTTTTTGTTTCGTGAATGACCTTTCATCAAGGCTGGGTTGGCTTTAAATGGATGAAAACTAGCATGTGAACACTTTGAATCTTTGCTTTCAATTTTGTCCTCAGATACTGTAGAACCAGACTTGTGTTTGTGTTATATTTTAGCCTTAAAATTTAAATAAAATTTTGAGAGACAAGAGGTGCTGAACATGTGGAATTGGAGTTTTTGGTGGCTGACTTTCATGTTTATTGTTTTAAATTTTTTAGGTCAATTTTGGAGACCTTTGGGAAGATTTTCTTGAGGATTTTGGTCTACCTAATGGTTGTGTAAATGCTGCTCAGGCTCTGAAAAATGTTTATTTCAGGTAATTGTGTATATATGAAAATTAAGTAAAATCAGATTTGTAATTATAATTATATTCTCTAGATAGGTCTGTATCCTTATTTTTTCCAGCTTGAAGTTTTCATTCTTAAGTTGTAATATAAAGATCAGAAGATGTTAAAAAATAATTGTTTTGTGCACCTATGGCCAATCATGGAGAAATCAAGCTAGATATTTATAAATTGCAAATGAAATATGATTGTGTGCCTGCAAATAACTTCAACTGTCCCTTTCATCAGAATGTGGTTGTGACACAGTCACATGATCAGAGGGCAGCAACATCCCGTCCATTCTGTCTCAACACACTTGTTTTTCCCATTTCTTTTCATGGAGACTTGTTTTGTAATTATTGATTCACTTGGTTAATCATGTGGCTGTTGAAAAAAGGCTTAAAATTAATTTAAAATCCGCTACTTTCCATCCTCTACTACCAGATATTTAAATCTGTATGAAAAAGTCAACTTCTTGGGAGAAGATCCTGATGTCAAGGACCACGACGAAGAGGACGGTCCAACTAGAAAGAAAGTGTGTTTGCCTATAGAAACGATTCCTTTGAATTACAACTACAATCAGCACAAACTGTCAGGTAAAACTTTGATCTATGATAGTCAATGTTGTCTGAATTTTGCTATTATGAAAACTAATTTTAAGGGTTGTCTATTGCAAAGATTTTATTTAGGTGTTTCTTAACCCTTCTTCATGCGCCCTTATGCGCTCGCCATCATTACACCCTGATCATGTTCATGCGCCCTCTGTGTTAAAGCAGTTGGTGTTTTGAAGTGTTATTTGGAAGCAGAGAGATAAAAGACCATATCAAGTTTTCAAGGCTTGTAAAGATTAAGTTAATAGTAAATCCAAAATTAAAGGGTTGCATGTACAGCCTAAGTAAAAAGTTTCTTTTGTATGTTTTTTCATACAATTTTTTTTTTTTTTTATTCAACAGATGCCCAGCGTCAGCATTGTAACCTTTCAACGGAGCTCTATGTACAAAAAGAATATGAAAAGCTTGAGATGTCACTTCGCTCAGGTCTTCCCAATGAGGTGGACATGGCTATCAATGTGTGTGTCTTGCTGTCAACGGAGGGTAGACATTGCATGCAGCTTGAAAAGACTTGTCAGCTTCTGAGGCTGCTCATGGCTCATGTTGCAGTTTTTGAAGAAGGTTAGCAAATGAGTAAAGCTAAAAGCTGTGATAATCCAGATGCAAAATCTTCTTTGGTGTAAAAAGAATTTTTGTAATAAATATTTAAATTAATTCTGGAGGAATGGATTTAAAGACAGGTTTAAAAGCTGTTTCTCTTGGTCATTAATTCAGACAAGTCAAACAAATTATTTAAGTCAATATCTGTATTGATATGTAGGCTTCATAAACATATCTATGGTTAATAATGTTATAAAATTAAAACCCTTGAAAATTTTCTATGCCTTATTTACTATTTACGAATAAGTAACTTTTCGTGCATCTCTCTTCAGATACTTTTGATCTCCAAGAGCTGTATCATAGATGTTGGATGCCTAGTGGGGACAGAAATTTTTTAAGGGTAGGAAGAATTAATTTGATTAAATGTTCAATAAGATCCTCATGACCCATCCATCATACAGTCTAGTTGCTGATATTGTGTGCGAAAAAGTTTTTTTGTTAGAGCATACCAGTATAATATATATACTATAGCCTATATAAATGGGTCGGTCAACATTCTCCAGGTACCGTACCTAAGACTTCATATATTGATTACCATTAAGACATAAGAATGGTTGGTGTACATTTTAGGATTCGGTATCTGTAAATGCAATATCTTTGAAAGAATTTACCAGTATTCTCATGGTTTTATAGATCCAACTAACAAAATAATAGCGTTTTACCTATATTCAAGAGGAGTTAAATGTCTTTTCAAAACTATGTACACATTAAATACTTCACCAGTTATTAATTAGCCCAACTTGACCAGAGGAAGACTGCTACACATTGAACATTTCAAAATTAAATTGAGCTATTTTCTTTATAAGTGGGTGGCAGCATTCCCCTAGACATAGATACAGAAATAATTTGCCATTTTTTGTTCAGACCCCTTTCCTATCCTCATTGTGGTTGAAGATGATGTACAGTGAAAGATCTAAAATTCTTTAAGGAATCTAATCATCTTGTATGAACTTACTTTCCTTTTACAGTTTTGGTTTGAGACTGTTGATCACCCACGAGCAAAACCTCTCATAACATTTGGCGGACAGCCGTACAAGCAAAGTAAGTTGGAAAACTTTTAATTTTTAGTACTATTTAGTTTTTCTCGATTTGATACAAGTGATTTCTAATTAATAGCTGTCTCTGCCTGCAGGCTAAAACTATTAATTGTAGTAATTTTTTTCTGGGGCAACTGACCTGTACAATAATAAGAACTTATTTCTTGCATTCTGTACCTGATTTGATAGTAATTATACAAAATGGTGTAACACTTGACAAGGAACAGTGGCGTATGAAGAATAGTTTATTAAAAGTAAGGTATTTATTAGTTTCAATGTCTACAGTTGGGTGGCAGAAAACTTTTTTTAGCGGTATCCTGCAGGCTAATGTTGAGTTCAGATCTCTGCTTGCAGGCCAAACTGATTGAGCCTGCTTGCACCCATGCATTATTTTCATTTTTCTGCTGTCTAATTTTGCTGTGGTTATTTTCTATCTCCAGAGGAAATGGTGGGCAACAGTGTGCTCAATCTCGGACGAGATCTAGGCACACTTGACAGTGAGGGACAAAGGGTATTACAGGTGCGAGATTCAAATTTTTAGGCTGACAATGCTATTCAAATCAATTTCAGAATTAGCCTTTTTTTTCTCCTTTTGTAGATAACCTAGACTTGGAAACATAAGAACCAGATTTAAAAGTCCTTTTTTTTTTTTTTTTTGATGTGTGTGTTCGCGCTGTTTTTTTTTGTTTTTTTTTTTGCATTTTAACGTTGTACCCTTTTGCTTTATTCAGCTCCAAAACCTGCCCACACTTTTATTCCAGTAACTTTTTATAAAATGTCCCTGGGGTAGTACATCGGCTTCCGAAGCAAAAGGTCTGGATTCGAGCCCTGACCATCTCGCTCCCTACTGGTTGGGTCAGTGTCAGTTTAATGTGATCGGCTGAGACAGGAGTCATGGCATGATATTACCTTTTATCTTTGCTCTGCTTATAACCTGGAAAGATATACGGGGTGGAAGATATTTGATCGTATAGTTTTTTGTTTCATTTTTATATTTCATACGCTTTCTGTTTCCATTTTTACAGCTTGCTGTTTTTCTTCACAACTTGTCATTTGAGGAAAGCAACCAAAAAATTTTAGCTGAAAATTATTTGGTTTTCAAGTAAGTTTAATCTTTCAGTTTCGTAGGGAAGTATATGATGATGTAAAAAATTCAACGTTTTCAAAGATCAATATCATTTCATTGCTAAGTAATGGTCTATCTCAAATCAGTCATTTTTAGACAAACAAAAGTAACTTAGATCGTTTTTGATGAATACCATCTTAACACCCAGTCCTTATTTACAACTCCATCACGTCTATGAATCTTCTGCGAGGGAAACAAGGTTTAAAAATCTAGTTTATCTTTTATTCGTCCGATTAGTACAGATCTTTGAATCTTCACATCCGGTCCCCTGCGGCAGGCTAATCATTCGGATTCTTTATTAGCCTTTTTTTTTTTTTTATCTAACTAACTTTGTGGGGTTGTTAGTGTCTAACATTTTTTTTGCGAAATATGCACCCAAGTACTTTTGTAACCAAGAAAATTAATGTAGATCGATCGAATTCAGGCTAGTATCCCAATCCTGATATAGGCTAAGCCGATTTGTCTTTGATGAGCTACATTGTATCCAAACGATCAGCACATGGAACCATGAATCAAAACCGATTGAATCTAGATTGTGCCTGGACCTGTATTATGATTATCGCTGACCCAACTATTAGAGAAAAACTGTGTTTGTACCTATTTTTTGCTATGGGAGTACCTAAATGGGGCTTTTTCGAGTAGGCAGGTCTGTATAATATAAAGCCCTTGGCATTCTTACAAATAATATTAGCCAAATTTTCTCCCACTTTGCTGCAAATATTTTGGTGCTAATAGTTCATGCTTTTTTACAAATCTTCACAGGTTTTTGATGCTGAGTCTTCATAGCACCTATGATGGATTAAGACAAATAGCACTTGATACCATCGCTAATTTGTCTTGCGAGGTAGGTTTCTTAAAACACAGCAACTATTTTAATTTTTCAGGTTCTCCGTTAATCTGTTGAGAAAATAATATAACAAGCTTTATGAAAATCCAATTTATTGTCTATTTTTAGTTCACATTTCCTGGAGACCATTAGCTTTATCATCTATTATGAAATGTTAGACCTGTAAACAATACCAAAAAGAGATTTGTCAATTGAGTAATTAATAATATAATACTAACACAGTTTTTTGTAATATTGAATAGCCTCCACCTGAGACTAACAAAACTTTTTTTTCTGCAGATAAATTTTGGTTAAAACTCTATATTGTGAAAATTGCTCTGAATGCATTCATTGATGAATTTTAAGTTCCATGTATATTTTTTTTGTGTGCTAGAAATTCTAGAGCTTTATGCACTTGTTATGTAATCCTGAATATTTTATACATTGAATGTGATAGGTATTTTCCAATAATCTAAAGTCAAATGATATTTTTTTTTTCTTCAGATAACCGTTGACGGTTTTGCAGATATGGAGTCAGGGCTTATAATGGATACTCTGAATGATGCCCTTTTCTCAGATGATAGGTTCTTTTTAGTTAGAGGTTGGTATGAAATGTCCTACGCAAAAATGTTTGTTAACTGCTTTAAATTGTTTTTAACTGCGTTGGATATTACCATTTGTTAAGTCTTATTAAATAGCCTACCACTCCTATTTTCCATGCGTACCCATCAAAATACAAATGAAGCTGCTTTTTTCTTTTTTTCCTATGAAAATTGACCCCAATGAACTATCTTAATCATACATTTTTAACACATCCATGGTTTAGTCAATGTTCAAACTTACTACCCTTTGGACTGGTCAAGTTTGTACTTTGGAGAGAAAAAAGAAATCATTCTACTAAACTGTTCATATCAGTTTATCCCGTTTCACAGAAAGTATTTAAATACTTACAAATCTTTGAATGGTGGTTTTCTTGTATTACAATTTTCCCCCTTTAACTATTAGTCTTATTAAATTGACAGGTCCCATTACCGTATCATTACATTCAGACGTATATTTTTCCTCAATCAAAATGGTAAAACCAAAAGCTTTTGTCATTAATTTCATTAATATACTTACAAAGTGTTTTTGCATTTGAACTAGTGCCGAACATATATCTTATATGAACTTTCTTAAAGAATATGAGTAATTGCAATGTTGTTGTTTGTTTCAAGCATGTTTCCCTGTTTTTGTTTAGGGATGGAGATGCTGGGCAAGTTAAGCCAGATAGGCAAAAATAGTGATATCCTGTTGGATCAACTGCGAGAGGAAACATACAAGCGTCTGGTGGACTTGCTCACTGTACAAGACATCCAGCTCATTGTGCATACTTTAGAGGCCCTCTACAAGCTCTCTAAAATAGGGGAGCCTTTCACAACAAAAATTGCCAAAGTTCACAAGGCTATCAGTGAGTACATTGTGCATTGGTTGTTTTTTATTGTCTGCACACTTGTTGCACTTTAAAATGATGTATGTTTTTAAAAAAAAGTTTCAAACCCTTTTTTGTTTAAAGAAAATTCGAAATTGCACTTTCTTATGGACTTTGCTCTTTCCTCACTGTTATGGTTTTCCAATGTCTTCCAATAGCCTCGTTACTTCAGTAGATTATCTAAATGTATCGATGCTGGTTTAATTGGGGTAATGGATAGCTGCCATTAATAAAACAAGAATGGCATTCTAATAACGAGTGAAATGCAGTTTTTGCCAGGAATTGGGTAACAACTGCAGTTTTGTTGAATTAACCTTGGTAGAAATTATGGAATTTCAAATGCTATTGAAACACAGAAATCATGTTGAAAATTGTAATCCCCACTCTTGCAATGCAACAAGTTAAAAAGGGACTCGTCTCCAATAGCTAATCCCTTTCCATATTTTCAAAACCTAGTTGTGCCTAACATTGAATTTATTATTTTATCCAATTGCAGGTGTTCTCATCAGTCTTATAACAATTGAAGCTCAGTCATTTGGCCCAGGCTCTCTTGTGGGAATCAAAGTAGTTGAGTATATCCCTCCCACACATGTTGGCCCTGGTGGAGAGCTAGATCCTGCACGGAAACCAACAACTGTCATTCAACCTATAAATCCAGACTCAATCAGTAAGTGTGTAAAAGCGATCTACAGAAATACCTAATTTGAAACTGGCACTAACCCTTTTATATAAGTGTAGGCATATCTAGAAAGAGATTTATTGGCTATTGATATCTTTTTGGTTTTTATGCTTTTTTTTACTTGAAATGTTGATTTTTTTTGTTAAGTATGAAAAGGTTTTATTTTAAAATATCTGTACAACCTGACAGTAATAGTATGCTCTATTTTTATTATTATTTTTCCCTTTAGATATATACCAAGTACCTGCAGGATCTGCTCTTGGGCTAAATAGTAATTCAGAGAAAAGTGTGGTAGCAAAACCAGCTGAGGCGCCTAAACCCCCTCCACCACCACCACCACTCACAGACATACACACGACAACATCCAGCTGGTGAGAGGAAATGATGAATTAGTCACATAATTATATCTCTGACTTTGTATCACGTTCTGCCAGAACCTTTATGGCAGTCTCATAATTAGATTTACCATGCAAATTAAGGGGAGTAGTGTAAAATAACCTCAGATTTCATATTTTGATCCAAAAAAAAGGCACACGAGGTGCCACCTTTGTATGTTCTAAATATAAATCTGAGTGATTAATGGAGGGAATTGTTTAAGAGAAATAACTAACATGATCTATTGATCCAAAAATTCTGTACCTAAAAATGTATTGTATCTGTAAATTACAAGGCAAGCTGTATAGAACTTCCTTATACCGGTACATTTATTCTAACAAATTGGATGTTTTTGCCAAGTAATTAGTTTAAAAATATTAAAGAAAAGCGAACAGCATCAATTTAGTTAAATATTTCATTGATGTACACTTCTATGATGTAAAACCCTTTTCTCCCATTTTCCCCCCTAGGTTGAATGCCACATTCGAGTTGAAGAAAAAGAGCAAAGTGAATCAAGTGGAACTTTTTTCAGACTACTTACAATTTTGTCGAAAGTTTGGAATTACTAATGCCATGTCATCCGCTGAGTTCCTCCATTTGGTCAAGTATGTCGCCCTGTTCTCAAATATACATATGTGTGTCACCTCAGTGCTGAGCACAGCAAGATATTGCTACGTTATTGTACCAGACCTCCCAACATTACGATTGGGGCGTAATTTTTACGCCAAATTGCGATAAATTACACCTAACGGTTTGTGTTTGCAGTACTACAGCGAGTAGAAAATAGTATGTTCTATAACTTCAGTTTCTAGCCTCTGGTACAGATATGGTCCCTCAAAATAGACTTCATACAAACAATATAGGGCTATTGACATTACCTAGCATATCACAATGTACTTTCGTTTTCACTTATTCAGTATTACCATTCGTTCAGTTTTATTGGTTAATTTAACGTATATCGATAGTCAACTTTTTTTTATACTAGCGTCAATTAGAAATTTTTCTTTTTGGTTGTTTTCAATAGCATAATACACAGTTGATGCAATTTGCATTTATCAATTTTGTGACAATGACTGTTGTAAGTTAATGAAGTAATTTCGCCCTTGTATTTCATATTTTAATAAGATCTCAGTTGAATGTTATGTGGGCTAGACCTGATCAATGTTCTTATTATCTAACAGTAAGAGTATCTCAATGAAAGGTATCGACCAACAAGTTTTAGCTGTACTAGGGCATATTAATTTAGTTCAGTGCATAGGGATGTACATGTTGCGCCCGCATGCAAGCAATGAGGTACCTTAAAACGAGTGACCCCCAAGTTTTAGAGTTTGGTCTTATGCTCGCAATGATATGAGGTACCAGGAGCCACCAATCTGGATCGGAGGTTACCTATCTTGTTTATCCATCGCTTGATGACACAGGGAAGATTGGACTTCACATGCGCCTGTCCGCATTTCATGTAATACCTATAGCCTAGTTGCTGACAGATAGACAGTTCCCCCTTAAACCAAAGCTTTTCACGCAACTGGTATACATGGCCGAGAAAATTGTATTACACTTTTGAGAAGTGATTGTTTTCTCACCATTTTATTATTCCTTCAATTTTCTACAGGATTCTATTGGCTTTTGGCCTCATTTATAAACTCTAAGGGCCATTTTATTCTCTTATGATCAGTAGAATGTTCAAAGCGCCAGTCAAAAAAACAAGACTAAAACAGAACCGAAAGTTGTGATTGTTAAAAGTAATACTAGTAACAAGAAAGAGTAAGCAGGGGATACTAATATCGATAATTAATTTATGCCAAAATAAAGCCCAAGTATTCGTGCACATAACACACGTACAAATACATAAAACCAAATTTCTTCTCACTCTCTTGGCTTTGTCATGTGGCCTTGATACGCATTCAATGATTCACTATGACAAATTATCTGATATCAAATCTTGATATTTCCTTGTCTATATTATTATTAAAGCTCGATCTCAGAGACCCAAGCCATTACTGACTATACAGTTCAATTTTCAAATCAATATTTTCTCTTAGAATTATAAGCTTCATAGTGAACTGTATTTATTTTGGGCCATCAATGACAGACACCATTTTAACAGGGTTTGCAAAACAAAACGAACATTTTTTCTTATGTTTGTACCTCTTTGTGGCAAAGGTATTTCAAATCGCCATGACAGGCCTTATTCTGGTTACCAATGACAGAGGCATTTTAGTAAACGCTTGTAACTTTTTTGAAAATTGTTTTATACACCTGTATGATACACCAATGGAAAGCTAATAAAATTTTCTTTCCAGTGGTACATAATTCAGGAGGATTGAAAAAAGGAGAGATAGGAAAAAGTGCTTTGCCTTCAGTGACCCATAATTTTTGCACCTTTGAACCTTATTTAATTTTCAATTCACCCTTAGTGGATCTTCATTTAATTAAGTTTTAATAGCTCCTCCAAACCTCTTGGAACTTGGAGATATGATCATTCCTAATTATAGCCGTCAAGATAATACATTTTCAATTTTTTCTTTCTTTATATATTTGTTAAAAGCAGTTATATTTTATCGAAGAGATATCTTATTTAAATTCATTTAAGTTAGTTAAGGAGTCTCACACAGCGATTGCATGTTTTCGTCATTTCATTCCTACTAAGTACCAAAAATTACTCTAAGTGGCAGTGGATTACTCTGATCCAAATTCAGGTTGGCAGGTACAATTCTGGGTTTTGGTTTTTAAAAAAATCTTGTGATTGGTACATAAATTAACACTTGTGATACTTCAGATAAGTGTTGGATAGTTTGCTAAATATAAAACAGGATGAAAAAGATCAAAATAAATTTTATGTTAATATTTGTGCAGCACAATGAAGGTTTAATATTAGAACCTCATTTGTTTTGCAAAGTGGATTTGTCATGTTATGTGAACTATATTTTTTTATTAACAAATTAATGATTTTGTTTTTATCTGTGTTACAGGGTTATATTCCACCAGTGTGAGGTTATAAGTATAAACCGGAAAAATGGAGATAACGATGTCTTCTTAGAAGGCCTGTGTAAAAGATCAACTCAGAAACCATTTGCTGTCACTACATTGCCTCCTGAAAAAGGTTTGTGCTTAAAATGACATCAGTATACACACATTATGTTGCTGCTGTGCTGCCACTAATATTTTAAATTTGTCAGCATGGCATATATACCCGAATATACTTAAAAACGTAAAACTTGCAAATAGAGTGTGAAACTACAGAACACAGGGGAGAAAACTTGCATGTCATTTTTTATGTCTCAAGGAATTTTGTTTCTTAATGCTTTAACCAGATGGTTAAGAAAAATTTAACTATAGCCTTTGTTTATTATTTTTTTAAAGAAAGTAATGGCTTTTATTTTAGGGGCTAATGTTCACAGTTTTTATTTCTTAATTCAACAACTAACTTTGCACAAAGTACACACACACACACACACGAATACACAATAACACAAAAAAAGTGGGCTTGTTTGTTTAATCATTATTTATTGTGTGTGCATGCTTTATGGTTAACCCTTGTTGTGCTTGCTTGTATCATTTTACATTTCTCTTGTATATAGCTGTTTTTTTTTACTGTTAACATACATATTTTTATCTCATAACACATCAGCACAGGCTTTTGCATTAATGCAAGCAATAAGAAAATTTAAGCTAGCTGTTATTTTGTTGGAAGACATCCAAAACTATGCTAAAACATCAAATCAGCCACAAGATAATAATTGGAAAAAATATAAGCTAAAGGTATCTATTTGTTTTCTTGGTTTGACTGTTTCAATAGAAGGAAGAACATATAAATGCAGTATACAATTTTAAAAAAATGTGCTCAGGAATCTTAGTGGATACTCTTGCATCTGGTCCCTATATTAAAGAGAAAAAATGATTCAAGCAAATGTAAAAAAAATCATTCCTACTCTGTAATTTGGAATTTCAACGCTTTCACACCTACAGCCGTGAACCAAATCAGCTGGAAACAAATGTTTTAAAACTTAACTAGATGCATGTTTTGTTTTTGAACTAAAGTAATTTTCATTTAACGTAAGGCAGTACAATAATTATAAGGTCCTAAACACATTTTGAACCCTCTACCCCTGCTTTATGTTGACTAAAAATGATAATGGTGCGTTTTTCATAGTAAAAAGCCACCTTAACCTTTTCACATCCCATGATTTTAGGCCTATTCATTGTGTGCATATTATTTTGGGGAATTTTCGAAAATTGGAATAGGTAAAAGCTTTGATATTTATTATTTTTAAATGGAAGGTGCGCAGATCAATACAAATAGGTGCTACCACAAAAGCATATCAAACCTACACAACATGTTTGTATGGTGATGGGAAAAAGGTAATCAATTTTCTACTGTCGCCTTACCCAAACATTTTGTTTCACTTCTTATACGTGTTGCAGTGTTAACTCTTTGTAAAATTATACCAAACAACCAAACTAACTTATCACTTATCCTCAAAACAATTCCCAGTTTTAGTAATTCAGGAAAGCTTAAATGCAGATTCTAAAATTTAAGCTGTACCACAGACAGTGAAAGGGACTCACTAATTACCCTCCTCGCTCGTTACTATTGCATGTAAAAGTAAGAAATATCACTTGGATGTGTGGCCCCAACTATCGTTTAGCTAAGGTGATATATGTAAATATATTTGTTTAATGTTTCATGTATTCCCTTTTTTTTCATATGGTTATTCATTATAATATTCATAGCTTCTTTTGCATGATAATTACTTTAAAATTTTCATAAACATCGAAATAGAAGAAAATGATTTGAGATTTGATGATTAAATTGAAACAGTGATATCAGGAGAAAGAATCAAAATTTATCTTAATGTTTTGCAATTTTTCTAAAAGTCAAAATGTCAGACTACTGAGTGACAGTTTTACTTGCTGCCACACACAGTCAGTGCAGGGATATCTAAATGTTGTGAAAAGAAAAAATTAAATTTTTATTGTAGGGAAGTCTTTGAAGTGTGTGAAAAACCAACAATTTATTTTCACAAATAATACATTCATATGTATTTACATCATTGTTGTACCTTTGTCGTAATTCTATCTTCTTTTTTTTTTTTTCTCTGGCTGGTTTTGGTTTCAGTGCGTAACCCTGTTAGTGTGAATGTAAGCCCCAAACAGTCTCAAGCTCACACAGTAGACTCTTTATTCCACACACCAACTCTGCGTCAGCGACTCATGGAGCCGCCTCGTGTACCTTTATCTCCACACCGTTATCCTCATCCAGGTGCTACCTCGTCTGCATCTCCCATGTCTACACCATCATCATCTGTACAAGCATCATCCAAAGTTGTAACAAGTCCATTGGTTTCCAAAGGCAGCCGCCCTCAAGTGAATACATCAGCAAAGATCATTCCCTCAGCTCAAACAAGAGCAGGACCAGTTTCACCTCTTGCTAACAGCTCAACATCTGCAGAAGATGCAAAAAGCGATCTCAAAGATGCCCCAGCATCTCAGCAGAGACTTTTGGCATCACATACTCATCCATCAATTCAGCAGGCCTTGCAGCTTGAGCAGGCTGCAGACGTCCAGTCTGTGAAGAGCCTGCTGGCAAAGAAGTTGTCCCATGCAGGTAGTCCTTCAGAGGTTGATAGATCTCTTGCTGCAGTCCCTGCCAATACAATGAGTTCAGGTGTCAACAGTGGCCAGACTGCTGTGCTTGAGTCTGGATTTCATTCACAGCCTATTCCAGCTACAGCTCAGCCTATATTCAGGGTTTCTAACCCACCTGTGGAAATCCATCAACATCAACCTCATGTTACACCTTTGAGCACTAGTCAATCCATTCACACACAACATCACACACTCACAACCTCATTGCCACCAGCAGCATCTTCAAACTTAACTGCCCCGGTTGGGCGTTATGTAATTGCTCAGCCATCCCTTAGTGTCACTTCCACTGTTGGTAACTCTGCTATCTCGACCGGCCTCATAAACTCAGTTTATAGTCACAACTCTCATCAAGTTGGGGTAGAGGTTCAGCAAAATTTGAATCAAAATTCTATTTTATCAAGCCAAAACCATGGCTCCCAATCAGCACATCACACAAGTCCTCAAATAGTTCCCAACAATGTTCAACAAAATGGTCAGGTCACTCAAGTTGGTACCTTTCTAAGTGCCCAGAGCCAACAGTCAGCACATGTCCAAATAAGACCATCTTCAACCACCCCTGTGCTAGGTAATAATTTTGTAACTCCAAATCCTAGCCATTTTCTTCAAAACCAACCTCAAAATGGGCCTCCTCAGCTGAAGTCCTCTTTTCCTGCAAGTTCTGTGAAACAAATGACTGTGGGGCAGCAGCAACAAAGCACAGTGAATTTTGTGCAAGGCACTGTGTCGCCTGGTGGTTTATTGAGGGCGGCGTCGCCAGGCATGCCTTTAACAGGTCAGCAGCTTCCCTGCAACACTGTTGCTGTCCAGGGACCAAGCCTGACTCAAGCCATATCGTCTCCAGCAGTTGCAGCACTGCTCACCTCCAACAACCCCCAGGGATCGTCACAGATGATCATCTCTAGCCCTATGCTCGGTGGAAACGCACAAGGGCAGATAGTGACTCGGCCTGCACAGCAGCAACAGCAAGTGCCAACCACCGTGGTGATCCAGACTCCTCCAGGCACCATAGTTATGCCCTCCAGACAGATGCAGGGGGGCACGGTGTCATTCATTGTCCCGCCCCAGTATAGACAAGGCTCCCCTGTCACATTCATTCAGCAGCAGCCTCCTGCTGCAGCTGGTGGAACTGGTGGGGTCAACATGCTCTCATCCTTGGCTTTGGCTAATTCAGGTGCTGGAGGACAATCCCTTCCTGCTCAACAAACGCAAATTGTTTTGGCTACTCCTGGTCAAACAATACCTATGGGAATGCAATTATCTTCCCTCCAGGGAAATACCATCATCCGTAACCACCCAGTTGGTATCAACTCCATGCAACAGCAACCACAACAGCATAATTATGTCATTCAAGCATCTTCATCACAGTTGTCGTCCACATCTGCATCATCTTTGCCATCATCAACTTATCAAATCGTAGCTCAGCAAACCCCTGCAGCAGTTGCAGGGACTCTTGTATCTAATATCAATTCAGAATCTCAGCAAACTAGATCTGAAGTTATCCATCAGTCCAGCATGCCCTCGGTTGTGATGCAGCAGGTCCAGTGCAATGGCTCAAGTCATGATCAAAACAATTCCCAAACATTTGACTCTTTGGTTGTTAATGATACTCCCCCATCTCCCTCACTGAAGCCAGAGAAAGAAATGGTCAATGGGAAGGGTTCACATTCAGATTTAGATACTGAGCATATAAAAAGTGGTTTTAAATTAGGAGGAAAAGTAAATGGTTTGATTCATAGCTCTGTGACAGAGCATGGCACAGAAGTTTCACCCACTCCAACACAAACCAATGCAAATTCCCATGGGACAGTCTTAGTGAACGGCTGTGTGTCCTCATCCAGCTTACCCAATCAGAATGCAAACATTCCAATCCAAGGACTCCAAATCAGATCTGCTGGTGGTATAGTCAATGGTGTCTCACAAAATCCCACAATCGGTCCCCAGCACCAGTTAGAAAATGGTTTTCAAAGCCACCAGCAGCAGCAGTCGGTAGTTATTCAACAGTCACAACTTCCTTCATTAAATGCACAAGCTCCGCTGCAGCAACGACAGCTCCTACCATCCCAGCAAGCCCAACTTCCGTTGCAAACATCTGCCACACAGGTAAATTTGCATCAAGTGCAGAACCAGGTAGTTCATATCCAACAAGCTCAGCAACAGCCATCACAGCAAGCTCCTCAATTCCAGCGGATTGTGTCTGTGCGACCTGCTCAGCCAGGAAACCATCAGGCTTTGCAGGCTACTGGTGTAATTCGGCCTCGTATCTCTACACTGTCCTGTCCCATGGACCAGCAGCAACAGCAGCAGCAGTTGCAACAATCTCTCCAGGCAGGGCCACGCCCTGCTGGCCTTCCTAGATCCGGCTCAGCGCCCATCGGTGAGGCAGCTGGCCATGTCAATTCAGTAACGAACACTCCCACTAGAGGGGCTAATCGCATGCCAAATGCATCTGTACCGCTTGCTGGGAAGAAAAGGCCAACCCCTGCAAAGGCAGTGGGTACTACTCCTGTAAGTGAAACTGCTAGCAGACTTCGAAAGAAAAAGCCGAATGAAGTTGTGGTGACCCCAGGATCTGTACAGACTAGGAAACAAGCCCAGGGCCAGAAGTCTGTGCACATAGCCATGCAGTACATGTGTGAATGGGGATCTTGCCGCAAGTAAGTTCATGTTTCGAGTCTACTGCATTTTTTTTTAACCTTGATTTTCAGCTCTTAGTTAACATAAATTATAGATACTGGTATGTTTTGGCAAACAGCTACAGCTCAAGAGACATAACATAGTGTTCAAATTTTGAAATACAGGTTTTACACAATTAAATACCATACACCTTTTTTGCATGCTTTCCAGAAATGAAGTGACATAATTTAAAAAAAACAGTGAATAAACATAACCATAAATTAGATAAGAAACCTAAGATAACAATATAATGAGGGATGTATTAGCGCAGCAGGTAAGATGAAATACACACTGAACTGGTCAGTTAGTTACTCTAAGTTGATTTTGAAATGATTCAAAGTGAAGTGAATGTTTATTGTCATTTGAAACCAAGTTTCTTATTTTTAAGAAAAATTCACTATTGCAGTTTTGAATTTAAAAAACAACTTATGATTTTGTTGTATAAATTATTGTACTGCAAGTAGTTTTTAATCATTATTGTGTTCGGGTTTGTCTCTCCAGGTGCTTTTCAACAGCTCGCCTGGTGCTCATTCATGTGTTCAAGCAGCATGTCCCCCACTATGACTCATCTTGTCAATGGATGGCCTGTGAAAAGCTAGTACGCAAGCGGTGGTCCCTTATTTCACACATTCAGGTAACTTGATTTTTTTCAATTTAATGGAAAGAGGTTCTAGTATTATTGAATTTTCAAATTGATAGTGCAAAATGGGAGGTTCGGTTAAAATTGTTTATTTCAAGTAAAAAGTTATTATTGCAAGTATAATTTTTCAACTCTTTTTTTTTTATTCAATGACAATATTTTACAGCTTTGTGCACTAAAGAAAAGTGTCACTCTTGTTTGAATGAATTTGTTGAACGACATACAAAAATTTTTTAGCAAGGAACTTTACTTGATAACATTGAGTCTTTTTTCAAATCTGTACAATTTATTCCTCAGGATCATCATTGCTCTGAAATGGCAATGAGGGCGGCCTGTCAGCGAAGATACACAGCACTTCAGCAGAAGGCCTCTGGCGCGACCCCAACCCCACCCCCTCCAGCACCAACACCAATGATTTACCCACCAGATGCTGCTATGCAGGCCATCCGAAGGTTTTCAGTGAAACAACCCTACTCAGAATTTGCTGTAAGTTCTGGTGTAATCATGTAGTAGAAGCCTTAAAAACCAAAGTTTGATACTTTATTTCTTATAAACTGAAATTTGAAAGGGCATGGGTTGTTTTTTTTCTTTCTTTGGCGTTATTAGAATCAGACTAATATTTCAAAGTTTTTCTAGTTTGGTCTTCTTAGTGCCAGTCAATTCAATCCAGCTTTCTCAAAACTATCTCATAAAGCACTGGAAAAATTATAAGCATGCCTATCAAGGAAGGATGAGGGCTACTATAGTTGTCATCACTGTTATAATTCAGCCACACCCTTTTTTTTGTAATGTGAATCTTCTTAGTATCAAAGTCCTCCCCCAATTATTTGAATAGAGAGCTCTGTATTATTCGTGCTATGAAACCTGGAAAATGTAAATCCATGGAACTAGAGTTTTTGAGTGACATAAAATCGTTTTTTGATCTTGTATAGAAAAAAAAAATTAAATCATGGAAAATTTCATATTTTTTTTTAAGGTAAAATTAACAAGATCCAAACTTTGTAGAGACGGCCAAAAGTTATTCTGGCCAATCAGAGAATTAGGATATTGGTGCAATTTTTGCACTTTGAAATACTCATGTAGAAAAATTGATAATTATGTATATGTTAGTACCTTTATGTTGGTCTCATCCTTTGTATTTTAAAGGGTTGTTTTTCACTTAATACTAATAGGCTGAAAACAGAATGCCTTGAAATTTCTAGGTGATTTGATTCTCAGAAGGCAGAGGAACCTTCCTTCTTTTTTTTTAACGAAGACTAAGCTGTCTCCTCGAGCCCCGTTTTTGTCTGAAATTTCTGGCTTGTTGTTAAAGTTCAGGAAATGTCAGCAGAATATGCTATGTTTGTTGGAGCAGGTATTATGTAATTTGGAATATTCAAGTGTTGGCACTAAACTCTCTTGTCAGATGAAAATTAAAAGCCACTTATTTCTCCTTTCAGGAACAACGTGAAGGCCCTGTATCAAAGCACATACGCTTGACGTCTGCCCTTATCCTAAGAAACATTTGTCATGCGTCTTCATATGGACGGCAGTAAGTATAATTTTACAAGATCTTCCCATGCGTTGAATTAATAACCTTTTGTGCAAAATTAATCATTTAAATATCTATTGCTGTAGGTGAATTCTTTCAGCAAATTTTGTCATTAATTTTAGAGATTGTCCTCTATCTAAATGGTTTACTGGGAGAAAATTATATACCTCAAAGGAATAAGTAAAGAAAGAAAACTAAACTATGAAAAGGAAGCATTTAAATTTGCCATAGAGGATATCCGGCAAAGAAAGTAGCACAATTAGAGAACTTACTTGTTTTAAGCCTTCATAAAGGATCAGTAATTGAAAGAAAGAAATGTACTGGTGTTTTACATTGATGCCAAATTTTCGGAATTCTGTAAATAAAAGAAATTGTCTGTGAAAGTTCCATTAAAAAAAAAATCACCGAGCCGAGTTCTGTCAAAGTTCTCAGTCAATCTTCGTGCAGCCGTGCATTGACTTATGGAAGCAGGAAAAACTATTTAATGGAATACACGAATTTGAAAAAGTACCAACCTCACTGAGCATGCGTTATTCACTAACAAAGTAACAACACCTAGCCATTTGACTTGAGTTCGGAATATATAGGATTTAGAATCTATGTGAAAACTTATCTTGATCAAGGACTTTAGTTGGATTTATTTTGTGTGATTCAAAGTGCCACTGCATATATACGTGGATTAGGTCTAAACTAGGACAGTAGGAGGAGTATCTGGATCCAAGATCTTTGTGTAGACTACGACTAGACTTTCATGATTTATTGATCAGAAATAGAATCTAGAAATAAAGTTTGGTCTGTGATGAAATTTGTCCACTGGACATTAAAGATCATGATACAGGTGTGAAAATTGGCATTGGTTAAATTAGAAAGACGCAATTGACGTTTTGTTATATGATTACTACTGTAAGTGAAGCTGGTGTGGCTTACTGCATCACATGTAAAACTGGTCAACTGTGGTTTTAACGGAGTCATGTAGTCATGCTAAGAAGAAATAACAAATATCACTTTAGTCAGTGCTCGTTGAGCCTTGAAAATCAATCAGGCCTGGTTATCAACCTCATTTTGCTCTAGCTTTGCTATATGATGTATAAAGTCTCTCAATTCAATAAAAATTAAGGCTTTAAAGTATACAGATAAACTTAATTAAGGATAAGTATGTCATTCTTATTTTGCTTTATATACTAAAATTACCACTGACATTTATTTGGTGTGTTTTTTAGATCCTTTATTCGGTACACCTGCTGTACCGGTTCGTGAAAAAGTTCCGTAAAAAAAATATCATCCAGTTGGTATCACTGGTTTTAATTGAACATTGGTTGAATATGTTAGGCCCAGCTGCATTTGAGCTGTATCTTGCCATAAGTTTTAGCAGATCCTTAACCAAAATTGATTGCACACCAATCCATATTTCCATGAGATTAGCCTAGTATCAATCCTGGTAATTATGTTACTTAACTGAAGGTTATGGAAACTTATCAGTTTTAAAAGGAAAGCCACTGAGTTCATTGCAGATTTATACTTTTTCTTCTTCTTTTTTTTTTTTTTCAATTCTAAAGAGGACTCCTACGAGTAATTTAAACCAAAACAGCACATAACAAAGAGATTAAATTTAGGAGAAGATGTTGCCGTGCCTGTGAATGTTTTAACGACTACATAGATTATCATCTAGTAGCTATTGTAAATACATATCTGTTTCGTTATGTATTCTATGTACATTTTTTCCTCCTCTCTAAGGTTGAAGTCTTACCATGTTTAATTTCTTGTCCGTTCCAGATTAGTAAGGCAACATGAGGAAGTGCTGAGCTACAACACCATGAGTGTAGTGGAGTCATCCACAGCTCTGAGTCATTGTCTGTGGGAGATTTCACAGTGTTGTGACAAAGATCCATATGATATAAGTTCTTAATGAAAGCTGATGGTTTGGGATCTGTTTAGCATTTTAGTAACCTAAAGTAAGGATAAGAATTTTATCATGGTTGCTTTGGTGCTTGAAATTTTTTTCATTTTTGAAAATTCCCTTTGTTATGTGCTGAAAACGGTTGTGTAAGGATAGCATTAGAGTTTAATTCTGGTGATGTGAATGTAAACCATAGTGTACATATCTGAACAAATCATGTTTTTTGTTCAGCTAAAGAGTGTGTAAGTGAGGTTGTATTTAAATCTGTGATTCTGAAAGTTGTAAATAGCTGTTTGTTGGGTGTGAATAGCAAATGAGTTTTCTAAGTGTGATTTTATTATTGCAAAGACCAATATTGTTAGATGCAATAGAATTTTTTTTTTTTTTTTTTTAGTACATACTATTTTGTTGGAGAAACATGTTTCTTTATTGAGAATAGTGAACATTTTCTTTTTTCAAAACGGGTACTTGCCTTGCTATTGTTACATTGTATAGTGTAAAAAATCTTGCATCACGAAAAGGTTGGTTTTGTTAAAAATATGAAGCAGAGGTCATTTAGATTTTGCTTTGCTTGGTTTTCTCATTTGACTTTGTGCCTGCAGTTGAGTCCACTAGCTGTAAGCCTACTAGTTGATGGGGAATTTTAGAGAGCAAATATTTTCTTCAAGATAGTTGAAAGTGGGTAAACAACTAAATTAATTTGATTTTGTTTTTTTTAATTGCATATAGGGAACAATTATTGTTAAGGGTGCTTCTGTGGAGATCTCTTCAAATGGCTTGAGTATTTAGTAAACTTGTTAATTGTGTACTAAAAATGATATTTTGCTTTCTGAAATAAATCGTACACCAAACAATACAATATGCTTTCTTAATTTAATAAGAACACTTTTTAAGAGCTTTGAATAGATTATTGTGCATAAGATACCATTGGAACTTTTTTTGTCTTCTTATCGTACTTCACACTTCAACACTTTCATTCAAGCTGATATGATTGGCAGTATTTGAAAGTTGAAACAGATATCATTTACCTGTTACCTTTAGAAGAAAGATCTCTTGGCGTTTTAGAAAAGATTTTATGAAACCACCAATTTTCCTGTAAATACAACTCAGAACTTTGGCAATTAAGGTTACTTCAGCTGTGAGCAATGAAACAACTTTATTTTCTTGTAAAGAATATCGAATAAATATAAGGTCGCAATATAACCCATGTAAAAGGAATTTTCAAATGGAAGGTTCTAGTTTACAATACCCAATATTGAAACTGCAAGTGCCTTCATAGTAAGTCGTAAATAGATGATTTTGAATAAAAAAATTTTACTTGAGTAAGTCATCTCACAGTGGGTTATGCTCTGCTGCAAACGTTTTGGTGTTATGTAAAGATGGCTGCATGTGTATCTATATATTTGTATCCGTCCAAAGTGTCAGCCCTTAAGATGTTTTAAGGGGTTGTTGTTTGGTTTTGTTGTTGTTTTTGGTAAAGCCTTTGTGAAATATGGATGGACCAAAAATTATAAGAGAGTTAACTTTTTCAAAATCTTGAATTGAATGAGTGAATAATTGTGAATGTGAAGAAATTGGTTTTGCTCGAGAATTTTAAGTGAGGCAACCAGTGTGAATCAGGCACAATTCGGGAATTTCACTTTTGGAATTATTGATAGTGTGTTATAAATCATCAAAGACACTTAAACTTAAGAGGTTAAAAAAAGTGTTACTCTATCATCTCCAGAACCAGAGATATTCAGCTTAATTTTGAAATGAAAAAGGTAAATTTTATATACTAGTATTTTAAGGAGTTTTGAGGGCTCTAGCTCAATACTTAAAATGGCGTCTTGTGCCTAATTTGCCCTGATTGTCTCACATATATATATAATATGATTAAGTCCCTTTTCTAAGCCACAGAAGCATTGCAAGTATTCATGTATTCTCAAAGGTTCCAAATAATTGTAGGAAATAATACAATTTAAATCAGGAATGTTCAGATTTGATCCACTCCTTTTTCTCAGTAAGGCAGAGCCACTATTATGTAGAACCTATATATTTTTCTTCCAATTTAAAAAAGACAGTGGCATCATAAAACTTGAACCAATGCCACTTGTGAACCGTTTTTGTCTTCTGGTGAAGACTGCCATTGGTAAGGCAAGCAAGTTTTAATATATCTAGATCAAATGCAAAGAAAAGGGGTTTATTGATTTATTGAAAACGAATAAAGCATTAAAAAAAATGCAAGCGGGGAAGATAAGATGTAACCAAGAAAATATAGAGGCATAGAGATAAATTTAATGTAGATGATTGATATGATTTTTGATTTTTTTTTATTACAGTTGTAACAGACAAGCGCATACATACACACTCTTGTCTCTCTCTCTCTCTCTCTCTCTCTCTCTCTCTCTCTCTCTCTCTCTCTCTCTCTCTCTCACTCTTTATATATATTCATATCATATTAGTGTACATGAGTACATTTGCAAAAATTCTATCAGCAGCCCCTCGAGAATATTACTTTATTAGGCGGTTCTTATGACTTTTAAACTATGTCAGTGGGTTAGCTGGGTTTTTTTTTTTTTTACATTTTGGAGAAAATATGTTTGTATGGCGAATGAGTTTAAAAACGTGATGATGACGCTTGAAAATGTGCAAGTAAAGCTCTTAATTTATGTAAAAATCTGCAACTGTTTCATATGTGTAATATTTCATTTATTTAATTTAATCATCAACTTTCTTAAGGAACGGAGAAAATTGTACAAATCAATGTGTAATTTTATTTTTCCATAAGTACTTGTATCTTTTATGCATTGCATTTTGTGATCTTCCATTATACGCATATGATGTCAATATTGTTTTGTTGTTGTTGTTGTTCTCTTGTACGGTTTGTTAATCTTTCTACATGTATTGTAAAATATGGCTAGTCTACTCAACGGCATGAGTAATACAATTCTGCTATTCTCTTCATTATTAAGATTGAACTGTTTGTATTTCCTGTAAAATTATATATACACATGCTCATTGTTACATCATAATGAATCAATGTATCTTTTGGCAGTGGTTGATATATTTTTTCAACAATGCTGCTAAACATTTGTGTTTTTTATTGTTTATTTTTTTTTAGAGGAAGACTCGCAGGATATGGTTGGACATAGTTCTATTTTCATACCAGATGCTTACAGCTTGCTTTTAAATGTTGTTATTGTTTCTTTTTTTAGTCTGTGCATTGTTGTTATTTTTTCTATTTTTTCCTAATGAGTTGCATTGAATAATTTAACTTTCTCCATCTATGAACAAGGCTTCTTACAATTCAATGTGAAACAAATAATATAGACATATACAAAACTGGTTATTCATTGATTGTTTTCATCCATAAATCTATTTTTTTTCAAGTGATATATGCGTTTTACCGTGTTTTCTTTGCAAATAGTTTGTGGAGACTTTAGTGTAATACTGTAATATATGTATTTAGTTGTTGTTTTCAGAGTGGTTATAAGATCCAATAATATCTTAACGGGAAAGATCTTTGGTTCAATTATCTGTTACAATTTATGCCTTTGAAATTACTAAGGCAAACGCCCTATCACAATTTAAAACTGAGCTTCAGGTTATTCTAAGTGTCTGGTGGGGATTGAGCTGGCTTTAGTGGCAGGCAGAGCACTAGTCTTCTGTTTGGGATGTTCCGGATTTGAGCAGAAATATTTGACATCTATTGCTTGAGACAATACCAGTTTAAAATAAGGACCTGATAGTGATACAGAAACTCGTGGTATCCCTCTTCTGTCTCTATAACTGTCAATCCGAAATAAAGACAAGTTGCTGATGTAAGAAAATAACCAACCACACCTAGCCATTTGTGGAGTGTTTCTTCCTCCCTCTCTCTCTCTCTCTCTCTCTCTCTCTCTCTCTCTCTCTCTCTCTCTCTCTCTCTCTCTCTCTCTCTTTTATCAATACAATGCTACCTATCCCCTGCCCCTTCCATACTACTGTTCCTCATACCTCCTCTCACCATCACCTATTGCAGAAATTGCGGCTGCTGCTCAACAATAGAGGCCTTCCGATAACGGGACCAATAGTGAAAAAAAAAGCGATAGGTGATGGAATCGATGCTGTGTCCAACTCTATGGTAGACTCGCGTAGTCAATAAGCGAACTGAGAATCACACGCCTAAGAGAAATTGTGTCATCCATTATTATCGTGTGAATCGCAAAGTATGTCATAATTGATGTCGTTGAGACTGCCCTACCATCGCTTGTCATTTGTTGAACTGAAGTCATGTTGATCTGAACTTTTCAGTTTTCTTGTTATTATTTAGTGGCTCTGTGGGGAGGACAATTCGCCCTCGGCGGAATTTAAGTTTTAAAAAGGAATCTTTTAAAACTTGCTTGTCATTCATTCACTGGTGCGAACGAGGGATAGAAAGGTTCGCAGTTTCGCTTGGTTTTCATAGAGTAGTTTAATGTGTTCTGCCCATGACAGTTTTGATTCTTTAAAGCTAAATTAAAGGGCCCTACTTCCAAATCTAGACGGTTATTTCGCTTCTCCATTGTAAAGAAGGTATTTTTTTTTCTTTTATTGGCAAATTTTATGTTTTTAAACTTTTTGTAAAGATGAAAAACAAACTAGATTACTAAGTGCATTTGATTGTGTGTGATACCCATTAGTGGTTAACTTTTAGTTTCTAGTTTCTGAGACAAGTTTCTCACTGGATTAAACAAATTTTTAGCAAGTGCGGAGTGAGAAACCATTCACAGCATTCATTGCCTTGCGATCCCAGAGAACTTTAATTAGTAGTTTCCACATTATAACTGTTCGATGATGGCAGATGTTCTTCAACGTTGGAAAAAATCATGAGCGACACGCATACTATCAGTCTTCCCGTCTGATCATCAATATCAATCAATCAACATCAATATCTTAATCGTCATAAAAATTATCCTAATTTTCTGTGGCATTGACCCGTCGCGAGCAGCAGCTATCAGTGAAAAATTATTTTGATAACCCCTCGAGTCCTTTCTATCTCAACTTTGTACACTTAGAGTAAGATGTAAAACGCAGAAAAATAAAACTGTCTTGAAGACATACTTTCTTACTTTATTATAATTATAAGCAAACAGTTTGCTTCAATTTTACTCTTTTCATACTCTGATATAACGTTTTGTCAATTGATCTTCTAAGCAGATCTATACTTTTTTTTTTCTTAAGAGATAAGTAACGTATGAAAAATTAAATATTAAGCTGCGAGAACAGTTCAAACGAGGTCAAATAATGTTTAGTGCCTTGACTTGCTTGTCAAAATAGGTTCACAGTTACACATCCCAGAAATCCGTTCGGAACTGAGTTGACCATGGCGCACTTGCTGGTGCTTTCTCTACTTGGCTTTCTCGCGCTGGCAGCATCAAGTGAGTGAAAAAAGTACTTATTTTTCAGCAACTTTTTTTTGTTTGTTTTTGTGTTGTTTTTTGGGGGGATGTTGTTTTGTTTTTTGTTTTGTTTTGTTTTTTGTAATAGCAGCAGCAGCAGCAGTAGTAGTAATAGTATTTTCATTCTTAACTAAACTTCCCATTGTCTTTCGTGAATGCCAAAGAATATTAATTGTGTATTCATACATGTACTGTAGTATAATTTATGTACTCACTTATGCTACTACCAATTGCAAGTTGGAGATTCTTTGCACCGCATTTCATTTATGTTTCTTTCTTCCTTTTAAAAAAAAAGTTAATCGTGATTGTCAAGGCTTATCATGATTTTACAATGAGACCACAACGAAATAAAGTCAAAACCATGTTTTAGAAACTGATAGAGGGAAAAAAGAATGAATTTGTTGTTCTCATCTATAACATAAGATCTATTCTGGCGACCGCAGAGAATACACAATTAATATTCTTTGGCATTCACGAAAGACAATGGGAAGTTAAGTTAAGAATGAAAATACTATTACTACTACTGCTGCTGCTGCTGCTATTACTACCAACACTAATACTGTTGTTGCCACTACTACTAATATTAGTTGGCTTTAATTTTGACACCAAAGATAATGCAAACGAAGTTTTGGCAACAACAGTATTAGTGTTGGTAGTAATAGCAGCAGCAGCAGCAGTAGTAGTAATAGTATTTTCATTCTTAACTTAACTTCCCATTGTCTTTCGTGAATGCCAAAGAATATTAATTGTGTATTCTCTGCGGTCGCCAGAATAGATCTTATGTTATAGATGAGAACAACAAATTCATTCTTTTTTCCCTCTATCAGTTTCTAAAACATGGTTTTGACTTTATTTCGTTGTGGTCTCATTGTAAAATCATGATAAGCCTTGACAATCACGATTAACTTTTTTTTTAAAAGGAAGAAAGAAACATAAATGAAATGCGGTGCAAAGAATCTCCAACTTGCAATTGGTAGTAGCATAAGTGAGTACATAAATTATACTACAGTACATGTATGCATTCATTTTTTACCAAGAGCTTGTCGTATTTTTTTTTAATTTAAAAATAGTATCCAAAGCAGATCTTTAAAAAATGACATTAGAAAGGCGCATAAAAATAAAGGATTTATGAAGTGATTAATTAATATGAAGCTTATTGGTACTTAAGTCTCAGGCTCGAACCGACTTATCATTGATTTCGATCTTTAATGGTTGAATCGGTGTCAGGATAAATATGTGTATAATACACACTTTGCGACCAACACGTCGGTAACGATTCACATAATCACGCACCTTGAGCGCGAGGTGTTCTGATCGCTCATTGACTCCCTAGGTCTAGGATAAAGCTGTGATTGGACACCTGTGGAGATTCCCTTATTTCTCGTTTAATCAGAAGAAAGAGAGGGCTGATTGTTGCAAACATCTTCTTCGGTTAGAAGCAAATGACGACTTGTTCTTTCAGAAAATTGTAACCATGGGTGAGACTTGGATCTATCAATTCGATCCAGAGCCGAAAAACGCGTCTATGCAATGGAAAAGACCCTCATCGCCCCCACCAAAGAAAGCAAAGGTCACACAATCAAGTGGCAAGGTCATGCTGTCTTGTTTCTGGGACTGTGAGGGCATCATAATGACTGACTACATGGAAAAGGGGAAAACAATCACTGGAGAGTATTATTCAGGGTTGCTAAAAAGACTGAGATCTGAATTAGTAAGAAGAAGACGGGGAAAGCTTCGAAACGGAGTCCTGCTTTTGCATGATAACGCTCCTGCTCATCGAGCACGACAAGCCGTTGAGACAGCTGATCAGTGTGGCTATGAAATTCTTCCCCATCCACCATATTCACCGGATTTAGCTCCATCAGACTTCTGTCTGTTCCCAAACCTTAAGAAATCCATAAAAGGGCGCCGTTTTGAAGACATTGAAGATGCGATTTCTGCTGTGGAAGAGTGGTTTCAAGCGCAAAATGACACGTTTTACTCTCAAGGACTTTTGAAGGTCAAGGACAGGTGGCAGAAATGTGTAACTATGCAGGGTGACTATGTAGAGAAATAAATGTAAGTGTGCCAAATTTTAAGTCTCTGGGTTTATTCCTTCATTGTCATGCTAAGAACATAGTGAACACCCCTCGTATTGACTATAAGCCGAGGCCTCCCTAAACATGCGTTCATAGAGGCGACATATTTATGTCACCGAAATCTAGACACCGTAAGTTATAGGAATCGGTCTATGTTATTAAGTATTCAGGTAGACAGCATGGTCTCTGCGCCGATAAGCACTCTTGGCGACACACAATAATAGGCTGGCCAATTTCGGCGAGCACACCACCCGTCTTCGCCTCGTCGTTGAGTGAATGAATTTTCTGGACTGCTAAATTTTTCACTGACTATTTTCTCACCGAGGAAGTATCGAAGAAAAAAAATTAATTTGATTTTTTTAAATCAGCGATCAAATTTTAGGGGGCTCTCTTGAAAGAACTTCATTTTGTGAAGTATTTAAAAAACTGAATTTGTGTGTGTGTGTGTGTGTGTGTGTGGGTTGTAAATTTATTAAGGAACGTCCTGTCTCCTCGCTAGTGTCTACTTTGGTGACTTTGCCTGCTATTATTGGAAGCCTTGCTAATGGCCCCATTATTGCAAGGCCTCTATTCTGACTGATTGAGGCAGGGGTCCTGGTATCCCTGCACTGTCTCCGTGTGGCACTGGCAGCATTTAAACTGTCAGATGTTAGTCTTGGGAATATCCACGAGATAGCCTAGTTACTAAGTTATGGACCAACCAACTAAACTACATTGAAAACCTCATAAAACTCCTTTAAAAAAAGTCTGATATTCGAATTTCTCATAAACAGAACTTTGGAAGAGGTTAGGTGGGTTTTTTTTATCTTTGGCTCTGTTAAAATCCGACTCATAATTCGAAGTTTTTTGGTCTGATTTTCTTAATTTGAAGCTCACACCACAATGCATCACAAAAATACTACCTGTCAGCAGAATTCAATGCGCATTGCTGCCCAAGACATGCCCTTCAAGGAAATGGGGTTGGGAGAAGGTTGCTATAGAAACAAAACAATAGGAAACTATCATAAACGCAGTTTTTCAAAAAAAAAAAAGGTAAAAAGCTGTCTACTAATTTCAATACTTCTGTGGTTCAGGTATGTTCCCTTCTGTAATTAGAATTCTCTTAATTCGAAGTGTCGGTCAATTCTGAAGCAATTCGGATTATGAGGTTTTCACTGGTGTATCTGGTATAGGACATTTATCGTTAATGCATTGTATTGACTATGCTAATTTTAATTTATTCCAGCAGAAAATGGGGGCGCCCACTGCTGGGAGTCGGCTGAATTCCCCATAGACCCCGAGTTACCGGAGCACCTACAGCGCCAACTCGTTTCTGAGCTGCGACAGCTGCAAGCGGGCGGCCATCTTCATTCTCCAAATACACATTTAGGACTAGCTCGAAAGGTAAGCAGGAGGGCGCGGTAGCTTACCCACTGGGGGGCGAACTGGCTCAGTAGTAAAGTGTTGGTCTTCAGACGTGGAGGTCCGCGCTTCGAATCCCACAAGCGGTCAAATAATTCTTTGTCCCATTTCGTTGCCTAAAAATGCTTAGGTCGGTACCAATATAATGTAACCGGATGAGACAGGAGTCCAGTGTCTCATGTGTGGCAGTACATAAAATAAAGACGTCAGTCTTGGGACCCATCCCAAAATATAGTCTACATGGTGCTGGCATTGGACGTAAAACCAACAAAACAACACAACAAGCTTACCCATTCACGAAAAGGGTGAGGGGGGCGACTCCACACCACAGTCGCAGTGATTTTGACAGCAATGCTCATGAAATCGCATTAGTTTTAGCTGGGTTTTTTTTTCCAAAGTATATCTTTTGAACCAATAAAGACAGAATACCTGGAATCTTTTCCTTTTTTTTTTATTAGATTTGAAAACTTTGGTTTTTTATCTTTCAAATAAAACGTCTACACTTACTGTTTACTCGCACGTGAGCGATTCCGTTAGGTCAAGTGGTAGAGCGCAAAGCTTAAATTCGTTACAAACTCATGTCATGCTCATCTTTTTGGTCCGCGGGTCCGATCCCACTATCAGAGAAACAATAATTTGTCGAATTTAAGCTCCTACCGGTTGTTTCATGTCAGTATGATGTTACTGGCAGAGACAAACGTCGCGATATATCTCCGCACTGTCTTTGTGCGGCAACAGTTGAAACTGCCAGACGTGAGTCTTGGGACCCGTCCTCGGTGTAGCCTAGTTGCTGAAGTCGGACGTTAAGAAACCAATCATCCAACCCTATAGTTCACAATCCTGAGGGGAAAAAAAACAAACTTATTTAATATGGAAGAAGGAAGATAAAAGCTCGCAGATAAATTGTCTCTTTTTTAAATGTTATTTTTGCTTAAAATTGCGTTAAATATTTCTTAGAAATAATGCTCTAAAAAATTAAATGTTTTTGTTTTTCAATCGTTTCTTAGAGGTACCTTACCATTTCCTTTTATACATTTCCGCTCTCTCTCTCTCTCCCCCCCTCCCTCTCTCTCTCTCTCCCCCCCCTCCCTCTCTCCCTCCCCCCTCTCTCTCTCTCTCTCTCTCTCTCTCTCTCTCTCTCTCTCTCTCTCTCTCTTTCTCTGTCTCTCTCTCTCTCACACACACACAAACACACACGCTCTTACATTGCGTTTACCCTTTTCCCTTCCCTTTCATTTGTATTACAGTCTACATTTTCCATAGCATACGGTACCTTCTCAATTGTATTACAGTCTAAATTTTCCATAGACATGCGGTGCCGCCATAAAATTGAAAACATTCGACCCAACCAACGACAAAACAAAACAAAACAAACATCCAATAATATAATATACATCATTTACATGGTACAATGTAATGTTTTAACCTTTGGGTGTCCCTCTCAGAAACGCGACAGCGCACTGCTGATTGGCGGCTACTACACGTGTCCTCGGACATCTGATTGGGCTGTGAGACACGCTGGAGTGGGCTACAGCAGGGACTATCAACTAATCAACGAGACTGGCTATAGCCACACATTTTACGAAATCTCATGTGCTGCCCAAAGGTTATCTAATCTAAACCCGCCCTCTTGCCCGAGATGTTGTCTAGGAGTGGACCATGTGAAGTAAGTTGCTTGTGTGTGTGTGCGTGTGTTTGTATGTGAGAGAGAGAGTGAGAGAGAGAGAGAGAGAGAGAGAGAGAGAGAGAGAGAGAGAGAGAGAGAGAGAGCTCTTATTTAAAAAGTCCGTGTTGTTGTTGTTTGTTTTTTTTTTATTTTCTTAGTGTCTCTTTTTGTCTTTCTTTTTTCTTCTTTTTTGTTTGTTTGTAGTTGTTGTTTTTGGTAAAGCCTTTGTGAAATATGGATGGACCAAAAATATTTAACAGAGAGTTAACTTTTTCAAAATCTTGAATTGAATGAGTGAATAAATGAATGAATGAAGAAGAAGAAAAATAAGAAGAAGTAGCGAAATAATGGGCTAGGAGGAAGAAGAGGGAAAGAGAAAGAGTATGAGAACCAATAGTCGGAGGAGGGAGAAGATATGAAAGGAGGAAAGGACTGAAGAAAGAAAAAAAGAGAAGCGACAAGTTTTTATATCATTTAAACAAAATTGTAACGTGGATTGTTGGGGTGATGCACAGTCTCTGTTGTAGAGCCCAGCTATCGGTTATAAAATTATATATTGTAGCGGGGCTTCAGACAGTGATCCAACATCCACTGGCTCA
>RQTK01000283.1:501006-540976 GCA_003991915.1 Elysia chlorotica
GATGATGATGATGATGATGATGATGATGATGATGATGATGATGATGATGATGATGATGATGATGATGATGATGATGATGATGATGATGATGAACATAATTATAGTTTATTTATAGAGCGCCATATCCAATAATAAGTAGAAATAAAATTTAATGACTTCCTAGCAAGGCGTCCAAGAATAGAAGGCCAAGTCACCGAATTAAAATAAGTGAAAAAAATTGTGCGTACCAAGGGTAAAATTGATTTTATTTCTTTTAATTCTAAGCATAGATAGGACAGAGTAATACTTAGAGAGTATTTTTCAGCCCACACGATCAGCCTACACTGCAAAAATGTGAACTGTCCTATCTATGTGCGCATTATTTGGAGTCATTTTTTTGAAAATTCATAAATGATCGATCATTTTATATTGTGTCCTTCTATTGTTGCACAATACAAGTTGCGCAGCGCGATGCAAAGATGTTCAAAATATAGCTCACTTTGATTCTTGCTGCAAGTTTATGAATATTTCGGTGACTTGGCCTTCTATTTCTGGAAGCCTTGCTTCCTAGCTAGGGGTCTAGAGACACGTAACGATTTAAAAAAAACGATGATAATGATGATGATGATGATGATGATGATGATGATGATGATGATGATGATGATGATGATGATGATGATGATGATGATGATGATGATGATGATGATGATGATGCATTTGTATGATGTTGAGGAAAATGGGTGAGTCACAATAAAACAATCTGATGAGCGCAGAGAGGGGCGTGTGAGTGTTAGCTGGTGATCGACCGTCGAGCCAGATAGGAAATCAAAGAAAGACGACAGATTTAAACGTGAGGTACAATGTATGTTTGTGTGTGTGGTTTGGGAAGAAGAATCAAAGGGAAAGCTGTAGATAGATGGTTGGAGGTGTGCTTTAAGTTTAAGTTTAAGTTTAACAATACCGTCTAGGTAGAAAAATGTAATAGAGGTGGGGTTGCAGTAGTGAGCCACACTTCAAGGAACTATTGAAAATAAACGAGCTAGTTTCATAATAATAATAATAATAATAATAATAATAATAATAATCCTAATAATAATCCTAATAATAAAAAAAATCCGTTGACACTGACTCATCTTTTACAGTTACATTTCAGAGTGTATTACATCCGAAAGTTATCACCCAGTGAAAGCTGTCGGGGATCAGCCAAATCAGTACATCTGGACATATATATTGATACCCGCAAACTGTAGCTGTATGGTCAGACCAAGGAATAGTACCAGTACCAGTGCTGGAAGTGGCACAGGGTAGGATTCTCTTCCAGGAGACAACCTGTGAACTGCAAGCGATTCCAAGACATTAATACATGTATTCCTTTTAGAATACTTGTGCGCAAGTGTAATAGTTTTTAAATTAACTTTAGGGATAAAGAAATTGGGCTGGTTTTCTTTTTTTTTTCTGTTCGTAATTTAAAGTCCAATGACGGATTGTGATGCATCAAGAAATCCATCATATAATTATTTTTATGACTTAATAAAGGTAAACAAAGCTTGGGGAGAAAGAGGGTGGGCGGGGCGGAGCGTTGTCTGATTAACTGGAGGCCTGCGGTTCGAAACTCAGCTGGTGCTGTGGTCTCAGTTAGGGTTCTTCGGGATTCGGAAACATATAAGGCTAATCAATGATTTTTTTCCCTGCTGTGAATTTTTACCCTGTTTTCACTTAAATCATTCCTTTCAGAGCCATTACTAATTTATAATGTGTCACAATGTTTCGTGTTACTGTTGTATGTTTGTTTGTTTTTGTTTTTGTTTTGTTCTTCAGACTTCAGGTTTAAAATTGTGGTGGCAACCAGATGAATTAAATTTGCGCTCGTGTTTTAAGTTGTTGTATTGTTTCCCACATAATCATTTATCTTTTTTTTTTCATTATATGTTATTCGAGTTTGATGTAGGACATTTTTCTTTACTCATAAAGATAATAATTTAGGATTATTTTTTCATAGCTTATACAATTCCATTATATATAATGTTTATCAACTTTTTTAGCTTGTAACTTTTAATTGATGGTGTTGGTGATGATAAAGGTTACAAATTTTGGATTGATTCTTTGGCTTTAATCTTCTCTTGGTGTAAATTTTTGGTCTAGTCTGTTGATATGCTCTTTATTTGACTAAACCATTTTTACTGTATGTGTCGATCTCAAGTGTAAATTACATGACTGCGGTTCCTGTGTTTGCGAAAATTTTACATTAAATGTATGTGACTTTGGACATTAACCAATATTTTTGGCAATAATTCACTGATCTTCTCTACTCTTAAACTTTTGGTTTTAAGAAAAATTATGTTATTTTTTAATGTAACATTAAAGTGAGGGATAATTAATCTAGAAATTACGACCTACTAATGACCATCTGTAATAAATTATGAAAAGGACAACGGATATCCAATTTGTTTCTACAAAGAAATTTAGTTTCCAATATATTTCAAGTACTTACCAAACAATTCAATATAAGCGAATCAATTTTTTTTCCAAAACGTTACTTAAAGAAAAATGGTTTTGTTAGAATGTGGTAAAATAATCATGTTTTAAATGTTGATTACTGTAATACCATTGTTCAATAAAATATGCTAGAAATTTTTGCCAATTTTTTAGTCTATGAAAGCGAATCAATTTTTTTTCCAAAACGTTACTTAAAGAAAAATGGTTTTGTTAGAATGTGGTAAAATAATCATGTTTTAAATGTTGATTACTGTAGTACCATTGTTCAATAAAATATGCTAGAAATTTTTGCCAATTTTTTAGTCTATGTTGTTGCGCATTTCTTTCTGTGTTTTGATTGAGGATTGTCTTTTGAATTATGCTATAAGCTATTGAAAACCCGTTTTATTTAAAGTTAAAAAAAAGAACAACTCATGTAATAAGCCTACATTTTAAATGTATTGTTGAAAATACAGTTATTGCAAAATTTCTATAGCTCTTTCCGGTAAAAGGAGTTGATATTGGAACATTGTCTTGATATTCATTCTTATCAATAAAAAACAAAAAAAACATCCTATTACCCGTTACATTGAATAATAATTTTCGGGTAGAGAGAGTTCTATATGGCATCAAATATTCTACCTTACATTTCCTTTGTTTATTATCCCTTATCATAGGAGTACATTGCTTCAATCAAATATTTAAATGAGTATTCAGCGGTTATCATCTTGTTGAAACAATAACCAAAGAAAAGGCTGAGGTTTGTTTAAAATAAAAAATGCATTTAAAATTATTTTATACCAAGGTATTAACCAGTAATTCGCACACAAGTCATTCCATTCAAACTGAAAAGAAAAATGTTTTAATCTGCGCCCTAATTTGCAATCTATGTATTACTTAGAATGGACTTGTTTAAAAGAAAAACACGATTTGTACAATACAATACCACGAAGAAGTATCAAAAATCCCATGCATATCATCTTTTTGTTATTTCTTCAAAGTAATCGCAGGAACTATCATTATTAATTTATTTATTTGTTCATTTTTGGGCCCTTTACCGTCATCTTTTCAACGATATTTCCGTTATCTTAACTTATTTTCAAAAACCATTACTTTAATGTGTGTGTGTGTGTGTGAGAGAGAGAGAGAGAGAGAGAGAGAGAGAGAGTGAGAGAGAGAGAGAGAGAGAGAGAGTGTGTGTGTGTGGGGGAGGGGGGGGGGTGACATTTTGGGCTCGAGTTTAAAAAAACTATTCAAGACCACCACACCAAATATTTGATTGCCCCGACATATTCTCTAGTCGGTTAAAATACACAGCTTAGTTTCTAGCGCTCACAGAAGTACACGAACAAATCAAGTACATGGTATCGGAAAATATATGTGCATTTTAAAAGTTCTATAGCTACATTTGAATCAAGAGAGAGAAGAAGTGCATTTTTTATAGGATATGTAATGAAGGTTAGAGAGACACCAACTGTCATAACTTGATCCCAACACCTCTTCTCGTGATTGGCGTGTTTTGTAGTAAATGATCGTATTTATTGCATCACTCGTTGAGTGCAAGCGCAGCATTCCATCATTTTTCACACGGGACCGAAACGTGGGCCTGTAGGCCCTCACAGAGCGTGACAAAGTTAGTCTAAATAGAAATGCCTCTGACAGAGGTAACCTAGATCTACTGAGTTTTGAAAGAACACGAGAGGAAAGATAGCAGATTTTGCTCACGACACAGGCACGACATTTTTTCTTCAGCAGCTCAAATCTGGTTCTATCCTCTGTCTTCTGGATTCAAGTAACGAACCCTTATTATATTTTTTTTTAGAAATTGTTCTTACAAAATACTTTACGAAAATCGTATATTGAATATTGCGCTCTTAGATTAATGAAGCAGTTAGACTCCACTGTACAGCAAACATATTTCGAGGTTACTTTATCATAGGCGTACATATATAATAATATTGTCTTCGTCTCAAACTTAGACATGCGATCAAATCCAAACCGCTCCACCCTAAAACCCCAACTTTTGCAGTAAAATTACAGATGGGCCAGAGAATTTTAGAGTCATAAAACTAATGACATCAAACGCCTAATCAATTTTTAGCGAAAATTAACGCACTAATAAAAACTAAAAATGTATTTTAAAAAAACAACAGACACAACAATTACTGCTTCCTCCCATTCCTTGAACAACAAACAAATCGAAAGTGCTATAAATATTGATTCTTTTTATTTTCTAAGTGCGTGCGCAAATTTTAATGCGCACAGTGCACCGTTTTCTTAAAACGCTTGGTTAATTATTAATTCTGATTATAAATTATTGAACCTACTTTAGTTTGATGCAACCTCTTCAAGCAAACATAATTGAGTTCCTAAAGTTATAGATCCTGAAGATACACAATTTTGAGTTCAGCACAAATTAAATTTAGCTGTAATAATTTAGTGGGGTCCCAGCTAGTAAAACAATGAAAGGACGACAACAACAATAAATATTATCTTCGATAAGCTCTCGAAGAATTCTGGTTAGAGCGGAGAACAAAAGCTGTGGTTTGCAAATCGAACCTTTTTACACTATATGATTGCAATACTGTATCATACACAATTTGTGAGTTCAGCACAAATTAAATTTAGCTGTAATACTTTAGTTTTGTCCATCCTGCAGTCCCCGCGAATTTCGTGGGGTCCCAGATAGTAAAACAATGAAAGGACGACAACAACAAAAACCGCCTCGTTTACAATAGTAGGATTTACTTTGTGAATTATTGAAAAAAAGTAAATAAATATTATCTTCGATAAGCTGCGCATGCCTTTGGCTCTCGAAGAATTCTGGTTAGAGCGGAGAACAAAAGCTGTGGTTTGCAAATCGAACCTTTTTACACTATATGATTGCAATACTGTATCTTTTCTCAAGAAAAGGATGTTATTTAACATCAGCTATCATATACTCAAAATGCAGTAAATAATTTGTGTTGATCAATGACGAAACCTACTTGCTGAAAAATCGCATTAAAATCTAACGTAATACTGAATTGCTTGTCTGGTGGGCGTTTTTTTTTTTTTTTTTTTTTTTTTTTTTTAACGTAATGCAGGTTGTTGCTTAATTCCTCTTCCATTTAACTGTAGAATTTGATTTTTTTTTTATTTTTTTTGCTCCTTCCAGAGCGCCGACTCTAGGCCCTACCGTCTGAATGACAGCATGTTAAGGCGCTACGACAGTGACAGCCGATCAACACTTGCAAGGCTAGCAACAACGGCTTTTTGTCCTTGAAAGGCCTACACAACCACACATGTAACATTAGCGACAGTGTGTCAAAATGATTGTACATGCAATTAAGACGAATACCGCACTTACTGGTTGGATAAATCCAATCTCAATATCGACTGATATACATTTTTTTTAAATCTTGTCTCTTTGTTTGGATGATTGCCTCATTTGTTTATGTGTGGGGGGGAGGGTTCTATGGTTACGTGTCTGTAGTTATGAAGTCATTAATTTTTATTTCTACTTATTGTTGGATATGGCGCTCTATAAAAAAACTATACATATTAGTTTCAAAGCACCAGTAAATTTTATAATGTGTATATTGTTTTACCCAACTATTTTTTTACATTTCTATGTCCCTGTAAACCCAAGAATGAATGTAAAAAAAATTATCTTTTTATCGCAAAAAATAAGTTGATGCGTATTATTATTATTATTATTATTATTATTATTATTACTATTATTATTGGTTAAGAGACGAGAGATTAATGTTGATAGATTAACCCATACGTTCACCATCTTGTGCCTATTTCTTTATTTTCATTCTCTCGGAAGGGGATCGAAATAATTGCGCCGATGAAAATGCGCATCTGGGTGAAAAGCTGCATTATTCTTAAGGGGAAAGACAAAAGCTGATCTTAAGTAGTGCCTACATCAAAATTTATTTAATCTTACCGTTCAGTTGATGGCGACACTATTAATTCATTTTTGGAAATAAAGAAAAACAAAAACAAACAAATTAATTTTTAGAAATACAACAAAGAAAAAAAAAGGTTTGCTCACTGAGGTTTTCGAACTCATTTTGTAGAACGTATAAATCATAAAAATGTGTTGCTACATCTAGATCTATATACAGCACTTAAATTGATACAGTTGGTAAAAAAAAAGCCTTGAAAAGATAATTGGGCTAGAGGTCTAGATTAGATCTAATGCAAAATTATGTTAAATCGCTGCATTGAAATAAACATATTTGGGTAAATTGAATCAATTGAATTCGCTAATTTCTCCCAACTGAGAGAAACAAAAACTAAACTAAAAACAACAGTGGGTCATTGAAGATTTCTTCTGTGCGCGGTATGTCGAGCCATTCTTCCAACCATGGCAAAAGTAAAAAGTATTGTTTTTCATAGAATTTTTTTTTAACATCTCGTTGCAAATTTAAATATAATTTATAGTTTTTGCTAGGTGGATAATACTTAACGATACTTAATTTTACAAAAAATATTTAGAAATTCTTTAGCTGCTTAGCAGTATAATTATTGAGGTCATCGCTCATAAATCTACGAGACTATTAGCCATTATAATACAACAGGTGGATGCCTGGTAATAATTAAGTAGGCTCTGTTTTGACTTTTTAGTCACCTTTACTTGATTAGTCGATATACGTATATAGATCATATCATACTCCTGTTTTAAATCTACATGGTTTTAACTTTTGAAAAATATAACAACAGTGAACAGTTTCTATTAAATTTCTTGTAAGCAATGGAGAGATGATCAGTTTATTTATTTAATAATCAACACACTAATTTGCAATTCAAAACAATAATTATCTAGTGAAGAGTGGATGAAATTGACGAAGAGAACATTCTATTTGAAAAATAATAAGTCTCGAGTAGTGTGGTTATTTTTGTTCGACTTTCGTAAACCTTAAGATTCCCACAGGAAATGAAAAGACTGCAACAAAAACGTTGATGGGGTTTCTCGGTTGGTTTCTGTGCTTGTATTACCAGCAAATTAATTATTTCGTGGACGAGTGCACTGATTAATGTTTAACAATACTATACTGATACACTTAGATGGAGCGGGAATACTAGTAATTCGGTCTCATCTGGTTACATTATACATTATAAATTATACTGATACCGTCTGCACCAAAAAGGAACCTGGAAGGAATGTCGTTCTGGATGAAAACCCATCACTCCCAAAAGGCCCTCCTCCTCTATTTCAAACACACATAGTTATAATAAATAGGAAAACAAATAGGCATCTGGATAATTGCAACACTTTATTGTATGTTTGAGACTGTTTATTGGCAATGCTATCATTGATTTTTGCTATCTTCCTATTTAAAAAAAAAAAACAACAACACAGATGCCGAAAGGTCCTGCTATCGGTATCGATCTAGGCACGACTTACTCATGTGTGGGAGTGTTCCAGCATAGCAAAGTAGAGATCATCGCCAACGACCAGGGAAACCGAACCACGCCCAGCTATGTCGCCTTCACTGACACGGAGCGTCTGGTTGGCGATCCAGCAAAGAACCAAGCAGCCTTTAACCCAAACAATACAATCTTCGATGCGAAGCGACTCATTGGTAGAAAGTTCACTGACCCCTCGGTGCAGAGTGACATAAAGCTTTGGCCGTTTAAAGTTATCCAATCAGATGGCCGACCCAAGATCCAGGCTGAATACAAAGGTCAGTCGAAACTGTTCGCTCCAGAAGAAATAAGCTCCATGGTCTTGTCAAAAATGAAGGAGACGGCTGAGGCTTACTTGGGGAAGAGTATCACTGATGCAGTCATCACTGTGCCAGCATATTTCAATGATTCGCAAAGGCAAGCCACGAAAGATGCAGGCGCCATATCTGGACTCAACGTCTTGAGGATAATAAATGAACCAACAGCTGCTGCTTTGGCATATGGCCTGGACAAAGGACAGAGAGGTGAGATAAATGTCTTGATCTTTGACCTAGGAGGTGGCACTTTTGATGTCAGTGTTCTAACCATTGACGAAGGTTCAATGTTTGAAGTAAAATCCACGTCTGGTGACACTCATTTAGGAGGAGAAGATTTCGATAACCGCCTTGTCTCACATTTTACACAGGAGTTCAAGAGAAAGAACAACAAGGACTTGAGCAGCAATGCAAGAGCAATAAGACGACTCCGCACGGCTTGTGAGCGAGCGAAGCGAACTTTGTCCAGCAGCACCGAGGCATCACTAGAGGTAGACTCCTTATTCGAAGGTATCGATTTCTATACCAAAATATCCAGGGCACGTTTTGAGGAACTGTGTGGAGATTTATTTAGAAACACAATACAACCAGTTGAGTCGGCACTGAGAGACGCCAAACTTGATAAATCCAAGATACACGAGGTAGTTCTCGTCGGCGGATCCACGAGGATTCCAAAAGTACAAAAGCTCCTCACGGATTTCTTCAATGGTAAAGAACTGAACAAATCTATCAACCCTGACGAGGCTGTGGCGTACGGTGCGGCTGTCCAGGCGGCGATTCTCTCCGGGGACAAGAGTGACACTATCAGGGATGTGCTGCTGGTGGACGTCACGCCCCTGTCTCTGGGCATTGAAACCGCCGGTTCAGTGATGACCACATTGGTCAAGAGAGGCACGACCATCCCCACAAAAACCTCTCAGACGTTCAGCACTTATTCCGACAACCAGCCAGGTGTAGACATTCAAGTATTCGAAGGTGAGCGAGCTATGACTAAAGATAACAACTTGTTGGGCAGTTTTCACCTGACAGGAATCCCACCTGCGCCGAGAGGCATACCCCAAATTGAGGTATCCTTTGATATCGATGCCAATGGGATCCTCAATGTCACGGCCCAGGACAAGAGCACGGGAAAGTCCAATCATATCACCATTAAAAACGACAAAGGTCGTCTGACTCAGAAGGAGATAGACAAAATGCTGGCCGATGCTGAAAGGTTCAAAGCTGATGATGAGAAACAACGACAACGCCTTGAGGCTAAAAACAAGTTGGAGAACTATGTGTTCGGCCTGAAGCAGGCGGTGGACGATGCGGGTCACAAACTTTCCGCCACGGACAGAGACGCCGTGCTCAAGGTTTGCACAGACACCATCCACTGGCTGGACCAAAACACGTTGGCTGAGAGGGAAGAGCTGGAGGACCACCTGAAGCAGGCGCAGCGGATCTGTAACCCCATCATGGCCAAACTCTGGGCCGCTGCCGGCTGCCCAGGGGGCTCCGGTAGCTTTTGTGGTGGTGGTGGTCGTCCAGGTGGTGGTAGTATGGGAGGAGGGGGAGGCGGTCCTACTATTGAGGAGATAGATTGAGACCTATCCCGAAGACAAAGCACTGAATAAGCATAATGTTTAGTATTAAATTAAGTATCATTGCTTCTAAACAAGTTTTAACACTTCCTGGCTAGCTGATTTAGTTTTTAAACATATTTTTAAAACTGTATTGAAATACGTTTGATGGACATAATACGGTGACTTGTGTCTAACAAAGCGTGAGTTTGGCTGCTGTCATATATATATTTTAAGATAATAATTATTATGTTATGCATATAAAAGATTATTTTATTTGCGATTATAACAAAAGTTTAAAGTAAAAGATAAACGAGAAACGTACAGATATTAGTAATGATTACATTTCATATAACATCTTTTTTTAATCTCATAAATTAATGTTAACCGTTAATATAAAAAGATAATAGAATAATTAGTGCGTGTGTATGTGTGTCGAACGCCTAATTAAACATGTAATAAATGTTGCATGTTAGCTCAGCTGCTTTTTTTTCAACCGCGATATTCATCTTAAGATTTCGAAGGAGATCGTGGCGTTCATAGGTTGATATGCGCACGGCAGAAAGAGTGGCATTGGTACATACATGGTGTAAGTAGCTAAAAAGTGGAAGGCATGGAGCAGAAGATTTCCAACATAAGTCAAATTGAACGAAATATTAGTACAACAAAATTTTGAACAGTATATGATCATCGTCATAAATTATTATAGGCAAAGCTTTGTTTCAACTGAAAACAGGTTACATCTTTATCACTCACTTTATGAAATAAAAATGTACATCACTAAGTCTAACTTCATGAGTTTGTTATATTTAAGTTTTTAGAAATGATGTTACCATCTCATAATTATTCTGTGGGCGTTAAATGTTCGAAACCATTGATTTAAGCTGTTTAAAAAACACACCTTTAAAATTGTTATTGTGTGATATTCCATTGAAATGTTTGGCAGTGTCTAAGCTTTAATATAATAATGCAGGCTTTACGTTTGCATAATTTCATTGATACTAACGTCACAGGCCTCAAGTCCGATTTTAACGCACAGGTAAAGAACAAATGTGGAGATGTCTTGTTGTCTTGTTTTTTTCTTTAATTCTGGGTACTTTGTTACAAATCTGAAAATATACACTTTGGTTACCTTGTGTTAGTTGGTCCCTGTTGTAGACCAGTTATCGAGCAAGTGTAATTCACGTATACTCTGATACACTAATCTTATGAGCATTAACAAAATAATGATTACTAGAAATCCTTTATAGAAACGCAATAATTTAACTTTATTAATAAACGCCATGTCTGGGTCTTAAGAATACAACTCAAGAATGTAAAAATTTAAATCAGTACATGTACTTGCCAATTATCTAGATCTATAATGGATCTCAATAACAGCGAAATTACAGCGCACGCTGGCAAGATATTACAGCACGATCAGAAGAATAAACACTCCTTTCTCTACAAAAAAAAATTACAACAGCAGCAAAACAAAAACAAAAACAATCTTCTTTCACTCTACCGTGCTCTTCTCTTAAATACACAAAGCGCATATCTAGAAATTTCTAGGCCTAATTAGATATACCAAGAAACCCCGAGAAAGGTCCGGAATCTTATCTTACACAATTATTCATTAATACTACTCGACCCTTCTTCCCTGTATGTGCATTTTTGGGAATATAACTTTAAGTATTTTCTACTTCTAGCAGTTTCTCCTAGCGTGTAAGAGCCGATTTGGTGAACACTACTATGTAGTAGGCTTCGTGTAAGCAATGTCACAATTTTTATAGAAGAGTTTGAACAAATAATTAAAAATCACTCAGGCCATTATCTACTTTTCACTGACGGATCTAAAGATGAGACCTGCGTCGGAACTGCCTGCCACTCATCCTCAGCAGATAAATGCTGGGGGGTGAGCGAGAAGGCTTTAGTATGTACTGCGGATGCAGTTGCCCTGTGTATGGCACTCGATATTGTTTCCACCTCAAGAAAAGACAATTTTTTTTACCCTCTCTGACTCGCTTTCCCCGGTGAAGGCGGTCGGAGAGGCAAACTTGAAAAATCCGAAAATTGTTCACATATTGAGAAAAGTTCACGAACTGCAGCAAAATGGTAAGAAAATTACTCTCTGTTGTATCCTGAGCCATATTGGAATTGAAGGAAATGAAATGGCTGATGAGCTCGCCAAGATCGGGCTCGAACTTGAACCTACTCAGGTGCAGATACCTGCCCGATCATACATAAGTTTATAAGGGACAATTGGAAGGCGCGATGGAATAACCTGACAAACTACACTGTGTTCAACAACATTTTAGATCACTGGACGGGAGTGTCTCAGGCTAGAAACCGAGCCATGTGGTACTCGATCGAGTCCGACTGGGATATTCTCATCTTACCTACGCCTTCCTACTGAGAGGTGAAGAGCCTCCACAGTCATACCTGCAACTGCCAATTATCCATAAGTCACGTTATGGTTGACTGTCCACTTTATTACCGGGAAAGAAATATGTACCTTACTTCCAAACCATTAGAGAGTATATTTACTTATGTTAGTCCTAAGCGCCTACTGAGGTATCTGAAGGACATTGGTGTGTATAATATTAATTTAACTCTGATAATCCTACACATGGATCTTTTAAACCACCGTATATACCCTTTACTTTTTTAACCAATCTTTTTATGCACAATTTTTATGCTTTTACAACTCAGAGAGATAAAAGAGTCACCGCTGCTACTAGTATATTGTATTAACTGTATTAGAACATCATGGCACAATGTAGTCGTTACCGTGATGACGCGCTGTAAAAACTAACTCAATCACTTACTTACTTTTCAGAGGGGTCAGTGGGATTCTCTGTATCCCGAGTTCTAGTGTAATTTGTGAAGTATTGTTTGCCTTGGAGAGGTGTGCTGTGAAGTAATATTATTGCCTTGGAGAGGCATAATTATTTTACATGCTGCTTAGACTGTTAGAGCATATTACAGCTTTTTTAGGCTGCCCTGCCTCGTTTCTAGCCGATGAGGTTCCGAGCTGTATGTCATTTTGCTACTGCTATCATCTATAAATTTTATACATTAGAATTAGTTGGGAACTACAACTGCATTACCACCAGTGTATGAACTGTCGCTGTCCGTCAACCTCGTGCCTTAGAGCTAACTATGAGCTGTTGTTTAGAAGCTGTCCATGTCGTTGTCGGCCTGCCTGTTCTCAACCGTCTGTGGTCAGCTTGTCTACCATGTCGTTGATCACAGCCAGTTTTAACGTGATCGCCGCCGTGGTGACCGTACGCTTCATCATTGCTTGAGAGCGTCATCACCATCGGAGCGCCATATTTGGACTGTCGTCTTCAAACCATCATCGTTGGGGCGTCGTCGCCCGAAAATATACAAGTGGTTTTCTAGGGCCCGAACTGTCTTAAATACACAGTCTAGTCTTATTTAGTATTTATCGATTGCGGAGTATTTCCATTACTCACTATTTTGTACTTTTATATATTTGTGCATACCATGCTGACTCCTATTATTTTGGTCTGACTATATTTTTGAACTGCCACCTCTCGTAAGTCTTTTGCTATTTTCCCCGTGACTTGTCTTGTCCCTTGTTGGAACTAACACCCTTGCCAGTCGGTCCTTACAACCAACTCCACTTAACTGAGCCTAGTGGGATGAAACCACTCAGGGCGTCCGAATTGTTTCCAAATGGATACCTAAACACATCATTCTATAACGATGTATTAGCCTATAAAACTTACATTTACATTATGCCTCCAAAGAAGCGAGAGTAAGGGAGAGAGAGAGAGAGAGAGAGAGAGAGAGAGAGGGAGGGAGAGAGAGAGAGAGAGCGAGAGAGCGAACGGGAGGGGAAATATGGAGAAGGAAGAAGCGGAAAAGTTGTAGAGGTAGGTAAACAAATAAAAGACGATAGAGAAGCAAGATCATCTTGTAGAAAGTAGTGTAGACCTACGTTCATTTAAAAAGGGAGACGGCGACAGGGGGAAAAAGAGACTCACACTCATAGACAGGTAGAAAGAAATAAAGAAAAAGGGCGTACCCACCAACACGTATAGGGAGAGAGAGAGAGAGAGAGAGAGAGAGAGAGAGAGAGAGAGAGAGAGAGGGACAGAGATGGGGGAGAGAAGGCGGGGGATGAGGCAGGGAGATAGATGGAGAGAGATTATAGTAAAATGAGAGTGATAGAGAGGAGAGAGAGAAATAGAGAGAGCGAGAGAGAGACACTTTTGTCTTATGTATTTTCATTTACGCTTTCATATAAATGCCAAGATCACCATTGTGGCTGAAATATCCACCCTTACATTTACTTGTGGGTGAAAGAATAAAGTCTCTTGTCTCTTCTCATGGAAAAAGACCTCAATATTATATTTTGGCCTTCAAGTTCAAGCCGTTCGGAATCTGCAGATACTTCTCTTTGTACACATACAAGTGACACGCCTTCGTTGATGGAGTTTTCAAGCCAATATTACACGCACATTTTCTGCTTCGACTTCGAGCGTTAGCTCTAGATTTTATGTGACTAAAATTAGTCATCCTGAAAAGAATTAATGTATTTTATGATAATCTTTATAAGCGTAATCTAATTTAATCTGGGTTTATATTTATAATTAAACCGCACGCACAGATAAATATTGTGAATTTTACAAATAAGCTTAGATCGGATTTTAGCATAATATTCCTAACTGGCATGCCAATGCTCATGCCTTGCGATGTATGTGGCTTCCGCCCATGGCGTCCAACCACAACAGGATCCTTACTTGGAAACGGATTTTACTTTAATTTTATATTTAGCGCAGTCGAATGTTGGTTTTAATCATGTTTTAGTCTTTTATTGACTTGACAAAACGCATATCAGTTATTTTTATTGATTGATTTCTAAATCTAGATCTAGATCTAGTCTAGATCGAAACCTACTATTCTAGACCTGTAGACAGCCTGTGTTACTGTTAGCCTTTTGAGCCTAACTTTGGATTATAAGGATCTCACACTAAACCTGCGAACATGGAGGCTGTGCGGGCTTTCAACAGCGAGGTAAGCTATCGAAAGATTATATAAATCTAGTAGCACAGATTACATCTAGATCTAGATCTGCGCATATTCAAAATATATCAAGGACGGTTGGGATCTTGGCAAAAAAACAACATAGACTTGTAGATCTAAAGTAGTGTGAACTCCACAAGCAGTGAGGTCCCTAACCGGTGGGCAATCATATGGGCTAATTTGATTACAAATATGGTGCATTCCAATCTAGATCTAGTACCAGTGTTGTGAACTTTAATACAGCGGGAGGAGGGAGCAAGCTTTGGTTTGCTCATGTCCTTCAACCTGTTTACATGGCAATTGGCATTGTTCTGGGCCAGTCAGAAACCTGACGCAACAGCCTTCTAAAATCTAATCCCTAGGGTAGGTCTAGACAAAGGATGTAAATGTATCATGTAGTATGATACAGCGTGGAGAAGGGCTGATCAACAGGCATGGAGTCAAAGAGAGGTTGATAGAACTGTCACTTTTCAGCCCGCTGATGAAACCTAAGGTGAAACTTCAGAGAGAGAGAGAAAAAGGGGGGGGGGTAACAGATGTTACTGTTAGGTCTAAATGTTCTTGGTCTTAGACTGTAACTGTACAGAATAAAAAAGACCAAGTGCAAAACAGCAAAAAAAAAAAAAACCAGACCAGTGAACCAAAGACAGTCTGTTTCAAGACTCACGTTAATTATTAAGGCTAATATTAAATGTTGAAATTGGATTTTCCGCTGGTTTCCTTCACATTCACTTTAGAGGGAGCTTGCTTACTGCAAGACTTTTCATCTGGAACCAAAAGTCCCTCTCTAGCGATGTTTTACTGTTTTTAAATTCTAAGACTGTAGATCTTGTCTAGATTAAAGATCTTAGTTTTTGGAATTTGGTACTGGTAGGTCTCGGCCAAGAGTAATCTCCTCCCCAAAATTCATTGAGATAGATAACAATTTTAAAAATTATTTTGATCTTTCAGCTTTCGTCTCTCTATGAGAGCAAGCCTCCTGTTTCTCGTGCCAAGATGGCGCAAGTCACCAAGTGTGCTATCAAGGCAATCAAGTTCTACAAACACGTAGTTCAAAGCGTGGAGAAATTTATTCAGAAGGTGAATTTGTTTTCCTGGGTGCTGCTAGTTTTATAAATATTAATTATATTTAATATATATTTAATGTTATTCATCATTTTTGGTGTACCTATAAATTCATAAGTTAAAACACTTTGTAAAATTGGGATATTTTTAGCGCCCAATTAACTAAAAAGAAGCAACTTGGTCAGCTAATTTAACTACCCCATGATTAATAGTTCCATTACATTTTTCTTAGAAGCAGCGCCCCACTCTGGTTTCAATTCCAAACTATGAGATTTGAAAATGGAAAGTGAAAAAATGCCTTTAGAGAAGTCTTTCCCCATTTGTCAAAAACATTTGCAACATTCTGTAAAGCATGTCTTTACGTTTTTTACATGCAGCCTGTTCACAATAATTATAACAAAGAATACTATGTCATTTTGGGTGAGTTACCAGGTGTCTCTGATATTTTGAGGGTGTGTTGAAGATCCTGATCCCCGAGACTTTTCTTCTTATTTTTTGCAGCTCATAAAAATTCTGTCATGGTTTATATATTGTTTATTGTTGTTGTTTTTGTTTTGTTTTTGAATCATGAAGACATTTATAAGCAAATAGATTTGTGTGTTTTATCTCATTGTTTCTTCAATGGTATTCTAAAATCTTTTTAACATACCTGGAATTCATTCTGAAATGTTTCTTTTACCGCTTTATTCTCCAAGCATAGTTTGCATACCCAAGATACAATGATATTATTAGAAGTTATGTATTATTAAATGAAAATGTGTTTCAGATTTTTTACGAATCATCGTCATTTAGTCTCAAAGATAAAATCATAAATATCCTAATATCTTTTTATTTCGTGAATTTTTTTTGTGGTAGTGCAAGCCAGAGTACAAGGTCCCAGGCTTGTATGTTATTGACTCAATTGTACGCCAATCCAGACATCAATTTGGACCTGAAAAGGATGTCTTCTCACCAAGATTCACCAAAAACATTGTGACCACTTTTACCCATCTTTTGAAATGTCCAGTTGAAGAGAGGGTATGTCGACTTTATTTTTTTTCTCAACAGTTTCTAAAGATCAAACAGATGATTCTTTTGGGGCCAATCTTAATGTCATGTATCAGAAACTTGAACTCCGGACAAAAATGTATCTTTGCATTCATATTATAAAGTATATGTTTTCACCATGGACAAGAAAACCCAACTCGTACAAGTTTAAGTGCTAATATAAATTCAGACTTTTGATGAAAATTTAAATGATTCAGGGATATTTATAACTTTCAAAATCAATAATTTGAAATTGGGATATCTTCCATCTTTCTCAGAGTCGCCTCGTTCGTGTTCTAAACTTGTGGCAGAAAAACAGTGTGTTCCCAGTAGAGGTGATTCAACCTTTATTGGATCTAGCTGCTGAACCCAACAATGTTGAACTTGTTGCTTCAGGTATTTTTGTCTTTAAATTGAAAAGATCTGAAATTTTATGTTTCACTTTTACATATTAAATATTTGAAATTAAATTGCAGGGCATTACATTCTGTTTTTCAACCTATTTTCTGTTCCTCATTTTACCAAGTTGTTATAGTAAATTACCTAGGCTTCATCAATAATGTATTAATTGAATGTTTCATCTCAGTCTAAAATCTGTTTATTTTGAAATATAAGTCCACTAAATGAGCTTTGCTCTCTTGTTGCGACCAAAATTTAAAAATTAAGGCGCTACAGTTTCTGTATCAAAATTGAAAATCCCTGTTGAAATGTTTTGTTTTGTTTTGTTTGTTTAATCATGATACATTGTTAATGTTGATTTCTTTTCAGCAATGGTCCAAAGTTACTCATCTTACAGAGGCTTATAATAAGTTTATTAGAAGTGAATATGGTGTATGGATCAATGACATTTATAACTGTTTGCTCTTTTCAGAGAGTTAATTGATTGTGATTCTATTGACAAGCATTCTATGTGTAACTCTTTTTATCTTTACAGCCACCAAAGCTGTTGAGGCTATTGTAAGTGTTACTCAAAAAGTGCCGCTGCCTGGAGCACAAGCAAGCAGCAATGGCGGTGATGCAAGCTCAAACCAGGTCATGCAGTCTGAGATGTTGAACACCATCACCAAACTCTTGCAGCAGGCTCAGGATGTAAGTAATTCCCAACAGTTTTTTCTCAGTGGTGCGAATTTTTTGTAAAATTTAGAGATTTCTGTTCACCGCTACTATTTCCCCTAACGTCCGTTAAAGTTGTGTACCAAAAAAAAATCACCGATCTTAATTCCATCAAGATCCGCGAAAAAACAATTTAACGCAATAAGCGAACAGGAAAAAGTATGAGCATCACTGAGCATGCGTTAATCACTTATAAAGTAACAGCATTTGGCCATTCAATTTGAGTAGTTCAGAATATCGAATTTATGTTAAAATCTAATCTCGATCAAAGACTTCAGTTTTATTTATTTTGTGTGATTCAAAGTGCCACTACATATATGTTGACTCAGTTAAAACTGGGCAGTAGAAGGAGTATCTAGATCAAAGGACTTCGTGTAGACCCAGACTAAACTCTTATGATTTGTTTATTAGAAAAAGAATCTAGAAATAAAGTCAGGTATGGGATGAAATTTGTTGCTCGTGTTTGTCCTGGAATGGACATTGAAGAAACTGCTAAACTAGTGAAAATTGGCATAGGTTAGACAAAAAAAGACGTAAATGGCGATTTCTTATAGGATTACTAACCTAAGATAAGCTAGTGTGCTTACTGCATTACATATAAATCTAGAGTCAGTTAAGGTTCCAACAGACAAAAGGCCCTTTGCATAGGCATGCTAAGATGAAATATCATATTAGTGCTTGTAAGGCCTTGAAAATTAGCCAGGCCTGCTAATGGCTCTCAGTACATCTTTCCTATTTTGCTTTAATATACCACTGACATTGATTTGGCTGTCTTTTGAGGTTCTTAATTGGCTACACTGCTGTACCAGTTCGTGAAAAGGGTCAGTAAAAAAAAATGATTCAGTTGGTATCACTGTTTATTGTACTGAACCACTGGATTTTTCTGAATGTTATGCATGGTTTTTTCTTTGTAGTTGGAAACACATATTTCTACTAATTGTTTGTATGTTATTCTTGGTCCCACAAGCAACTCAGGAAATAAATAAAAAAACGAGAATTATTTTGAAGATATCTCATTCTGTGTTTTTTAAAATTTTTTATATAATTAGGTTTTTAGGTATTTATACTATGACGAGAATGAGATCATGTTCTTGCTTGACTTTATCTTGAAATCTTTGAAATCTCCACAATCATCCTACTCACCATATTTGAAATAATATGGTGTTGTTGCTTGTGATTTTTATTTTTTTATTATCATTTTGAATATATTGTACAGGGCTCGATGGCTGGCCTGGCACCAGAGGCTCAGCTGCAACAGCTTCAGCATCTGCAGCAGCAACTCGTCATGCAGACAGAGCGCATCTCTAAGCCTCAGCAGGCCACACAGTCCACACCGCCCATTGACAGTAACCTCCTGGCCCAGATACAGATGCTCACAAATCAGCTCCTCAGCAAGACTTCAGGGGGAGGGGCTGGCGCTCAGTCAGCTGGCGATGGAAAGACAAACCAGCAGCAGCAGAAGGCTGAGCCCCTTTTCAACAAGGTTTTTACTTTAACCAAATATAGTCAGTTGATAAATGGAAACCGACTTTTCTTAAATACAAACATTTTTGGATAATTAAAGTTCTAGAGAAAAAAAGCAAATTTGCTCTTAGTAATTTAGAAGTTTTTCAAGAAAATTGTACCTCTTTCACTATCTCTTGTGTCCTGTCCTAATTTTATCTTGCCCCTGATACAAGACTCATGGTATTCCCACCCTGTCTACTGTGTGGCAGCACATAAAATTGTCAGACGTTAGTCTTGGGGCCCGTCTGAAATAAAGCCTATGTAGTGATGATTCTGGACGCTAAACCAACTCCACTGCAACTGCCCAAAATATTTTGAATTTTAACCTTTTTTGCCCCTGTAAATATGTATGTGTCAGTAAAAAGTTGATGTCAGTTTTGCTCATCGTTTCTCCTTAGAAACTTTTGGATTTTGACTATGGTGACAGTGAAGATGAGGATGATAGACAAGACTTCCATCATCACCACCATCAGCAACAGTCCCAGCACAACCGTCCGCTAATGAATCAACAGGGGTAAGATTTAAAGAAAAATTCAAGTCTTTGAGTTGTTGTTTTTTTTAAAGAAAAGAATTCCTAATTCTTAAAAAAAGACTTTTAGATCATCCCATATATGACAGATTTATGCAGTGTTAAACAGTATTTTTAATCTCAAACTTTCAAGTTTTGATGAAATTCAAAAATACACATAATAACGGGGAAAAAAAGAAGTTTGAAATATGTTTCTTCTAATTCAGTCTACAATATTTATAAATATTTTTCTTGATTTTTTTGTTGTTGTTTTTTTTTTGGTTTGTGACAAATAAATTGAACATCAGAAAGAAGTACTTATGAAAATATAATGGATCCGATAGATTATCAATTTTCACCAAACAAATCCTTAAGATCATTCAATGCCTAGATCCAGCAAACAAAGAGAAAATATTTTTCTTTTTTACCATATGGTAATTATTTATTCATCTATTAAATCAAACTGTAAAATTTTACTTACTACTCTTAGTAGCTACAGTGTTAAAGAACTTTTATTATTTACCAGAAATTCTGAACTAATGTCATCTTTGAACCGTATATTCAATTTTTGTATAAGTGAAGTAAGAAGTATAATTATGGATTTGTATGTGTTCTTCTCATTTCCTGGCCAACTCTTGAAATAATGAAATATTTTAGACAAATACGTCATAACATTCTGTAACTGACTTCTAAAAAATTTTAACTTTCGCATTTGAAAAGTCAATACATATTTTTTATTAGCTTCCCAAAAAAAATTTACAAGCATTTCTCTGGACCTAGCATCTGAAATATTGCAAATTAATTTTTTTTTTTTTTAATATGCTTTCTTCTAGTGGAGTTCATGCGATGGGTCCGGAAGGAAATATCTTCCAGCAGATTCAACAGATGTCTCAGCAGCAGGAACAGCTTCAGTCAGAGATCGGTGCCCAGGAGCAACTCCGGCGTCGCTTGTTGGAGCAACAGCAGCAGCAGTTTGATAGGGAAATTGGACAGGTGAAAAATATTTTTTTCTTTCAGTCTGTCATCATGTTCGTTACTTTCAGAAAAGAATATTGTTTTTTTGTTTGTTTATGTCGTTGCATTTTTTTTATTTTTTTTTTTTAATAAACAAAAATGTATTCAATGAACTTAGTTTAGTAAGGCATTTGTATTATTAAGCTTTGCAAAAATTCTTTAAAAGAAAAAAAGGTTTGAGAATACGAAAATAGATTCTTTCTTTTAGGAAGAGACATTTATAATTTCATCTATACCGTTATGTTTAAAACATTTTTATCTAAACTCTCTTCAACTGTCATATTTTGAAATCATGAGCACTGTAAAATGAGTATGAAGCCTTTTTCATGCACAGTGACCAGATATTTCTTCAAAAATTACAGAACAATGATTGGTACCAATGATTGATTAAATTCTGACTCTACAATTTGAACATAACAAGTTTATTCTGGGTAAAAAAGGGGGTTTGATTGGTCTACAGACATGATGAATTCCATTGTTATTTTGAGACCATTTTGCTTTGGGTGTATATCATCTTTTTTCCCTGTAAAGCATTGATTGTCTTGAAGTGATTGAGGCATAGAGGAACAAACTTGTTTATTTATGCAAGCATAATATATTTCCTATAGTTCTAGTTCAGAAGTAAATCTGGATTAGTTAACAAAATGAATGGTTATTGCTTGTTGTTGGGGACGACATGAATATATTCTTTCTACTCAGCCTTGTTTTTGTTTTTTTCTCTCATGATTTAAGGCATGAGTTTCAAGTAGGAAGTTTCCCACCTTGCTTATGTGTCCAAATTGCACACAGGAAAAGTTCTTTTATTTCCTTCTGTATCATATCAAAAAGTTTTGTGCATTGTAAATTTAAATTAAAAAAAAAAATTCCATTTTTACAAGAATATATACAGATTTTTACTTGTTTTTTTGGTAGGCTGCAATGATGGGGCACCAATCTCAACAAAACTTTGGTGGAGGCATGGAGCGAGACCGTGATGAAGAGGATCGAGATGACAGAGACAGCCGTGAGCGCAGACGTATGAGAGGCTCAAGGGATAGATCAAGGTGTGACTTTAGCTCTAGACTTCTTTTAAAATTTTTTTTTGTGTATTAACTTTTGTGTTTCTTGAGGAGTGAGAAGTCACCTTAGGTCTGGCTGGTTAAATAGCATTCAATGCTGTATTAGCATTATTGGGCAAAGTTTGGTTAAGAGAGACACTAATAATAGACTGTTAAAGTGTTTTATTCAAGAAGGGGAATGGAAACGCTCAAGACATGAAATATTGGACCAAGGACCAAACAAAATTTTTTTATTTATTTTCAACCACTTCCTCCTCCCCCCCACCCCCTTTTCAGTGCTTAGGTCCATTCCTAAATTAACTAATGTAAAGCCATTTTTAGGGGAAAGTTTACAGGCAATCATTTGGTTTTATTTTTCATCAAAATGCAAAGATGCAAAATATATCAGCAAATTTTTTTCTTATACCTTACAGATGAATCTGGAAAGCAGAACTTGAATTTTGTGTAGGGTATTGTTTTGTTTCTCTTTTTTAACCCAATGTTCAGTATGGTCGTCTACATCTAGTTAGTTGCAAAAATTAACATAATTTCTTTTTCTGACTTGTAAGGTCCCCCAGAAGGAGATCTAGAAGGTCGCGGTCTCGTTCAAGGGACAAAAGAAGGCGGTCAAGATCGAGAGATAGACACAGGAGATCTAGGTAAGTTGTCATACTGCAGACAGGTGTCAATTTGTCTCCTCTGTTGCATATTCTCATTTCTAAAATAATAAGGGTTTAGAGAATTTTATATATTGGATGGTAATTATATAGCTGAGGTGACAAAATGTTACTGAACTTTTTAAATTTGACATTGTCAGATTTAGATTAAAAATGGTAAGGTGATTAATCATTATTCAGATGAAGGAAAATAGTATTAAAAAAAAAAAGCTGAAAACTTGAATTGCATTAAGCAAGTGAAAGCTGTTAACCTAGAGAAGACTTTGTCATAAGCAACTTTTGACTTCAAATAAAAGATCATGCATTTCAAGTTCAACAGTTATAAACATGTATTCTTTTTGTTTATTTATATATGCTAAGTGTTGAAACATATGTTTGATTTCATAAAAATATTGATAAGGACCAAAATTTAATTACCTGCCTTTGGCCTTTCAAAGACTGGCATTTATAATATAATAAAATAAGTAATAGGCATCCATATGGAAATTAAAGGTGGCATCTTAGGAAAATAAAAAAAAGAAGGTAGTGTAGCCTTAACTTTAACATTTTAAAATCTTTCTCTTTCTCTCTCTAAAAGGTCAAGAGATCGTGAACGCAGGGATCGTGAAAGAGATAGGGAGAGGAGGAAGAGGGGACTGCCTGATTTAAGAGAAAACTGCCTTTGCAGTAAGTCCCCATTTTATTATCAAACCTGCCAACTCTCTGCTCACTCTTCGTGATTCAACCATCTATTTGTTGCGGTGTTGACTTTTTTGTTTGTTTCAAGTTTTAGTGACAGATTACAGATTACTGCTGATGGTTAAGAGGGTCTTTCAAAGTTGTCAACTTATCAAGGAATGTAGCACCTGTAGATGAGTCTTATTAATTTACTTACTTTTCCAATCCAGCAGCGACTGAAGTCTGCACCTTTTGACTTGAGAGGTCTTATAACTTTAAAAGCAATTTTGCTTTTCAGTTAAAGCATATATATACTTCTTTCTTCCCATTCAGTCTGTAGCACAACACTTTGGTTTGGACATCTCACCAAGCATACAACAGAGGAAGAGCTGAGAGGACACATTGAGAATTATGGGACCATCAAGACAATCAATGTGAGGTTTAAAAAAATATATGAGTTGTATATCAAGACCTCATTTGAAAACGATATCATTTTGTCTTTAATAACGAATAATTTATACTTTAAAAATAATCATTTGATAAAAATCCTTATGAAAAATTTCAGGGTGTTGAGGTAACTTTTGTACTTTATACCCAACAGTATTTTATCTTTCATTGTGCTCTTGTCTTAAATCTATTTGAACTTAGGCATACAGCAGTTACAGATTTTCATTTTAATATGTTCAGTGTGCTCAGAAATAATTTTAGCTAAGGTTAATAGGTTTAGACTTCAGATCCATATCTTTAATCTGCAATTAGAATCCAATCCAATACATACATGATACTTTCAGTAACTGAACATGGACTCCAATAAAGTTTCTGTGCACTCTTAAGAGCAGAATTCTTTGGATACCTTCTCAATATAGTTTTGAATCAAGTTTATATATTAATTTTTAGTTTCCCTATCTCCTTTCAATAACTTTTAGCTACAAAACCTAGAGCTACTGGAAAACCTAGGACACCGAAACTTTAACTGAATTATAACAGTGGCCAGTGGAAGAGGAAATGCTTAAGTCAATATTGTCAGTTTCCTTCTAGTATAAACATACCATGAGCATAGTGCAAAGTACAGACAGTGTTTCACCACATGATCTGTTCAGAAACCAATGAGTCGTGGCAGCATGACAGTGTGACTGACCTGCCAATAACATGGTCAGGAGAAACATTTGCATAGCTGCCAACCAGTACATATTTGACCTCGCGAGTACAACCCTCTGTATTTGGTTGAAAACATATGTATTTGGTGGTATCCAGCTAAAAATTGGGTGTTTGCTGCCATTTTCGGCAATAACAACCAGTTAGCCCAGCCATTTACTGGGCCCATACACATTTTTAATACTCAAAAGTACCCCAATGCTTTGCTACACTGTGATCGGCAGCGTCAAATCCACTTGTAGATTAACCATTCACTCGTTGCTCTTTTCGATAAAAAAAAAGTGGTAAACAATGTAATACTATAGCAGCAACGACGCCTGCGATCTGTCCATCAGGGAATCCCCTCGTTTTTTTTACTGGTGCTAATCAGAGAGTTTGCTCCTAAGGATCCAGTTTTTGGGACAACCAGTTCCTGTTTTTTTACTTTAACCATTTTGGCTGTCAAGCGCAAATCCCCTCGCAGTTCTTACTTTCGCAAAATCAGACAACTTCATATTTTCTATAGCTAGGTACAATCGCTGCCACTCTTTCACACAGGTACAGATACACACTCACTTCTGGTGGGTAGGCGGATTATTGCATTTTACTCGAAAACATTTTACATACTGTAAAAGATTTTTGGTTTTACTGTATTAGGTAGTGACTGCGTTTCTCTTAGGTCTATGTTAGGTTGTGTTTATTTTATAAAATTTAAGCTTAAAGCAGTTACAAAAAAAATATCCACCCTTGTTGGTTGTTTTATGTTAATATATCAAAGAAAATTGATAATTCAAATAACAAATAATCAATTAGGTTTGCAGTGACTAAGCGTACTAAAAATCTAAAATTGTTTTCTTTTTTAACCGTTTAGATTGATGAAACAATATTTTCTCTATTTCAGATGATTCCTCCAAGAGGATGTGCCTTTGTGTGCTTGACAAAGAGAAAGGAAGCGTATAAAGCATTGGATCGGCTTAAAGGGGTCAAGGTCAATGGAAATGCTCTCAAGGTAATTAGTGCATTTCATAACCTTTTTCCATTTGTTAAGATCTGGATGATTAGTGATAGAAAACTGAAATGAATTATCTTTAGGTTGTTAGTTTAAATATATTTGTATTCGTCTTTGACAGGTTGCATGGGCCCCTGGAATAGGCGTGAAGGAATCCATATTCAAGGAGTATTGGGATGTAGAACAAGGCGCCACCTACATTCCCTATGACCGTCTCCCTATGGATATCACACCATATGCTAATGGTGGAATGCTGGATGAGGATAGTTTGCCAGAGGGCATGAAAGGTATTTAGATAAAATTGGGTTGGAGTGCCAGTGTTTGAATGTGTACTTGTGTGTGTTTTTCTGATGTGCCGTAAACAAACTTAATTTTCTTTCCTCTCTCTCTATGCTCTCCCTCTCTCTCTCTCTCTCTCTCTCTCTCTCTCTCTCTCTCTCTCTCTCTCTCTCTCTCTCTCTCTCTCAATCTCTCATTGGATTACCCTTCCTGAAAGTATTGCTATCTCTTTCAACACATGTTTTTGAAATAACAGTATCTATATATATATTTATTTTAATTTGTGAAATTCGAAGAGGTATGATTTGATATAGTTTGTTAATCTCTACTGTTTGCTCTATGTCATACATCAACTTATTTATATCTCAACATTATAGGAGTATTGGGAACCAAATAAATGTGTCCATAAAGCATGTTGCAACATTGCATTGCCTCTGATTGGCTGTTATTTGATGTATTTCAAAATCTAACTTTGGCTTCCATGAAGTAGTCCCAAGTTGAGTGGGTGTTAGTTTGATGTGATTGTTTGCCAATTATCATCATCTAGATCCACTATTCAAAAAAGGAACCGGTCCTCACAAATACAACCTGTTCCTTTTCAGTTGTCATTTCAAAAGGTTTAGTGTTAAGTATATTTTTTTATATTATGTTGTATAGGAAAACAATCTGAAGAGGATGGTGATGAGCAAGACCAACAACAGCAACAACAACAACAGCAGCAGATGCAAATGCCTCCCAATGCAATGGATGGGGGTATGCCAATGCAAGATAACCAAATGCCACCACAGCAGATGCAGATGAACATGCCTGGCCAAGGACCAAACTTTCCAATGCCTGGTGAGAAATCTCTTACTTCCGCCAGTTTTTATTCAAAAGATATGGATGCACCAAGGTTCAATATTTATTTTAATAGTGTGGTATATGTGAGTTTCTGTCCATGTTTAACTGTGATGAAATAAAACATCTTGGCAAATGTTTTACAACTAGATCATGAATATACATTTCTTTATGTTAGATAAAGTGGAATCTGTAAGATAAACCTTAATGTAAAGTTGGTATCAAATATTTGTTTTAGATGTCCTTAAAAGGTTTATCTTAGGAATTCCACTTCACTTCATCTGAAATATCTCACCATAGAAAAGAATCTGCTCCCCACAAAACTTTAATATGATCTGAAAAGATGGACTCATCTTAGTAAGATCCTGTTAGAAACCAGGATGGAGGTTAAAGATCCAGTCCTGTTAACAGAATTACTTTTATTCCTTGTAGGCATCTGGAACAACACTTGTGACCCAGCCCTTTCCCCAATCAAATGCACTAGTCTCAGATGAATATAAGTAAAAGAATCAAAATATCTGAAACAAAAAGGACTATCAGTCGAAAGAGAAGAAGAATTGAGATTATGATTATGAGGGAAAAGAGGGAAGCAACTGGGAAAGAAGATGACTCATGAGGCTCTAACAGAGGAATTTGAAAAGAAATTTCCCAAATCAAAGAACTTATGATGGAAGCGTGCATAAAGAGATACTTTTGTTTGTTTGAATTAACCCAAAACCGCAAATAATTTATTGTGCATAATGTGTCATGGTTTCTTTACTTTTTAAAACTTTCATCAATACTAATTATGCATTCTATTATTTTTTATTCAAGCTATCAAGGTGTAATTGTGTCTTGCAGATATATTATTGTGAAATGTTTGCACTCTCCCAATTTGTTGCCTTTATTTTGTTCATATCTAGCCAAAACTAATGGACAATGATCAAACTCTCTACAAATGTATTGTTTTCAGGTCAGCGCCCAATGAACATGATGAATCCAGGCGGCCCCATGGGAATGATGGGTCTGCGACCACCTAACTCAATGGGTATGAATGGTCCAAATAATGATAACATGGGTGGCATGAACAACATGGCTGGACCCAATGACAACATGGGCGGTATGAATAACATGGGAGGCCCCAACAACATGATGGGACCAAATATGGGAGTTCCCAATAATGGTATGGGTCCAGGTGTAGGTGGCCCCGGGAACATGTCTGGGATGAACAACATGGGTGGTCTACCAAACAACATGGGAGCTGGCCCACCGCCAAACATGCATGGCATGAACAACATGAACAGACCGAACATGGGAGGCATGCCAGCTTTTGGAGGACCTCGGCCAGGAATGCAAGGGATGCAAATGCGACCAGGCCAAATGAATTTGCGGATCCAGGTACAGTCATTTTGTTAGATCTTAAAAAATTGTAGGCTCTATTTTGACAGTTTGAATAATTGATTTTATATTATGAACAATTTTTATTTAAGGCCTATATTGAATTTTTAGTAACATTTAACCATTTTTGAGCATCCTTGTGAAAACAAAATCACTGGGGAGTATTCTCAAATAAAATGGCACACATTTGCATAGCAATTCATATTTTTGGGTGTGGTACTACAGGCTCTTAAAAATTTAAAATGCAGTGGGGCCAAAACAAAACTATGAAAGAGCTTTGCAATTATATTGTTATTGATCTTTGATCTGAAATTTCAGGTTGATAAGATTCAGCTAAGTACAAGAAATTATCAAATAATGTGAAGATGCTGGCTCTTTGTTCTTTTCATTGATGCCTTTTTCAACAAGTTTAATTTAGGAAAAACTTACCTTTTAATATTATAAACTCTTCACATATGTTGAAAATATGCACAAGCTTTATGTTTCGTCAAGCGCCTGAATGTTCCACTCTATCATGTTCATGCGCCTGCTGTGTAAACAGGAAGTAATGATTGTTTGGAAAGCTCACTTGTGCTGGAAAACATTTAAAGACCACCCAGATGTAGAGCCTTGTTGGAACTGAGAGTAGCAGTTTACAGCTTTCGATTTCACCCATTAGAATGTTGCTGACTATTCTTTTTAGATTGGGCAATTTTTACCTCTCTCTCTACTGTTTTCTGCTTGAAAGAAACATTTGAATTCTTTAGCTTCTCAAAGTGTTTTGAGTGAAAGTGGGGTCATTGGTGTTAAGTGTGGGTAGTGAATCATATATCTAACTGGCAGTGAAAATGACGACACCGGGCCTCAACCAACAGTCTCTAACAATGTGAATGTCAAAAAATGTTCATTAATTACTGGGACTGTCATAGACTTTGAAACTATTTCAAATCCTTTAGAAGGTTTTGATCATTACTTCCCCCCGTCCCTCTATGAGCTTTGGGATGATCAAAGTAATCTTTATGCTTGGCAAAGCCAAACCAGTTTAGCCCGAGCAGACCAGAAGAAATCTCTCCAGCAACAGAACCCAAGAAACTGTTCATGGGTACAGTACTTGTAATGTACAGTTGTGTAAGGGCAAGATTCCACATATATATCAAATTTTTTTTTCTGAGATTGGTTTATTACAAAAAGCTAAAGTCATGAACAAGTTGTGTTTTTGCTTAATTTTTCACTTCATTATTTTTTTTTTTTGTACTTCTTTTAAGCATGCATATCATATATCAAATGAAAGGGAATTTGTCTGTCTATTGAAATTTTTTTTTTTTTTTTTTAATATTTGGAAGAAAGGGTGGGAATGGGGTTTGTTTTTGTAAAGCAAGTTCTTTTTTCAATTAGAGTTACTTCCCTTAGCATAATAATTGGGCATCATGAATGAGAAGGGCGCAGAGTAATAAGCATTGGTTGCTGTATAGGATTCCTAATAATGGAAACCTAGGAGACGTTAAACTCAGAGAGAGGGAGAGAACTCTCTCCATCGCCCTATAAAGAAAGCTTGAGAAGCATTGGGTTATTATGTTATAGAATATTCTTAAGTACTCTATGTAAGCCCTCCGAATTTGTGGGGATTGTAGGCTAGACATAGCCGAAAGGAAAAATTACGATTTCGAGGTGTGCTAAAAGTAAAACTCAAAAAATTATTTATCTATTGTTACGAAACAATAAGGCTGTATATTTTCACTAAGATATTAATCACATAACTGGCAATTACCAACTTTGAGAAATGTTTACAATTTAAGGGGAGAAGGTACCAAAAGAGGCAAACCATTTTTTTTATTTGAAAATTTAGTGTTTTTATGTGCCGGTGTGTGTCTTGAGCACATTTAGTGGACATATCAACAGATTTTAGTCAGCTTTCAGGAACAGTCATACTGAGATGGATGATTTTGACACCTGGACTGTTCAAATGTTTGGACATTTTTTCAAACCTGAGGAGTGGCTTTTTTCTTTTTCTAGATCTGTTAGAAAGTTATGAAACTTGTTTTCAATAATGCTTATGTCTATATCTATGAGTATACAGAGGGTTTTAACAATAGCTGCAATAGAAATTTTCAGATAACCCTTTGAAAAAAAGCTCTGAATGAAAAAATGGCTAATAACTGAAAATTAGGGTATAAAATTCAAATTTTCATGTTATGTTTTTGTTATTTTATTTCATAAAGCCTCTGTTGTCTCACAGCTCATAACTTAAAGAATACACACAGCAAATTTTATGACATCTGACTTACAGTTAAGAGAAAAATCATTCTTAGGGCATGCACGTTCACAAAAATGACAATTTTGAGAAAAGACACACAAAAAAAGAATTATTTTAATTTCTCAGCATTGAATATCATGCCCTGTAAAAGGGTTGCAGGTAGCCTTAAAGGAAGTCGATAGCACCCTGTGTCTTTTTAAAACACTTGTGTATTTTCTCTAGTAATTGCGTTTGCTCATTTATACTTTTTTTTAGAGATTATTTAATTTGTTTTTTTTTAAATAAGTACACAGGCCATATGTGGGTTTTTCAACAAGACATAACACCATTAAAAATATCCTTCAATTATTGAACAAGAAAGAAAAAAATACCTTTGTTACTCCTTAAGAACACAACTAAGGCATATTATAATATTTGAATTTTGTATTTTGTGCAGGGGCCAATGATGGGACAGGGCAATCACATGGGTCAACCCGGCAGATCGTCCAGTCCTGGCGCAGACATGCAGAACTCTCCAATGAGGATGAACGCAGCTAGTCCCAGAGGACCCTTCAATCAGTTTGGGGTAAACTTTCCACCACGTATGCCCCAGTCTATGCAACCAGGAGCTGGTATGCGCCAACCATTTTTCAACCTCAATTCTAACAACAATAACAACGACAATGATCATGGAGGGATCACAGAAAATGAAATGAGAGGCATGGCAGAGCCCAAGGAGTGGCCTCCAGATGACGAGGTAAATGATGAGGATGAGCAGGACGACCATGACATGCAGATGGATTCAGACGACCGTATGCTACTGCAAGGTGGAGGACAAAACCAGCCCAGACTCCCAGGGCCTGGTATGGCAAACTTGCGCGCTCTCACCAATCTGTTTGGGCCAATGTTGGCCGGCCAGAGGGCACCAGGTGCTCCTATGCTGGGCATGCCCCACTCTCAGGCAGCACAGAATGCCAACATGCAGCAGTCCATTCTGTCCCTGCGCATGCTGGCGATGGCAGGAGGTCCCCCAGGTCCGCCTAGGTTTGCCATGACGGCCAGTGGGATGCGCATACCATTACCGCCGGCTGTGGGTGTGAGGCCTGCAGGCATGGTACCAGGGTCTCCATCCCCTCGCATGCTCGCTCCAGGAGGAGGCAACCCTCTGCCGGTGGCAGTTAGTGTTAGTGGGGGGTCTGTGATGGTGTCAAGGCCTGGCGGGGGCCCACCTATCCCATCTTCTGGGTTGACGATGAGTATGGGCAATTCAGGGGGTGGGGCTGCTCTTAGCCCAGATCCTGAAGGGGAAGACGAGGATCAGTTAGGAGGACCGCCGCCACAATCTGGTGGCCAGGGTTTGTCTATGATGCTGCAAGGAGGGAACCGTCCTCCCGGAGCTCCTATACTAGGTAGGGGTTTTGCACCCATGACCATTCGTCCCAGAGGGGGTCCTGGGCTTTTAGGCTTAAGGCCAGGTGGTGGGGGAGGTGGCTTTGGAAGATTCGGAGGACCTCGTCCAATGATGGGCGGTGGAGGGTTTGGTAGGATGGAGAGGCCTATGTTTGGCAGCAGATTTGGTGGTCCGATCCGCCCACCAGTGGCTTTCTTTGATCAGGAAGACAAAGATGAGCGTAGGCTTCCTTTGTTAGATTTTGATGAGCAGTCAGAACCAAGAGATGTTGATGAGCGGAACGGGCCAGGTGATGTGGATGAGCGCAGTAAGAGCTCGGAGGGTGACAAGGATGAGAGGAAAGATGTAGATGAGAGACCTCAGCTTCGGGCATCAGGCCTACCCAGTAGGTGGTCATCAGCACCATCTGCACCATCAGCACCATCTGCACCATCAGCACCATCTGCACCATCAGCACCATCTGCACCATCTGCACCATCCGCCCCACTTGCACCATCCACAGATGTTGATGACAAAGCACAGGCTGATGTCGAACCAGAGGCACCTGTGGCCCAAGTAGTGGCTGAAGAAAAGCCTCCTGAAACATCAGAAAGCACAGAAAATGAAGCTCAAATTTCTGCCCCAGAGGTGGTTGCAGAAGAGCCACCAGTATCTGTTTCTGCCCTAAGTGAGGAAATGAAGCAGGATGATGTAAAGGATGCAAATGCTGAAGTTCCTGTTGAAAGCAATGAGGGTGATGGTTCTGATAATCAAGTTCAGTCAGGGGTTGATGGAGGTAGTTCTGAACCAGCCTCAGAGGCTGCTGGGGGTGATGAAGAGAGCTAGGATTGGTATTTATTTTGAAATTCAGGAATTAGGATGGTGCTTACATTGGTTTGCACCTGGCTTTTTGTTATTTTGTTATTACAATTTTTTTTTAAATACTATTGTTGACAGTTGAGACGGTTATCCAAATAATGAAAATGGCTAGGTTAGATTAAATGGGTAACGGGCAACTTGTTATACAGATGTGGCAACAAAGAGGGTTCAGATTTTTTAAGTAACATGTTTTTAAAATATGAAAAAAAAAGCCGGGGGTAACATGTTTTTCAAAAAATCCCCCCCCACTGCCATCCACTGTATATGATTTTGGTTTGATATGTGAATTTGCCATTGTACATTAATTTTTATGGTGTCATTGCTTGATGTCCCTCATTTTTATACATGTATGTACAATGGAAAACTTAGGGATGGGATTTGTTGTTTATTCAAGTTTCTTCAAAACGAAAAAATTAAGAGATTTCAGTAGATATCAGTTCTTTAAATTGTAGTGTGTGTGCTTTGCTTGTTTAAATGGCGGGGGTGACGCCCTTTAACCCGTATATGATTTTTGTTAGCTGTTGCACATTGTAAATTTAGGAGGGACAAATGATAGGGGCATGAGAGATTGTTATTATTATCAGCGAGGTAGAATCAGCGACAATCTCTTAATCTCATGGAATACTTTCTATTCAAAGTTTGTGCTTGTTGCTAAGCAATTCAATTTAGGGACTACCTTTGAAGCAAGAGGTAGAAGTCCTAAACAGGTTGTTTATGTCCACAATATGTGTAGCTTACATCATAGTTCATACATGTACATAAGCCATTATTATTTTTTCTCATATGTATTAGCTAAAAATTCCTTTTTAGGGTTATGTTTAAATCGAGGCTACCCAAAATAACAGACAGTCACTGATATGACTGAGGTGAACACATTTTTGCATGACAAGATTTATAGTGGTCTATTTATTTTAAATTCGTATGGAAGTTGGAGCAGAATGATACTCGGTGAATATTTTTGGTTCGGCCCGCAGCCTAATAGACTAAGAATGTAAACTTCTTTACTGTGAGAATTTGAGTTTCAAACTGTATACTGTTAGAGCAAAGTAAAATTTCAATGTTAACATTATTTTGTATTAAATCAGTATTGGGTTGTCTCAGATTTTCTGAGTTTGCTACAATGAATTTTTCTTAAAGATGTTTATGAATATGATTATAGAAAAGAGAAGGCATGCAATTTTTGTTTAATTTTTCCCTGATAAAAAAAAATGATATATTACCAATGATTTGATTTTTGTCCCCATAAGATTTTCATTTTGTCACTGCAATCTAAAAATGGTTAAGTAACAGGTATTGGTTAATATTTGATCTATTTTTTGTTGAGTTCAGTCTAATATTTAATGATGTATTCTATTTTGAATGATTGCATTTATTAAGTTTTGAATATCTTGTGTAAAAGATGGCACTGAACTGCTTTTTGGTTCCAAGCATGAGAAAAACATTATGTCATAGCCCACATTATTTTTTGGAAGATGTTCAAAAAACCAATGAAATAGGCTCTAGTTTAGCAAATGCACTAACTTATACAGTGATTTTGTTTGTAACTGGTGCTTTAAGTTATCTAAGTTGGCCCAAAAAATTCTTATTGTTAACTTCAGAAAATTATATTAAAACAAAGATAGATCACCAATTATGTTAAAAATACTAAAAACATAACAGTGGCAAAAGCAGGAGATGGGCCAACTTAGATAACTTAAAGCACCAGTTACAAACAAAATCACTGTATAAGTTAGTGCATTTGCTAAACTAGAGCCTATTTCATTGGTTTTTTGAACATCTAACCCCCCCCCCCGCCCACCCCCCCACCATTAGATTTTGATTTAGGACATGACTGTCTTTTAGTTTTCTACTGTTTATAACAATTTCAAAGCTGCTTCGAGTTTAAGGGTAGAGCTAAAATTTAAATAGTCAGTGATGGGGAAGTTCAGAAGGGCAAAAAGAGTGAGGATTGTGATTGTGAGTCTTGCATGATTTTATCCATGTTAGAAAACCGGTCAATTCTGTCCTATAACCGATGCAGTGCCGTTTTCGTTGTCGAAGTAGTGGCGTTTTCGCAGTATCGATACCGTATGTTGCAGCGTGATTTCATAGCACTTTCCCCACTCTTTCCTGTCTGCCTCCTCCTTGACTTTTTCTGACAGCAGTATGTAATTAGCTCTATAATTATTAGTCTAATATGTTTTCTGTTTGCCTTATATCACATTGTAACATATTGGACAAGGTTCTATTTTGCAAATCTGCAGATGGAGGGGGGAAAGGCTAAAAAAAAAAATGGCTTAAAATGTTGTGCTCTTATGCTTGTCATTTTCAGTCTTATTTGATCATAAGCTAATTGAGGAAAGGCATGACTAGTTTTTGGTCAGTTCAAACAATTTTTTTTTCTCAGGGTGAAGAAAAAATAATGTGATGGATATCTGTAAATTGTACCCCGTTATTATTCTGTTAGATTTAAAACAAAATTTTTTGGTGGTCTTGAAATTTCTCCTTCTGAACTCTGCATGCAATAGCTTAATGTATGTTACCTGTTTGTGTAATACAATAATAGTAGTCTTTAAATGAGTATATAAAGGTAAGTGACGATTTTTGGTGACAAATGGTCACCTATAATAGGTATTCCTATCTAATCCATGTGACAATTGTCACTTGAGCATCAAGCCTGCAGCATCCTCTTCAGAGCCAAATCGGCATTCTTCAATTTGGAGGGGCCAAGAGCACTATGTTTGCTCTCTCTTTCTCTATATTTTGTGTTTTACTCTAGCTTATTGTGAAAAGCAAATGTATTGTTTTCATTCCTTGTAATATCTCTTAACCAAATCGTACATAGTTGTATCACTATTCTTCTTGCATGATTTTTTTTTTAATGCTAAGTTAAGCTGTTATGCACTTATGATTTTAAGTCATCAAATCTAATTGAGCTTCTTGTGTGTGTCTTAAGTCACTTTTTTCAGTGTCACATGCAAATACTGTAAATAGGAAGAGAGATTGCTATTTCTCTGAGGCAAAATTGACTTATTGTAACATACAAATCTTTGCTGTGCCTCACAGAGAATAACTGTTGGACAAACCACATCAGTCTTTTGCCAAAGGAATCTGTCTGTCTCTTTAAAAACGTTATCATGATAAGGAGATAAAAGATTGTTTTTGATAATAACATTTGTTCTCTTCTATCATTCCTGAATACTAATAACTCAACATACTTTTGTCTTGTTGATTGATTGAATCAGAAATCTCTTGGTCTTTTTTTATTGCTCTTTGCTAAAAACAAGAAAACTTTAACACTTCTCCCTTATTGTAATGTGTGTTTAATATATAATGTGTCACTGTCAGCTTACTTCAATAGGCGATAAGACAAGGTGGCTATGAACATACATAGTACGGTATATAAAAACAAGAAATTGCATTATAATTTCTGATTGCAAAAGATTGTTTTGAAATTTATTTACCTTTCTTATCCAAGTATTTTGGGCATGTCAGTATTGTTTTTTCACATTTTAGTTCAGTGTGGGTACAATGATTTTTGTTGTAATGCTTTGATTATCTCAAACTTGAAGTTGCGACACTTTAATTGTAAATGTAAAAAGTAATTTACATGTGTTCATTTTACTTTATTTCTCTTTGTAGTGGGGATAAAGCAGCTTAAGTTAACAGGATCCGTTTCCTTTTGTGGACATTTCTGTTATTTGAACTGAGTAATTCGGGTATGTAATAGTATTTTGAGGATCACCACTTTTTTTTTTAGCAACTACCAGAAAGCATATTTATGATAATTATAGAGTCTAAGTACATAAGGCAAATTAGACCTACCGTAAAGTCTTCTTCAGTTCTTACTTTACTTTGCATAGTGCTCCTGGCCCCAGGTATGTATCAGCCTCTGTGCCTAATGTGCCAGAGAGCTGCCATACATGTGTGTCCTTCTCTCCTCTCTCTGATCATTCTCATATCTCTCTGAAACAACATTATCCACTGTAAGTTGTTCCACATAGTACAGACACCCAGAGACTGAATTAATTGCTAGCACCAATAGCTGCACACATCATACATGTACATGTTTAAAAGTCAGAGCTGAGGGATGTTCTGCTAGGTTGCTTGTTTTTTTAATTTGTAGGGACCAATGGTTATGTCTGCATCTTTTAAGGATAGGGTATATATAATATACAATAATCATGACAAGAGTTTAAAGTTTTGGGATAAAAACATCTCCGTCACACTCAGACTCAAAGATGCACCACTCATTTCTACTAATACGTAAATGGGCATTTTACTTACTAGACTTTGTCCTCTTGTTGTTCATGTTATTGTTAATGTTTTTAGTTCGGGCATCTAAATCAGTCAATGTGGCATCTCCGCCAAGAATTACCGTACAGACGACAATCTTATTGAAAAATGACAACAAAAAAGCAACGCATTTTTTAGCAGTAGGCCTACTCTAGTAATAGTAGTCATTAGTTGTTGTTAGGGAAGCACAGGCCGCCTCCTTGCAATATATATGATGAGTAAAAATTGTGGCTTTTGGGGGTAGTGACTATTTTTTTTTAAAGTTTATTTTTCAATTACAATTTCGTACTCGAAGTCGTTCGCCTTTTCTGATAAGATCAACAAATATGAAGACTGAATCATTGCATGTTTTCCATCTTTCAGTTTCAGAGACCATTTCATTTTCAAAAGTAGTTTCTCATGGGCCGAAATTTTTAAAGTTAAATTATACACACCCCAACCTTTCTTCTCTCGATTTCTATATAGTTATGTACATGTACCGGTATAGACTCCCTTCCTCGATCTTTTTGTTTTAAAATATGCCTACCTGTACCTCAGTACCTGGCTCCGTTCTTTCGTGGACATCTTTTGTTCCCCAGGGCTGAGAATCTTCCTTCTCAAATTCTACCGAGTCTTGTCCAAATCTGAATCATATTTTGGCCTACTGTAGTTTCCTTCCCCAAATCTTGTACTCTTCCCTCCTTATCTTTGACTTTGAGGCGCAGAGGCAACTTCGATGTGCATTTCACGTAGGGTACAGAATAATTACATGTATATGGTTTATCTCCTGGCATTCTTTATCTTGTGTTGGTAGCCTATAAGTATGGCAGTTAACATAAGTAAAGAGAGCACAATGTACTGTAGTGCACATCAATTATAATTTATATGGCCTACACGAACATTACATATATATAGCACCGTGTCTAGAAATGGTTGCTTCCAGTCTTGCCAAAACTAATTGGGGTCTCCACAAGTCTCGTCTCTCCGTGCTGTTGTGTGCCTCTCAGTCAGTCTCTGCTATTTTTTTTCTGGCCCATTCATTTATTACATGTATGTTGTCCATGTGTAGCTTAATACTATGAGTGTTGACGTGGAAACACAGTGGATGTCGCACCATCTCGCCCAAACTTCCCTTTTTTGCAGCGAGAATTTATTTCATATGAAAAGTGTTGGAGTGTCTCTGTTCTCTACTCCTCCTGTCTTAACTGTAGTGTGTGACTATCTTTCATTAGCGTGCCTTTACTTCGGAAAGTATACATCTCCAAAGAATGATTGTTTTCTTTTCCTTTACGACACCAAAAAGAAGTCTTGGTAGTACAATTAACAAACTGTATGGTACATGATTTAGTTATTCGAGAATACTTGTACTGTTGTCTGTTCTGTTATTTTCTTTCCAACGTATCCTCAGTAGGCCTACTAGTAGACTGTAGACATCTGTAGAAGTAGGCTAGAGGTACAGGAACAACATGATTTTCTTCTCATCCCTCTTTGAAAGTGTACACCCCTCTGCTCAATAATGCCATCACGGTCACACCGAAAGTCATAATTTTTTTCAGGATTTTTTTTACCGATATCTTCACATATTTCCATATTATTGTTTAGGTCTATCTTTTTGTTTTGTTTTTGCCATTGCAATTCTGCTGTTGATATCTGTAGAAGAGTCAGCACTCTCTGATTTTAATTTTTACTGAGCCAAGATCTTAAATTTTCAACACATTCTTATTCTTGACAATATTGACTGTTCTTATTCTATTCTTCTTTCCTTTAGAATGCTACATGTGCATTACGTGTAAGCCTATTTTGTTCTCTTTGTATTTAGTTTCAAAGTCGTTTTTCATACAGCATTGAGTTTTTCAATTTTATTGTGGCCATTGACACTGCTGCAGCATTGCACATTTGAATTTTTTAGTTTTCCTATCCGTTATCCTATCCTATTCCAGACTTGTCCATGTCAGTATCTATCTCCCGCTAGTTTTACTTCAAAAAGTTCCAAATTCCATGTACTTGGATTTGTTTCTATTGGATAAAGTTGTAGGCCTACATGAAATCATAGAAAAATTTATTGCCCATACCGTAGTTTATTTTGGAATTTTTAGTCTTGTGGTGAAAAAAAAAAAAAAACTAAAACCCCAGAACGAGATACATGGGGGCCTACTCAATTTCAGTACAACTGCAACAGGTCAATACTCGGTTTGGGGGGGGGGGGTAGCAAAAAGAAAATTTAGCATCTAAATTTCAATCAATTGTACCGGTTCAGTAATGAAGAGAACTAATTTTTAATTTTACTCGTAGTTGTCCTAAGTTTAAGACGCGTGCATTGTGACTCTCTCTCTCTCTCTCTCTCTCTCTCTCTATCTCTCTTCTTTTCTCTCTCTCTCTCTCTCTCTCTCTCTCTCTCTCACACACCTACCATTCCCTTCCTTTGTTAGACATAGACTTAGAGCTCTATACAAATTATTTTCTTATCTTAGTTCTTATTTACCGGTACCGTACACTTTAATGGGGTAACCAAATGTTTTCTAGTCGTACTTATCCATTAGTCTCATAATTATATAGTTTGCTGAGCGATACGTTCTGGTTGTAAATTGTAATGTACCATTATTGCAGGCTACTAGTACTAGTAAAAGTGACAGTATTCCCATTGCTATACGTACTGATTATAGTAAAGTAATAGTATACTAAAGTGTAAAAAAATAATCAGAGAGTGTGGACTAGCACAGTATGGCAATGATTATGAATAATTATTCAGTGCGGCTCACACGGTATGAAATCCATTGCGGCATTCCATACCGTGATACTGATAGTGATTCAATTTTATTTGTAGTTCTACGGAGGGAAAACGACATCCGTATCATCGCGATACATAACATTCTGCTGTTTACCAACACCGGTTTTTGTTTTGGCATCAGTTTATCCCCCCACTGAATGTTCAATTTTTTTTTTTTTTTTTTTTTTACTTAATCATTGGCGTGGGAACAAAGTAGGCCTACTCGATACATGACACATGTAGAAATTGAAACTTGAAGGACCAGGAGGAGGAAAGCTTCAGAAGTGGGTGGGGTGGGTTGTACTTGCGAATGGGTAGGCCTATAATTAACATGAATGGAAGTGGGACACTAATGCCTTGAATATGCACATGTATAGTGCACCACTATACAGTATTAACGTGGAAACACAGTGGATGTCGCACCATCTCGCCCAAGCTTCTCTTTTTTGCAGCGAGAATTTATTTCAT
>RQTK01000284.1:5130-22726 GCA_003991915.1 Elysia chlorotica
CTCTCTCTCTCTCTCTCTCTTTCTCTCTCTCTCTCTCTCTCTCTCTCTCTCTCTCTCTGGCACTCAACTAACCTCGCTACTAAAATCAAGACCAGCAGCAGTTCACAATGATAACCTTACGTTAGTGCCCAGATCGATCGCCCAAGTACTAGCCCCACGACCTTCACCTTGAGTAATCCGGTACCAAAGAAAACTAATTATAGTAAATCATCCACACGCAGTAGGTCTTATTGAAACTCTAGTTCTGTTTAGCATTCAAAACAGTACCACATTAAAATAAAAAAAAAGATAATCTCTGCAAGGTCGAAACGCATCCAAACTTTTTTTTTCTCGTCTTTTTCTTGTTTTCTGTTAAATTTCCTTTCGCTCTTTCTATGTCTTTTTTTTTAATATGTCTATAATTACTTTCTCTGTCTATATTATTATGTCTGTCTGACTCCCCACATCTTTGTTTAACTGTCTGCCTGTCTGTCTGTCTGTCTGTCTGTCTGTCTGCCTGTCTGTCTATTTCTATATCTCCGTCTCTCACTCGTTATGTCTCACACTCTCTGTCTATGTGTTTGTCTCACGTTCTCCCTCTCCCCTCCCTCTTTTTCTCCTTCTCTCTCCCTTTCTCTCCTTAATTCCCTCTCCCTCTCCCTATCTGTCTGTCTGCCTCTTTCCCCATCTCTATTCCCCTATCTTTCCCTCCCTCTCTCCCTCCATTTATATGTCTCTCTCTATCTCCCTCTCTGTCTCTATGTTTTGTCTGCCCTCTCTCTCTCTCTCTCTCTCTCTCTCTATCTCTCTCTCTCTCCCCATCTCTCGCTGACCCCCAAATGAACTCCATGCTAAAACCAAGGCCAGCCAGCTCGTTACGATTATATCACTCACTAATACTCCGCATGCCGATCCATCACCACCATCTTCCCACATGAGTAGCGAGGTATCAGGAGCCTTGCGAAAAGAGCACTCGAATCGAAAACGAAGACGAAAAGGAAGGGAATTTGCACTGACTACCAATCATAGCTCTTTCGTAGACTAAAGCAGCTAATGAGCGAATAGGAAATTGCGTGTCTAAAAGGTGCGTGGGTCGAGTCATGCTCACAGATGTTTGTCTATTATTGGCTAAAGTGAAAGAGCGTCGGTCTCCAGATCGGGAGGTCCGCGGTTCGAATCCCACGATTGGTACTCATTTTGATCTTTTTAACGATACATAACTTGCATTTTGGCATAAATGTCAGTTATGCCACAATCGTATCCGAATGACGATATTCATTTTAAAAATGACACCGAACATTAATCTTTACATCCGAGATGACGAAGTATTTTTTTTTTCCGCAAACGTATTGATTTGTACTCGAAATCACATAAACAGGGAGAAATGCAAACCTTATTATCCTGCTTCATTTCGATTAATTTTTTGCGTAAATTGTGCGCAACACACGTATAATAAAAACTTAGATAGCCTTAGCTTATCTGATAATACAGTGGCAGATCTAGGTCTAATGTGACTGATTCTGCCATAGGCTATAGTCTTTGCTGGATATTATTTAGAGCTGATAAGGTTTTTTAGAAACATTCATTACATTTTTATTCTCCGCAAATCATTTGGAACTAGATAGATGGCAGACAGACAGGTAGCCTTATGGAAAGATAGAAAGATGTATAGATATAAAGATAGACAGTTTGGTATAATAAAGATAGACAAGGTGAAACGGTAGATAGGTATATAGATAGAAGAGATATCAGATGCACACATAGACAGACATACAGACAGACAGGCAGACCAACTGATAAATATATAGACCGACAGATGGACAGACAGACCAACTGAGAGATAGATAGATAGATAGATAGATAGATAGATAGATAGATAGATAGATCGATAGATAGATAGATAGACAGACACACAGACAGATAGACAGATAGATAGATAGATAAATAGATAGATAGGGATATAGATAGATAGGTAGATAGACAGATAGATAGATAGATAGATAGACAGACAGACATACAGACCAACTGACAGAAAGATAGATAGGTATATAGATAGATGTGACGGAAATCTATACGTATGCAATTCATTCCTGACCAAAAATTAATAGACATGTACAATAATTATAATAAACGACAAACTATAGATGCCTCATCTCCCTTTTCTCTCCCCAGTCTCCGAACCTGAGACGCTTACAACAACAACATGGCCTTTGAAGATACCAAGAGGAAGTTGTTCTGGGCAGGCGTGAAGCAGAAGCTCAAAAGATGTTGCTGCTGCTGTTGTTGATAGTCATGCCGTCGTGAATGTACGGACCGCCACATCATCATCATGATAATCTTACCATCATCATCGTCGTCGTTGTTCGGAAAAGACTCATGGGGGAAAAGCACGAAATGGTACAATGTACCAAAATTCAGTCCCACAGATTTATCATGTTAGATCTGCTCTTATATTATAAACTACATTGTTAAATGCATAGTAGTATAAGTAGGCATAGCTTCCCACAATGTTAGATCTGCTCTTATATAAATTACAGTATTAAATCCATAGAAGTGTAACTGGGCATAGCTTCCCACAATGTTGTCATAGTCGATAGATCTAACACTACATTCAGTAAAACTGTATTCAACCAAAACATATTAAACTAAAATATCTCTGTGGTGTTGGCTTTAAATAGGCTTGATCTTAATATATTTTTATCCTCACAAAGCCACCAACTAAAGTGTAGCGTGACATCGCTTGCAACATTACCAAGAGTCTGTCGCAGTATTTTTTTTTAATGTAATCTTGAGATTGATTATAATTATATTTTATATTGTATACAGAAGCATTGATTTGTTTACCTCTTTAATATTCAATACCTTGAGTAATTTAATGTCATTTATATAAGTAAATTGTCAGTTTGGATTTTGGAATGTGTTTTCATTGCTGATTCATCAATAAAATTAATACACATAATGTGAAATATCAATCAAAATGTTTTGCGTTAAACTGATTTACTAAATTATATATTACACACAGACTGTCTCTGTCTGTCTGTCTGTCTGCCTCTCTCTCTCTCTCTCTCTCTCTCTCTCTCTCTCTCTAATGTCTTGCTGCTGCCGTTTAACCCTGTACCTTCTCTATTATTTCATTCCTAATCTTTCGTCCTTTTATTCTTAAAACTGGTTTGGTTTTTTTTTTTTTAATTTTTTTTTTACTCAATAAATAATTAGGTGCAAAAATATACAACACAAAAACAAAATATCTATGATATGGATTGATTGTTTTTATTTTTTATTCAAACAAACCTTTATTGCTTATTGTAAAAAGAATATTCTAAACAAATAAAACAAATTATGTTATTTTTTAATGCCCTGCAGTAAATTGCAAAAAAAAAAAAAACAACAACAACAACAAACAGTTGTACATAATAACAATTAGCATGTACACAGAACTTTTTGTATTTCACAAAACTTGAAATATACAACATGACATCACAGCTATTTGTACTAAAACAAATTTTTAAAAATTAAAGTGAAACAAATTATCGTGGTATCTGGTAATTTTCAGGAGATTTAACTGCAGCTTATTATTATTATTATTATTATTATTATTATTATTATTATTATTATTATTATTATTATTATTATTAACAACATTATTTGTTAAACCCATTTACTGATTCAGCTCTTTACAACATTTTTGGTTGATATTCTCGTTTTATCGACTTTAATATTTCTTCCTGTAAAAGCAATCACAAAAAGTATGCAGGACCAATGCTTAGCTTTGTTATCTGACATTTCACTCTAACGAAATTTTAACGCATGTTTAGTTACAAAATATATTCCAAAACAAGTGCTAGCTTTACATTTCTTTATGTAAAAATTATACAACATAACATCTAACAGGGTTTGTGTTATTTCACAATTTCTAAAAAATCAATAGTACATGTAGATGTAACAGACAACAGTGAGAAAAGTAATTCAAATATCACATCAAACCTGTCATATACAGCTAGTTTGATCTCACAATCTTACAACCTTAAATATTAAAATAAAGAAATGTGTACGTCAAAAAACATACACAAGGCTCTAAAGAGATCTTTGAGGAAAATTCAGTTTATCACTGGTGCACTTCATCATCTTCACGATTCCACCAATGACATGTTCTAGTTTTATAATTAATGCTCGTCATAAAAGTCATCAGGAGAATATTCCAAGCAACTCTGCCTCTCCTGAACTAACTTTGCAACTGGCCATACAAGTTACAATATAGTAAAAATCAAATCCAACTAACATGGGCTACTAATAAAAACCCACCTACATTCAACAAACAAAAGTGAATCGCCGATTTTCTCTCTCTTTGTCTAAATGAAATTCCCTTTCATTCAATGAACTAATCTAATCTCATAGCCACAACCAGAGGTGTAAACAAGCCCACAAAGTGTCAAATTACGTAGTTAAACCACAATAAAATCTGTAACAAAAAAATCAGTTTTATCTCTAGCTGTGGGGGCGAACTTGCTCAAGTTGTAGAACGCTGGTCCCCAGATCTGGTGGTACGCAGCCGAATCCCATGACCAGTAGATCTTTTTGTCCGACTTCGTCCCCAGTAACTGGTTGGATCGGTTTCAGTATAATGTGACCTGTTGAGATCGGAGTCATGGTAACCCTGCCCTGCCTTGTGTGTGGCAGCACATAAAACTGTCAGACGTCAGTATTGAGGCCCGTCTACAATATAGCATAAATAGTGCTGACGTTGGACATTAAACCAACTCAACTCAACTCAATCTCCAGCATAACTTTAACAATAACTGGCATCACGTTAATTACGCATTGAAAGGGCAGACCAGGGGGAAAAAATGTTGAGCACCTACAAGGGGAGAGCGAAAAGGACAGGCAGTCGAACATGATAAGACATCAAAGAGACAATACTGCCATAACTTTAAAATGTGGGATGTGTGTGTGTATTTGGGATAAGGGATTGATGTAGAGAGTGATTTGTATAAACCATAGAAAGGTGGCAGTTCAGATTGATTAGTTGCGTATATGATATGGGTACATGATGTACTGGATCTACAGCACAGGGCTTGCATCCAACAAATTATTGAAAATAAACTAACTAGTTTGTTAAGTCAGAGGAGAACTGTAGTAAAAAAAAACTTTTAAAATGACTTTGTTTTGATGTAGCACTGTAGGTACCCACGGAGCAGAGGGAAGACATTGTTACGTATGTGTAAGTGACACTGTGATTTACTTACGTTGCAATACGTAAAAAAACAATGGAACAATGTTGCAGGTGACTTTGTACGTCTACTGATCTAGCACTATGGGTACCCATAGAGCAGAGGAGAGGGTAGACATTGTTACGTACGGAACACTGTGTAGATTTACTAATGTTGGAATAAGTCAAAAAACAATGGAACAACGTTGCGAATAACTTTGTACTGATCTAGCTAGCACTGTAGGTATCCATGAAGTTGGGGGAACACATTGTATGTGACACTTTCTAGAATAACAAATCAAATATTGTAATAAGTGATAAAACAATTCAACAACGTTGTAGATGACTTTCTTTTGATGTAACACTGTAGGTACTTATGGAGCAGTAAAAAAATATTGCACAAGAAACTGTCTCGACTAACTAATGTTGCAATGAGTCAGAAAACAATGGAACAACATTTTAGACCACTTTCGTTTGATCTAGCGTCGTGGGTACCGATGAATCAGAAGTAAGACATTGCATGCAACACTTTCTAGACAACTAATGTTGCATTAAGTCATAAAACAATAGAACATTTTAGACCACTTTTGTTTGATCTAGCGCCGTAGGTACCGCTGAAACTAACTAATGTTGCAATAAGTCATAAAACAATGGATAAACTTTGCAGCTGACACTGTATTGATCTATTGAAGTAGGTACCCATGAAGCAGGAGGAACACGTTGCACGTGACACTTTCTACAATGATGTTGTAGATGACTCTGTATTGATCCAGCGCTGTAAAAGAATGTTGCGTGTAACAGTGTCTAGACAAACTGATGTCCGATTAAGTCATGGCCTTGTACTGATCTAGTGCTGTAGGTACCCATGAAGCAGGAGGAACACGTATGTACCACTTTCTACAACGATGTTGTAGATGGCTCTGTACTGACTAAACGCTGTAAAAGAATGTTGCGTGTGACAGCGTCTACACTAATCAATGTTGCAATAAGTCATAAAATGTTGCAGATGGCCCGATACTGATCCAGCGCTGTAGAAGAAAATTACGTGTGATAGTGTCTACACTTACTAATGTTGCATTAAGTCATGGCCTTGTACTATCTAGTGCTGCAGGTACCCACGAAGCAGGAGGAACACATTGCGCGTGACACTTTCTACAATAATGTTGTAGATGTCTCTGTACTGTAAAAGAATATTCTTTACAAACTAACGTTGCATTGAGTAAAAAAATGTTGCAGATGGCTCTATACTGATCTAGTGATGCAGGTAGCTATGAAGCAGGAGTAACACATTGCATGTGACACTTTCTAGACTGATGTTGTAAATGACTCTGTACTGATCCAGTGTTGTAGAAGAACGTTGCATGTGACTGTGTCTACACTAACTAATAATGCATTAAGTCATGGCCTGTACAGATCTAGTGATGCAGGTACCCACGAAGCAGAAGGAACACATTGCATGGACCACTTTCTACAATGATGTTGTAGATGACTCTGTACTGTAAAAAAATGTTCTTTACAAACAGATCTTGCATTAATTCAAAAAATGTTGCGGATGGTTCTGTACTGATCTAGTGCTGCAGGTAGCCATGAAGCAGGAGGAACACATTGCATGGACCACTTTGTACAATGGTGTTGTAGATGACATTAAGTCAAAAAATGTTGCAGATGGGCCCTGTACTGATCTAGTGCTGCAGGTAGCCATGAAGCAAGGGGAACCCATTGCATGGACCACTTTCTACAAAGATGTGCTGATCCAGCGTTGTAAAAGAATGTTGCGTGTGACAGGGTCTAGACTAACCAACGTTGCGGATGGCCCTGTACTGATTTAGTGCTGCAGGTGGCCATGAAGCAGGAGGAACACGTTGCACGTGACACTCGCACCAATCACGGAGCCGATGAGGATCCAGCGTAAGGACGTGTCACCACCTTAGAAAAGAAGACAAGAGTAAAGGTAAAAAATAATGTACCGTTCATACAAAGCTTGAAATTTACAATAAGAAGAGATAGCTACAAGGCATGAATCTTTATGTTTGCAGTGGAAAGATTTTACAGAAGAATCTGCAAAAGAAAGCCCGTCTAAGATGAACTGTGGCGTTATCCTATATATTAAACTGTCTCAGACAACGGTTCCCTATATTGTTTTTTCTTCACTGTTACTGTTTAATAAAAACTAGGGATAAAATAAACTTTAAGGCTGTCCCCGAAAGGTTTGTCTTGAGAGGCTTCCCTTGTAGTTATTCGATATATAAATGGTATTCAGTGAGTCAGTTAAGGATTCAATGAAATTGCTCTTAGCTTTGAGGAAGGGTTTCAGTGTCGCAATATACGCAATCTCAAACGTTTCATTACATGAAAGGAATTATAGCCTAGATTTACATTTAAAAAATATATTGATATAATAATTGATTAAAAATGTATATATATTACAATTATCACTAATAACTGGGGTAGAACTTTGGCTTTCGCCGCAGGAGGTTTGTGGTTTGAGTCCTGGCATTTTTTTTTAAATCAATGTCAATTGTGTTTGTGTGTGTGAACATAAACAAATGTGAGTACAATTTGGTAATCTGTCAGTACACTGTACATGCATCCATATTATTCTGTAAACAAGCAAAATTTCCTATGTGGACTAATAAAGTAATATCTTATCTTACTTTCTTTCGCATAATTCTATAACATAATGGGACAAGGGTGGAGAAGGTTCCAACGATACCAAATTGTTTAAAAACATTACCTCGTCCGTATAAGCTGCTTGTCTTCTGTTTTCTTCTTGCTGGCACATCCCAATGTTCCTCTACCTCCATCTCCTCATCATCAGAGAACTCACTCTGCACAGTTTTACAGCCATGTTCAAATAACCCACGAGAAATGCTGGAAGTTGGAGTGTTGGTAGACAAATTCCTTTCTCTTGAATTTAAAGCCGAATCGATGCCGCAGCTGGGCTGTAAAGTCTGAGACTGTGGAAGTTTAGCCCCACCACTGGTGTCTCTGTACTGCAAAAATTGTTCGTTTACCTTTTTACTAGACGGTAGCCCGGTTATCCACTGTTGTGGGGAGTTTTGTGCCACTGTCATAGGCCTACATGGGATATCATGATGGATAAAGTCTTGTGAAGGGTCACACATAGAGTCTTTGTGTACTGTTTGCGGCGATGACGACTGTATCGAAGCTTGCGACATCTCTAATCTCGCAGCATTGCCAGCTTTTTCAACATTTTCAAAGTCCGTGGCGTTGTTGCAGCTCAGAGATTTGCGCAGTGGCCACGGCTTTGGCAACTTCCTCGCCTGGGCCAGGCGCTGAGATCGTCTCCTCACACCTGGAGCTTCACCGAGCGAGGAATTTCGCTGGTCAATCGTTTCAATCCCAGATACAGGCACAGGCTCCGGCTGAGCGTGATATCCACTGTTACTAGTCAAGTGGAGACAATCACAGTCAAACTGCTCTGGAAGAGTTGATAGGCCGGTTGTGTTAGACAAAGGTCTGTGTCTGTTCTTCGAACGCTGGACATCTCTTGACCCGCCATGAGCTGATCCGTGGGAGGAGTGTGGTGGGAATGGATCAGGCGATCTGGAGCTCGGCTGTGATGGATGTACCCTCTTCCACAGGCCGTGATGAAGTGTGAGGCTTCCCTGGTACTTTTGCCCTTCAGAGATTGGCCGAGTGTTGAGAAACGCCTCCTGGAAAGGGCTGCCAGGTCTAGATGATAGGAGGGCCCCGCTGTCCTCGTGTGGTGACGAGAAGGAGCTGCTGCTGTTTTCCATCATAGGATTCCAAGGGGAAAGGACTCCTGCTGCCTGAGGAATATGTGGAAATTATTTCTAATGAGCTAGATGTCACAGAGGGACTATAATAAGAAAGTAATATTAATAATAATAATATTAATAATAATAATAATAAAAATACATGTCATTTATATAGCGCACATCACCCTTCTTTGATGCTGTCTCTATGAGCTTTACATACAATTGTTAAACAAAGCAAAATAAGAAATGAAGAAAAAAAAAAACATACATTCAAACACACATTCAAGTCGCAACACTAGATCAACACAGACATCCATTGGGAGTGAGTGAGTTTGTTTTTACTGCACGGTAACAGCTATATTGCAGTCATCAATTGGACAGTACCAAAGAGAGAGAAAAGGCTTGGGGGTTAAGAATTTGAATTTGAATCAAGGTTTAGTAGACCAATGTTAAAGTTATCTGTATTTCAATAATGAATATAATGTTAATAACCCAACGTAATATTCCATTTATTGAGTTTTAGTCAACCTTTAGTAAAGCAGTAAAATTTGTCTGAATTTCAAAAAATAATTTTAATGCTAATAATTATAAACCAACATAATATTGCATCTAACAGAGTTTTCAAAGTAAAATTGGTCTGAAAATCAATAAACATTTCATGCTAATCAACCAACATAATAACAAATAACCCATATACCATTTACCTGTGTTTGAATCAACGTTTAGTAAAGCAGTTAAATTTGTCTGAATTTCAATACATATTTTAACGCTGATAATTATCAATAAACATTTCATGCTAATCAACGAACACAATAACGAGCAACTAATATACCACATACCTGTGTTTGAATCAAAGCTCAGGAAGCCGAGCCTGCTAGGGGAGAGAACTGAGCGCGGCGTCCCGGGTCGTGGCGTAAATATCTGGTCCTCCGTCGTGGAGTCGGGGCTCATCAGCTCAGACAAAGCAGACAAAGACACGCCTTGGCTGTCTGGCTCGCGCGAGGACACGACAGCAGCAGGCAGAGACCAGATGCTGGAGGACTTGGAGCCTTGTCGGATTATGGGTTATGCCAGAAGGGAGTTGTTTTGTTTTTGTTGTTTTTTGTTTGTTTTTTGGGGGGGGGGGGGGGGGTTAAGATGGGCGGGCGTAGGAAAGAGAAAAAGAAGATAAGAATGGTTGATAATACTAATACTGTAAATATTTACAGAGAAGATCCTTAATAATTAGAAGAAAAAGAAAGTGATATAAAATTTACTTGATTCGGACCAAGATGAGGTATCAGATGCTTTGCTTGAGGTCTTGCCGGATTGTAAGATAAGATAGAAAAGATATTACTTTAATAGTTTATTAGTCCACGCAAACGATTTTTGTTTGCTTTCAGAATAACAAAGATATGTGTAAATAAACACAGATTGCAAAGGTAAGCAAGGGAAAGGTAGGGGAAATAGAGAAAACAAATGGCTGATTATGAATTTTTGCTGAGAGGGTTCTCAATATTTTTTTTTTTAATTTAAGGGGAAAAAGTATTCGGAATCTGACGTAATATTTACCTGAATTTGAATCAAGATTATGAAACGGATACTGGGCTTAAAGTCTTGTAAAAATTTGTGACAGAAGAGTTACGGAAAAAAGAGTAAAGGGGATTTAAAAAGAGATTTAAATGGTTCATAGAAGACTTTGTGCCAATAGATCATGGCAGAGAAGGAAAGAGAAAAATGTGATTTACAAGAGAGATTTTAAACCGCACAGAAGATTCTAAACATTAGATGTGTTACATAATAAGCGCTATGGCGTTACAGGCTTAAGTACAGCAGTTTAAATATAAATTGATAATTCGATAACGTATGTGTATGTGTGAGTATTATTTTTGAAATCATGAAATAGACAAAAAAGCAAAATTATAAATAAGAAACAGGTAAAAAAAGATGAACGAACTCACTTGATTTCTTGCCGAGACCAATTGAAAACGTCTCCAAATCCTGACGCACATCTTCGAACTGGGAACATGAACTAGACGTAGAAGAACAGTGCAATTTGTTTTCATGAAGATCTGGTGAGGGTGATTTCGGGGGACTTGTCTCAGAGGCTTCACATATTTTCTTGCATTTGGAAAGCCTTACATTTTTCACATCTTTCCTGAATATCAAAATGGGATAAAAAGAAAAAGTTCATCAATCAACAAACAGTTGTTTTTTTTTTCTTTAATGTTTTTTTGCAATTGCTGGGCCAAACTTGACAATGTTTGATTTTCATACTAATACTATTAACTACATATTTGCATTGATAATAACATACCTATATTCACAAAGAAGTATAAAAAAATATTTCTAAACATGGACTAATTCAGACTTTAACTTTTTAAGCCCTCATGTCCATTCCATGTTTTGAAGTAGGTTCTAGATAAATTTATATATAGAAAGAAGGTATTTTATTTGTTTTCTGTCATTTTTTTTTTTATTTCATTTGCTGCACACTGTGTGAGCTCGGGTTTAAAGAGTTTAACTGAACTGAGTATATACTCATCATTTATAAATCCTGGTGTGATGTTAACAGTTGAACATTTGAAGTAAAAAAACAACAAAAAAACACTGAAAATCTACATCATCAAGTCAATTAAGCTGCCTATAGACTACTAGAAATACCACATGGCTACATTTCAACGTTAAGCATATCAATCTAAGATACTGTTCAGTCGTCTGCAAATGAAACTGTACCATAACCTTCCTTGAGTTTATCTTTTCAGATTCAGTGTTCTCTATTGGACAAAGTCCAAAGAAATGATGCCCACAGGATAACTATTTTTTTTCACTGAACCTTATTTGAGTCACTAAAGATAACTCTCTGACAGATCTTTACTAAACTTTGACATGTCAACTTATAAAAAAATAAAAATAAAATGAAAAGCCTTAAATTTACAGAAAATTGGCATCACTCGTTACAAAATGTTACTCACCTGAAAAAAAGCTGTGGCGAGAGATGCATTGGCCGCCTGGGTCTGAGACAAGACACCAGCGCCAGTGTTGCCGTGACAACAGAGAGGGCCAGGGCGGGTCCGTCTGCCAGTGACACCCACTCCACCCAGGCAATCAGCTTGGAGAGCCACAGAAGCAGGTGCAAGCAGTCCTCCAGGTACAGGCTGTGACACGAGAATTCGATTTATATAATTATATACTTATATACTCTGTTGACAAAGCACTATCATATTTCAATATTTCTACCATTAGAACACATTTTTTTTTTTTCAAAAACTTGAAGATTTGAAAGATAAGAATCTACAAGGTGTAGCTTATGATAAAGCATATGATTTGAAATCAGACGTCCCTGATTCAAAATTTTCAAAAACTTGAAGATTTGAAAGATAAGAATCTGCGAGGTGTGGCTTTGTGGTAAAGCGTATGATTTGAAACCAGACGTCCCTGATTCTGTCTCTGATATGGCTGCTTTGTCTTCTCCTGGTTGGATCTGTGTCAATAAAACGCAACTGGCAAAGACTGAGAGTCTGGTGTCCTTCTTGCTTCTATGTGGTAATGAATTAAAAGTGTCAGACTTAAATTTTGGGACCTCTAGAGCGCAGAATTCATCTTGAGAACCCGGGATATGTTGAACAATGAAATATTCTTTTAAATCAGTAATATAAATACTAAAAATAAATATATATATATATATACTCTGTTGACAAACCACTACCATAATTATTTCAATATTTCTACCATTAGAAAAAAAAATTTTTTTTTTTCAAAAACTTGAAGATTTCAAAGGTAAGAATCTACAAGGTGTAGCTTATGGTGAAGCATGTGATTTGAAATCAGATGTCTCTGATTCCGTCTCTAATAAGGCTGCCTTGTCTTCTTCTGGTTGGGTCAGTGTCAGTATAACGCAACAGTCTAATACTGAGGCCCTAGTATCCCTCTTGCTTTATTGTGGTCATAACTAAAAAGTGTCAGACTTAAAATTTGGGACCTATACAGCACATAATTATTCTTGAAAATCTGGGATATTTTGAACAATGAAAGCTTCTTTTAAATCAGTAATTTGGACATAAGAAGATTTTTTAAAGAGTCTCCATACACAAAGTATTCACAAATTACTTGATTCCTATGATTGTTTATATACCAAATAGTATATTGCAAAATTATTTGACTCTTAACCTAAACTCGTTTTCAGCTCTTGTGTGGCTTACATTAGTCAAGTTCAAAAGGACAATATTAGATCTCTGTGCTACGATTATGACATGAGTGAGACATGCAAGATGAAAGTGATACATTGTTGTAAAGGTAAAAATGAGATCTATCTAACTAAACTTTCAGATAAAAAATGCAAGAATAGGTTTTGGCTTTACCTTTTTTTAGAAATTTGCCCAATTTGAAGCATAAATAATAAGGAAATAAAAACAGTTTTCATTGATTATCTCAAAAGTAGCATTTATAAATGACTTCTGCCAAAACTTATATCACAGGGACAATATATATATATATCCACTCACCTGTATTTCCCCGATGTAAAAAGACCGGCCATGCACGTAATGGCACCGAGATAAACCACAACCACCTGAGCTGCTAGCGCCTTCCCTGCGGGAACCGTGGCAACCAACCACAGCATCCAGCGGCTGAACCAGCTGGTGTTCCGCTCGACTGGCGCCCTCGTTCGGCTGACGACACTCACGGCATACAGTCTAAGGCAGATTACGGCATGTACAGTCGCCAGGAAAAAGCAGCAGATGAACAGCAGAGTTGGCAAGCACGGGGCTCGCAGTCGCGGCATTCGTCGTGAAGTCTGAGAAAAGTTGTAAAATAAGTACGAGTTAAAAATGAGAATTTAGATTTTTTTTTTTTATTGAAACTTTTTAAAAAAATTGAATCTTAAAAACTATTTTTTCTATTGCATAAAATCAGAATTGTCTTTCAACGCAATTTGAGTTACAAATGTCTGGTAAAATTGAAAGTTCAAATCAATAAATGCTTAAATTCTTGCTTCATGGTTTGTGCAGTTCATATTCATAGGTGCTTCGGTATTTTAACTTCCATGCAATCTGTTATGAAATACACCGTATAGAAACATTACAGGTCCATAAATATAAATAAAAATAATAATAATAATAATAATAATAATAATAATAATAATAATAATAACAATAATAATAATACTAATACTAATACTAAACCACATCACTCATACAGACAATATCACCACTCTTGTACAATACAGCAATATATTATATTTGCAATACATTATATTTACACTATTAATAGGTGATAAAATTTAATTACATCACGACCAGCCGCTGTACTGCTTGGTTTCCTCCCAACTGCCGTCAGTCTCTCCAGCTGCTCGGGTGACATTTTGCTCTGTAGCAGCTGATCTTGCTCGGCTATGCGTTCCTTCACTCGACCGTCACAGGTGGGACACAACCTGTACACTTCATCCAGGTATTCTCTGTAGCTCTCCAGCTCCTCGTCATAGCTATCCTGGTTTTAAAAAATGCACAGAAAAATAAAGTAAGATTTGTTGACTGGCAATTTTTTTTTTTAAAGAAGAAAAAAAAAGATTAAAAAGGAGAAAAGAAAAGAAAAGAAAAAAAAACATTCCTTGCAAGTATGTGACATAAAGCACAACCAAAAAGTTTTTAAAAAAAAATTAATTATTGTATAGACAATTATTACGCATGTACACAAATTTATAGAAACTCAAAAGTTATTGTGTAATAGTCAACTAATAATATTAAAATAACAAACATTTCTACTTGAGTCCAGAAACAGGCATCACATTGTTGTGTTTTGAACTCCCTTCTGGACTAAGTGTACAACTCAGTATTATTTATTAAGGTGGTTAGGTATTGAGCCTACAACATAAATTAAACTGTTTTATGATGTGTTCAATTATTATTTGTAGTTGCTTCTTTCTTTGTCCTGAGGCTATTGGCTTGTGTGCCTGTGCCTATAGATTTGGCTTCTATTATTTATCCTTAAGAGGGAGTTGAGTTGAGCTGGTTTAATGTCCAACATGAGCACTATATAGGCTAGATTGTGGACTGGCCTCAAGACTGACGTCTGACAATTGTATGTGCTGCCACACACAAGACAGGACGGGGATGCCATGACTCCTATCTCAGCCGGTCACATTAAACTGACTCCGACCCAACCAGTAGGGAGCTAAATTGCCAGGGCTCGAACCCAGACCTTTTGCTTCAGAAAGTGATGTTCTACCCCAGCGCCACCGCACCCCCCTATCCTTAAGAGGACACTGTGTCCTCTTTACTCAACGTGACCAGTGATGCCAACCGGCTCATTATTTTATTTTTTTTTTTATGAACTGTACAACACATCTATATAGCCTCTTATCAAACTTTTACTGAACTCTTGTCATGTCAACTTTTTTTTTTTTTTAACTGAAAATCCCTAAATGTGCAGAAAATTGGCATCTTTGTTTTACAGCCAGCCAAAAAAGCAAAAACAAAAAACCCAATAAGGACCAACCTCACTCATGGCCTTGAAGGTTGCCAGCTGACGCACGTACAACACTTGGTTTGTGCTACAGGCAGGGCAGAGAACTGACGAGGCGCAGTGGAAGTCGCCCGATTCACACACAGTGTGGGTCTGTGTATCTCTCACATCGTGCTGGCCCGGTACTTCCATGTTATAGTCGCCTTCCTAGGAGTTCAAATAAAGAAGGCAATAAAATAGATTATTATTATATATTATTTATTATACAGGTTATAAGTTGTTTACTTGTTGATTTATTAATGTCCGACGTATACATGCAACAAGACTATCTGGTAGATGGGTCACTTGAAGTCTAAAGCATGGCAAATTTATTTTCTGCCAAATAAAAAGAGACAGAATAGAGATGTACCAGGACTAGATCTCGGATAATCAAATTATTTTAATACCATCACAAAAAAAAAAAAAATTAATTAATTTTGAGAGTGTCTAAACGCAATATGTAGATTCTAGGGCTAGTGTTTTTGCCATTACAGGTTTTGTTCAAATTTCGCTATAGATTATATGCACCATACGTGACTGTTTTTTTTCAAATCCAATTCATTGGTCTAGCTGTAAACGTCTTTAGAACCTAATTTAATGTTTTCCAGGTCTAAAGAAAGGTTATAAACTGTCTTAAATAGAATTATTGCCATCATAGATATCGTTTATATAACCATTATTCAGACAGAAATACTATGATATATTTAGATATATAGTGTGTATTTTATTTTTGTAAAACAAAATTTAGACAAAAACTCCAGATCTTATAATCTAGTGCCAATACGCTCACCCTCTAATTTTATATTGATCCGAAATCTAGAAATCGAGATCTATCTAGATTTAGGTTGTCTTAGCTGTCTTGACTTGTCACTATCATTCAGTGTTTTCATAAACTATACTCACAGCAGTGAAGCCATTAAACTGGTTGCATTTTGTGCATGTCCATCTATTCGAGTTTTCTCTCGGTACACGAGAGTCCTCACTGCAAAACCAACAGTTGACAGCAACCTCCAACCTCTTTGACATTATTTTTTGTCCACTGTGCAGTCTAATCTAATAACATCTGATTTAGATCTAGATTAGTCTAGTCTCTAGAGATCTAGATTACATCAATTGCAACGTATGTTTTCCATTCTTCTAAGCATGCCAATAACAATAAACAAAGTTATCTGTTGAGAGAGGGAGAGAGAGCGGGTAACGGTAACACTAGATAGTCCTAGATACGGTGAAATCATGATCGACTGATCGTGGAGTGAACCTACTTTCGTTTTCTGACTATTGCGAAGGAAACCACTCTAAATATTCAGTAAAACTTTAGTTTATTGTTTTATTCCCCTTTGACAGTGGCGCCAAGCAAATAATAATACTATGCCTAGAGTTAAACCACATACTCATTTTCAGGAAGACAAGTGAGAGAGCTAAGTGGTCTAAACACGAAGGTTTATGGTTCGATTCTCCGATAAGACCAACCGAACTATGAACTATGCTAACTGTGAACCCACCTGGAATACCTGCTTATAATATTCAATGTGTCTAATTTGAACAGTAATCCCGAAGAAAAAAGAAGAAGAAGAAGAAGAAGAAGAAGAAGAAGAAGAAGAAGAAGAAGAAGAAGAAGAAGAAGAAGAAGAAGAAGAAGAAGAAGAAGAAGAAGAAGAAGAAGAAGAAGAAGAAGAAGAAGAAGAAGAAGAAGAAGAAGAAGGAGGAGAGAGAGCGCGGAAAAGAGGAGGAGGACGCCGACAAAAAAGAGAAGAAATAGAATATTTTCTCACTAGTTTAGTCAGTGTCAGTAATATTTTTTACGTCACCATTTCCTCGATATGACGTCATCAATTCACTGTGTCTGTTATTGTTTGATAATATCAGACAAAGGTGTATGTCTGTCGCCACAGGGCAGAAAAAAATGAGATGCTTTTATTTTTATTATATCGAAATAGTCCTTGATAAGGGTTTCACCGCTCCGCTTTAATACCCCCAACAATAAAATTATCAGGGAAATTATGATTCACAATACATAAGGACATATTATCTCGTTGTTTGTTTGTTTGTTTGTTTGTTTGTTTCATTATTTCAAGGAGGCTGAGTAATTATTGCGAGTAATTTCGAAACAGAATAATTGCAAAGCCATAAACATGTATAAGTATGTAAAGGAGCTATATGAATCATCATCATCATCATCATCATCATC
>RQTK01000284.1:24498-52390 GCA_003991915.1 Elysia chlorotica
TAATAATAATAATAATAATAATAATAATAACAATAATAATAAATTGCCATGCCTATGCCATATAAAATTACAAGTACATGTATTTTGTATTGAAAAATTGGTCAAAATTTGGCCTAAATACTAAATTATTCCATGGCACAGACAGAGATACAATAAAAACATTGCTAGGATAAAGAATTTGACATTATTCGATAAAAAGAAAGGTGTATTTGACGGCCTGTGATAAAACAAAAATGAATTTGATGTACTTAGATAAAATTAAAATTAATAATGTAAAAAAAAGCACCAAAAATGTTTGTATAAAATAGCTGAGTGAGAAACATAAGTAAAGATAGAGTGTATAAATGTTTTATTTCTCAAAATATCGAGATACTTAGGTGGACAAAATACTTCTATAACATGTCTATAACATTTTCGAACAGGATGTAAAGTTTTCCTTGCGATCTTGGATAAAGCAGTATTTTATCTAAGCAGTGTCAATAGAATTACAAGGTTGGGCAAATATGACAAGCTTTTAAATATGCACTCCATTTTATTTTTAACAAAAAGAAAATTAGACATAATGCAGAAAGAATTTTTTTTAATAATATCAATTATTGGCACAAACATAGGCATTGTATATTTGTATTACAATTTTTTTAATACAATTTACCAATACACATGGAACAATGAAACTAAAATAGATATCACAAGAAAAATACACTAGACAAGTATTTTTATAGCTAGTAAAATATGCATGAAAAATAAGCCGGAGGGGGGGGGGGGGGGTGATAAATTCTATGTATAAATTCATATCTTTAATTGGACATATATGTGATAAAATCTATATCCATTTCATATATATCCTGAATTTTGGGTGTATTGTTCATAAGAAAACTGCCTACTACAAAAGCATTCTTGTGGCAACCAATTTAATCTCTGCTTCTATCCAACCTCTGGTACATTTTGTGGTAACAAGTGAAAGAATTTAAATTAAAATCTACAGTTAGAATGAAAATTTTTTCCAGGAACAATCTCCTTGTCTTGAAATTACACGAGAATAAGAACAAACTGACAGTAGATGTGGAAATAGTGGATAATTGCCAAAAAAAAATTGACTAAAGAGAAATGTGCCCTGTTATCAATTTTGGCAGGACTGAAACAGGAAAGAGAAAGACAATACTGTAAATAGAATACTTCTCATAACACCAAAGAGTAAAACAAAGATATTTCCATTTTTTTTTTTTACAAAATAAATTGAAAATTGTATGGCAATTGTGCAAATCAGAGAATTACAATCTACCATGGTTGAAAACTGGATTTCATGGACAAAATTTTCAAATGGCAATCTAGCTATCACTTTTGACATGTAGTTAAATAAACATGTATGACTAAATTAATACATTATGGTCTTACTAATGTAAGTTTTATTAGTAGTAAATTTATTAGAAACGTGAGCCATAGATTTTCTCATAAAAATTCATTGTGTTCAAATGAAGTTAATTTTCATAGGAGAATCTCTGATATTAACAAATCGTCAAATGTTAGATTTTCTCATAAAAATTCATTGTGTTTAAATGAAGTTAATTTTCATAGCAGAATCTCTGATATTAACAAATCGTCAAATGTTTGCACATTTCATATAAACATCAATATCAACTTGTATTGTAAAATATATATAAGCAAAAAAAAAATAGCACATTCACAAGATAAACACAATAGACACTGACTCCTAGCAGTTCAGAAAAAGAGGTGGGAAAGTACAACAGCTGAATAAAATGTGACCAGAAAATTGACAAAAAAAACTTTATATAAAGTATATCACGGCAAATATCTTTTCTCCTTTTTTTTAATGAAAAAAATAATTTTATGAGGAGGGGGCAGGCGGGTAGTTTTTGTGTATCAAAAAAAAGTGAGATAAGACATTGAAAAATCAAATAACTCTCACATTCCCTTCAGCTTTACATTCAAGAGTTGGGCGAGAACAGAATCTCACAGCAAAGCAGCACAGTACATGCACTGGGGAAATGGATCGATTTTTCACTGTCACACCATATCATTGAGATATATTGACACTTAAAGAAACAATAAAGCATGGCAAATAAAAGTCTAATTTCTAAACACACTTAGGGTACAAATAATAATGTTTTTGGTTGATAAGACCATCAAACCATAGGGGAAATAACTTTTTAAACCAAAATTTTAAGAAAGATTTACAACACTAACAACAACAACGACAATAATACTACTACTACTACTACTACTACTAATAATAATAATAATAATAATAATAATTAAAAATTAAAAAAAAAAAAGTTTTCATAGGCTGACGAGTTACCCCATCTAAACTGCTTTGGATCCTTTTCAACTTGCATGAGGTATAATAAATAATGTTCATTAACAGATCAATTATTATTTCCAAAATTACTCTCTTCTACCTTCAACTGTGAATAGTCTAATAGTTAATATTCAACGGTTCAGTCTTACTAGAATGAACACAATGTAATATAAGACCAAGAGGCATGCAGAAATGGATGAGGATAGAAACCTTTCATTACGAAACATCTTGACAATGAAGTTTTCATTACTTGAACTTCACATCTCAAGACCAAAATCTCATGCTTCTATGGAAATTCTAAAACATTTTAAGATAGAAAAACAACAACTGACCAAACAAGAGAAAAACAAATCATCAATTGACACTGACACAATAGTAAGAATAAATACAAACTTGTATCAAACGTCTCTCTCTACATGCAGTATAATGTACATGGCGGAAAAAAAAAGAACAATGATTATGTAACTAGACACACTTAAAAACAATCACATCAATGAATTCAACACCATTCTTGTCTAGGGTCAAATTAACTAATTTTTCTCCCTCTCTATTTACCTTTCCAATGAACTTTTTAAAGTCATTAGCAAAGAAAATTTAAAGGGAAAAAGAATTTGATAATTTATTTTTTTAAATTCCTTATGATAAAAAAAACTAATTTGATGTACGCAAAGAATTAGAATCTTAGTTCACAATAAAGCCACTAAGATAAATTTCCTTTTTTTTTCTTTTTTTAAATCAAAATCTTTGATTGAAAATATAAATCTAACGAAAATATTAATGTTTAAAAAAAAATGAGATAAGCCATAAGTCAATGACACAGCAGACTAAAAACTATTTAACTACTGGAAGCATAGACACACAAAATGGCAAAAAACATTTAAAAAAGAGCCAACCAGACTTTGTAGCAAACCATTGAGCACTCAGGTTAACTTGTTATTTCATAATTTTATTTGAATGTTAAAAAAATAATATGCATTAGGTCCAAGAGGATTAAGTCTAAAGAATGCCACTGTTTGACTTTTTTGTTCAGAACAAATTAATTAACTCCTTCATATCACCAAAGGCGTTTTTCTTTTTACTCTTTTCCAGGACAAATGAAGAGTATGAGGCTAATTGAAATATCCCACACAAAATTTTATTGTGGCACAGCACCTTAAATTTTCATACGACAGTCTTGTGATCTGTTCACATGATAGCCTAGACCTAGTTTCTGAGAATGGACATAGGCAACTTTTTGATTCAAGATGTTGGCCAAACCCTTATAATTAGGTGACTAAACTAAGCAGGAAAAATACCATACTTTAGAGATAAGCTTTAACAGGAGTGCTCAACAGGTATACTCAATATACAGGCTGTACCTGAATTTTTTTTGGGAGGGGGAAACCCATACATTTTTTAGAGTTTTATCACATTTCAGGGCTGAAAATAATGAGAGTCAAAGAAAAATACATTTTAAAATGGTTGCATGTTACATCATACATTATTTTACTATATTTTTTTTACGTATCTATCATTATATATAAGGAAAAATGGAAAAAAAAATTAATTTACATTCCTAAAAAAGCACTTTGCTGGTGATCAATTACACACAACACACACAAAAAATGTCAGCACAAGTATTTCCGAACTTAGTAAGTATGCACCTTCTAGAAGAGACATAATTGAATATCATAACTTGTATTCGCTTCCTTATCCTGTCATAATTTTCTCCCCCCACCCCCACCCCCATCCCTCTTAAATAAAAAAAAACCCATTAATATGGTTCCCTGCTATAGTTTTAAACAGAGCAGCCCGCTATCGTGACTTGAATTATTAAAACAATTTTACATGGGAGTCAAATCTGAACCAAGACAAACTACCATATTTTATTAACTCTCTCCAGGGACAAGACCAGAGAACATTTTTTACCTCCCCTCCCCCCCCCCCCCCCCCCCCCTCTTTTTTATCTTCTTTTTCGAAGAGAAAAAAATTAACAAGTTCCAAACTTATGTATGCGGTTACTGCATGAAGAAGTTTTTCTTTTTTTGCTAAATTGGGATGGGATAAAAGGTCAATCAGAAAACCTAGGCTAAATAAACAATGACTCGTTATAAGAGAGTATTGTTAGACATTTTGACGATCGCTACCGCAAAGCGAATTATTTAAAAAAATAAATACACACAACGAACAAAAAAATAAAGCATCAATATAGCTGAACCTGCTTACCTCCTCCTTTTGCCACTCATTTGCTGTGAAATAAGACCACTTAGTGAGCATCTTGTTTATTATTAACAACTTCAACATTTTTTTTAACATAGCACGATTCTAGGCCTACTCCTTCTGACGGCAATTTTTTCGAATTTGCAAAAGGTAAAAGCTTAGATATTTGTCATTTAAAATGGAAGCTGTGAAGTTCAATACAAAGATCTTTTCTGGCAGAAGATCAAACCAATGCTGACAATAAGAGTGCGGTTTGATGAGAAATGGTTTGAAGTAACCAAAAAGAAGAGAATTGGGCTTGGATGGGGCCGTACATTTTAAGGGTAGGTGGGGAGGGGCCTTGAATTCTCTTGAAAGTAGTAAGCTAACAGATGAAATAAAATATCTAATCTTTATATTTGCTTATTTAGAAAGAAATGTGACAAGGTACCTGTACAGTACTGCTTCTCTCATTTTTAGTTATGTATAGTGAGGTGTGTGTAATTGTATATGAGTGCGGGTGTTTTTGTACAGCCAGAGATTTGAATGTTACCTAGGCGTCTTTTCCACTTTCCTATTAGTCTTAGAATGATTGGTGATACAGTTTTCAGCCTTAATGCTTAGTTCTATACCAACGGTGCTAAAAAAATTGCTTTTAATTATAAGGAAAAGATGAAAATATGAGCATGAATTTATAGTGTGGCAAGTGTTGTTTTTTTTTTTGGTATTTTTTTCAGTCATTTTTTTAGTTACTCAAAGAGGATAATTTTTTTCTTTCTAGATGAAAGAACTATTTTTTGTTTCCGCACTTTATAGTTTGGAAAAATATAATTTTCTGCTAGCTAATTTTAATCATAATTGGAAAACAAAAAACAAAAAAAAACTACAGAATGAATACCTACAATTCCCCCATATATGTCACTTTTTCTTTCTGATTTTCTTCTGCGATTTAGGTATTGATTTTAAAGAGTGAAGTGTGATAGAGCAGGTCATTAATTTTATGCTCCCTAGGGTTCCCCATTTAATTCTAAACAAAGGTACCAAACCAGTTGAGCTCTCTGTAACCTAGAGGTACAGATATTTCCTCACCTGTTAAAGAACAGAAGGGATGTGATGTTAAGCGCTGTGTTTTTAGCCATGGCCAGTCGCGCTTTAGTCGTGTTGGTGCCCAGGTGAGGGGTGACCACGCAGTTATCCATCTGGACCAGGGGGTGGTCTTTCGGAAGCGGTTCCGGATCGGTCACGTCCAGCCCGGCCCCGGCGATCTGACCGCTCTTGAGCGCTTCCACCAAGTCTGGTGTTTTCACGATCGGACCTCTGCTCGTGTTGATCAAGATGGCCGACGACTTCATCTTTGCCAGAGCTTCTCCGTCAATTAGATGGCGGGTGAGCCCCGTCAAGGCGCAAGAGACGATCACGAAATCCGATTCTCTAAGCACAGTGTCCAGGCTGACAAACTCTGCCCCTAAGTCATCCCCCATGGAGGCTTTGTGGACGTCGTGGTAGATAATGCGCTTCAGGCCAAAGGGTTTCAGTCGTCGAGCCACACCGAACCCGACTCGCCCAAAGCCTATGATTCCCAAGGTGCGGTTTAACATCTCGGTACCGCAGATCCACATGGGCTTCCATTTTCCCCAGTGCCCGTCTTTGACAGCCTTCTCACCTGGGTAGTGTTTAAACAAAAGATAGATAGCATGGTACTTTTGCAAAGGCAGGACAATTAATGCAGATGACACTGTGGAATTTACAAGACCAACTGAGATTTGGAGACCAATTGAGTCTTAGCTTTTATGAGTCAGGGAAAGGGTTGTAAAATTTACGAGCATAAAAGGAAGAAATCTTTTAGAGGATAAAAAAAGGGTTGATGATATAAAAAAAACAGGATAGAAATTGTCCGAATAAGCTTACATTATTTTTTACAAGGAAGCCACGCTCTTCGTAAAAAATTCAGCTTGTTTTTACACTGTTCCTTTGTTGGAATGTAAGTGATAGCTTCACCACAGTTTCTAGTTACAAAGAGAAAATACCATTTTCTTTCAAAAAGGCATATTAACAATTTTATATTCAACACAGAGATGCCAGAACCTTTGTCTCAGCAGATCATATGGTCATAATATGCGGACACTGGCCAAAGAGTATCTTAACTCAATTTGGCCTTTTAACAGAACTGTTTTTTACATGAGAACATGGGCAAACCCCGGATTTATCTTACCCTCCAGACATCTCCTGGTCACCATGAGCAGCAAAGTAACGGTGAACTCTGCAGCGCTGTCGGCCGCAACATCAGGTGTGGTTGCCACGTAGATTTTCCGCTTGCGGCACTCAAACTCGCTGATGTGCTGTGTACCCACAGACATGGTGCCCACGATCTTCAGAGATGGGCCTGAGGAAAAAGGAAACAAAAAATTATTTGGGGTTCATAGAAAAAGCCTTACATAAAGCAAAACTTATGATAATAATAATAATAATAATAATAATAATAATAATAATAATAATAATAATAATAATAATAATAATTATGAAAATAATAATAATAAAAATAATAGCAATAATCTTGGAAATTTTTTAAAAATATAATCGTAACGGAAATATAGGGCCTTTTTTGCCTTAAGCACTTTTCATTCAAAAATCTCAAATCAAAGCGCAAAAGTGACACGTAAATCGCTCTAACAAGTAACAATGCATATCTTATGGTTCGACACTCAGTTATTGCTCCCACTTGTTTTTTTTACAGGATTCTTCAGGAGAAACCTAGGAGAACTAAGTTCAACTTTTCCCCATCACAATACACACATGCTGTGCGCATTGGTATTCTCCTTTGCTAGCATCAGTTTTTTTTCTTCCATTAATCTGCACAACTTCTATTTTGAAATTATAAACATCAAAGCTTTTACCTTTTTATATATATTTTTTTAATTCCTAAAAATAGCGCTGCACACAAGGAATAGGCCTGAATATTGGGATGCTAAAAGGTGAACGAATTAATTTGCCTACCTGCTGCATCCAGAACTTCTACATCAATGTTGTCACTGATGGTGCAGAAGATCCCAGCGACACCTTTGACTCTCTTCAGCAGCTCATTTCTGGGAACAACTTCGTCACTGTCCCAAATGTCTACGTCACATTTCTCTTTCAGGAGGTCGATTGCTTCTTGGTGAACCCGACGAGTTACGAAAACTTTAGGAGCAGGCATCTTGTCGATAGTTTGATATGTGTATCTGCAAAACTGACAATGAAATTTTAAATAAAATTTTGTAAGAAAGGGATTCCGTAGATAATAGATTCTACGCAATTCCAGAACCTTTTTTAGAATGCTCCTGGTTTGAGTGAAGCGGTGTCAATCAGAGGGGAGGGGGAAAAAAGGGCAGCTTAGGGGGGTAAGTTTGGTAGTATAGGGGAATTTTTTTTTTTAAGTGGAACAATAGTTTATGATTAACAGGAATAGAAAAGTATAGATGGCAATAATCAGTAATATGAATATCACAATAGCTAGAGTAAAGAGTTGTTAGCATCTATAGTTAAGTTGAAAAAAAATCGTTTGAGTTGCATACAGGACCAGATCTTTTTCAATTGACCTCTTTCCATAAACTTTTTCTTTAGTATAAAAAAGGGCACATATTATTTTTGCATTATAGAACTCAATGTTTTCAGTTAGATACCTATTTCCTGTGGAGACTAGTGGCGTCTTAGCGTTTATGAGTCAAGGAAAGGGTTGTGGAATTTACACGACACTAAAAAAAAAAGCAAAAAAGGAAGAAATCTTGATGATATAAGAAAAACAAGGTGGAAATTGTCCCAATAAGCTTAAATCATTTCCTACATAAAAGACATGATTAGATCTAGGTCTAGAATCGGTACCTAGAATCTATAGATCTTTCCAAGAGTCCATCTCATATTCTTTAGATTCTAGATCTAGATCTCATTAACCGTAGATGTAATTCTAGATCTGTACCTAAACATTCTAGATCTATTGTTTTATTCAGAAACTCACATTAAGCAGGCCTTTTCGTGATAATATTCCTTCGTCAAAGGGAATGTTCTGTAAACTGACTTAACCGGTAGACTTTCTGTGATCAAAACATCAAACACAGTACGACCTTCACCTTGACATTTCGTGATCTTGATTGAAGGCCAAGCCAGACAGGTCATTGCGGAGGTAACAAAAAACCCAGTAGCTTCCCTTGGTGCACTTTTCATATCGACCCTCGGAGGGTCGCGGGGGGGGGGGGGGGGGGGGGGGGGAGAGAGAGAGAGAGAGAGAGAGAGAGAGAGAGAGAGAGAGAGAGAGAGAGAGAGAGAGAGAGAGAGAGAGAATTTGAGTTTGAATTTCAGTTGGGTTTCACGTCCAACCTCAGCACTGTATAGACTATATTGTGGACGGGGCCCAAGACTGACATCTGACAATTTTATGTGCTGCCACACACGAGACGGATTTGCGATACCATGACTCCTGTCTCAGCCGCTCCCATTAAACTGACACCGACCCTTTGCGTCGGAAGCCTATGTTCTACCCCAGGGCCACCGCGCTTCCCCGGAGAGAGAGAGAGAGAGAGAGAGAGAGAGAGAGAGAGAGAGAGAGAGAGAGAGAGAGAGAGATCACCATTGAAACGAGAAATTGGTGAACTTTTTGATTTTTTAACCTGCCACTGCCAGGACTAGTAGGCCTATAGAAGTTAATTATCAACCACATGAGCACATAGATATAAAATTATTACCTGGTTTGATTGTGATAGAAAAATATAGTAGATCAATTACATCTGAGATGATGATTCACAAACATTGAAATAGATTCGACATTATTTTTCGGACTTAACAAATCCTACTGGTTGGATCGGCTGATTGAGACAGGAGTCACGGAATCGCATTACTGCCTTGTGTGTAAGCTTATCCATAGAGTATCTAATGTGGCGAAACAACCCGACGTTACCTTACAGCACGTAAAATTGCCAGAATCCACAATAAATTATGATCTCCTAAGGAACTTAGGATTCGAAGCCGTAAAACTAAGAGAGCTGTGTTTCCTACAAAGAATAAGTAGGCCTGTGTGTAATAACTTCGATTCTTGTAAAAGCAAACTACCGCTGTCGCTGGTGGCTGCAGTGGGGCTGCTGGTTGGTTGGTTGGTTTAACGTCCAACAGCAGCACTATGTAGGTTACATTAAGGACGGGCCCCAAGACGGACGTCTGACAATGTTATGTGCTGCCACACACGAGACAAGGCGGGGATACCATGACTCCTGTCTCAGCCGGTCACATTATACTGACACCGACCCAACCAGTAGGGAACGCAACAGCCAGGATTCGAACTCGGGACCTTTTGCGTCGGAAGCCGATGTTCTACCCCCGACCACCGCCCCCCCTGGTTTGAGAGACTAGACTAGAACAAAGGTTCGGTTATTTAATCATTACTCACTCCTCTTGCTTGATGAGCCCCCCCCCCCCCCCCCCCCCCCCTGGAGTGGGGCTGCAGTTGAACTGGGGAATATTTTATTTGGTTTATCCCTATCTTATGGTATCTTATAGTCTTCAATTATACCTGATCATTTGTACACGACTTAAATGCTTTTACGGATCAGAGCCATTACTACTAATTGTGCTGAATTAATTGTTTTAGACATTATGGGCACAATTAGGTACTGATTGTGCTGACACGCCGTAAATACAAACTCAACCCTTCTAACTCGATAACTTCTCTGTGATTCCGTCTCTCTGTCTTTGTTTGCCTCTGTCTGTATGTCTCCTTGGTATCTATGCGTGCGTCTATGTGTGTCTGCCTGTCTGTCGGCCTTTCTCCCTCTCTCTTTCTCTCTCTCTCTCTCTCTCTCTCTCGATCTCTCTTCCTGTCTCTGCCTAATTGCCTGTGTCTGCCTCTATATCTTTCTGTCTGTCTCTCTCTTTCTGTCTATCTATCTATCTATCTATCTATCTATCTATCTATCTATCTATCTATCTATCTATCTATCTATCTATCTATCTATCTATCTATCTATCTATCTATCTATCTATCTATCTAGCTATCTATCACTTTCATTTCAGATTATTTTTACCTTAGGTTACAAGGTGCATTAAGTTATTACCTTTAGACCCATAGAATAAACCCGCTACCTTTTAAGTCCTACATCAAAGAGCTACCTTCTAGATTCTAGGTCCTACATCAAAGTCTCGCACTGAATTGCAGAAGCCTGTATGTTTTGGTAAGGATAGCCTTGCATCTCTTAAGTTTGCGTCGCGCTTAAATTCGAAACAGTTGGATTTGCAGAAATTCCAACTTGGGCGCACCGTGCGGTATTGAACGCTACTGGTCTGTTGTCGGCTTGTCGTATGAATTTGCCTGGGCGGGTGTCAAGGCAAAGATTGGACGCCCTGACAATCACTGGGTTTCGAGGTTATCCAACTTGTCTGAGACCTTATGGGCCAATCGAATTGCTTGTTCTATCTGTTCTTTTGTCTCAGATCTTAGTACGTAGGCCCAGATTGGTGTTGCCAAACGCTCACGTCGTTACCCTAACGTCTGCGCTCACCAAGTCTAGACGACTGAGTACCCAGTGCCATCAGTGGACTGGTGATTTATCTGATTAGTCATAATTAGACTTGCATTTGTATCCTGCTCACTTCTTTGATCTTATTTTAAACTGCATTTGTGTGTAAAAGAAGTGGTCAAACCAGGCATTATAAATACACTTATTTAGTCAGCAGGTCTATTAAATCTTGAGATCTGAAGCCAGATCCAGATTTGCTTAATTAGAGACAGACAAAGGTCACGCAGTGCAAGCTCGTTCATAACTGAGTATCAGCCAAAGATGGCACACCCGATTAGACCACGTCCGAAAGATCGACCTGTGACTATACCATCAAAAAGTCATGTGGATTCCTCATCTCAAGCGAAGGCAATTCTGCCAGGTCGGCGACAGCAAAGACATTCTACTGAGATAGGATGCGAGTACCATCGTTGGTGGGTCGTGCGTAATGTTCTTGGATTTGAAACTAATGAACATATTGCGGGTCTGCTGTTGGATGGGTAAGACTCTTGAGTTCCTATGGCTGATTTTTAAAAATAAATTTCTTTATATATTTCTTATTGGTATAATGTGCTTTCCCCGCAGAAGTCTTGACTTAAGTCTATTGTCTCTATAGTAATAGATTTAGGTCTCTAGATCTAGATCTAATGTAGTTAGATCTATAGATTCTTTATTAGATTGATAACCAATGTCATAGACCTAAATCACTAAGCCTAATTAATGACATAAATCCCTCCACCTTTCTGTGTTCATGTTTAGGCTATTTGACTTCATGTTGTGTACATGTCTAATTTGTATCCAATAACCAATCATCTTGATTAGGCCTATTGTAAAATTGAACTTTCCAGATGAAATATAAATCTACTAGAAATGAGTAGTTTGAATTGATGTATTTTGATATGACTATGTTTCCCCCAAATTTAAAAAAAAAGTAGGCATTTTTTGAAAGGCATCATATAGAAAATGGATTGAACAATTAGTGTCATAGACAACTGATGTACATATATTTTCAATGGCCAACTGATAGCCTAAACGTTTTCCAAAATAGAGGTGTATTTAACACCGTTGTTGCTGTGATAGTGTTCAAGTTATTAATGGGGTAAACTTGTTTTTGTTGTTGTTGTCAGTTTCCACAGCATGTTGCAGCAGATGGTCATCATGACTGGCGGAGAGACGTTTGATCCCGACATCCACGGTCTGGATAAGATGGATGCCCAAGGCCCTACTGATGGCTCCACTGGTAGTGGTAGTACGTCCTCTGATTCTGGCGTATCTGTCTCTACCTCTTCTTCATCCTTTATGGCAACCTCACCATTTGCAAGACCTCCAGGGAACATTGAAGACATGGATGAGTTTATTATGTACAAGAGCACTATTAGGCACTACTGTAATCACTTGTGGAATGTGTGTGTCCAGCAAGACAAGGTGCAGGGTATCCTGTGCAATCTCAAGTGAGTTAATCTAGATTAACCTCTTTATACGTCATCTACTGTGGGTTGCAATTTACTCTTTGTTTCTGAATGCATCTCAACAGACAAGTGAACAAAAATAAATAATTTCTTTATCAGCATGTCTCCTTTTGCAAAGTCCTTTTTCAAACCATCCTCTGAAAGCATTATCATTCAGTCATTTGCTTCTGCTTGCTCTATATCTAACAGTTTAATGTGCTGACACAAAGGTTAGTGAGGGGAGACCCACAGGACATGAAGTTTCGCAGAGGCACAAACACGATATAGAAGTAATCCAAAAAGTCATCTGCGAAACTCCATATCCTGAGGGGAAACCTGGACTCCTGTCTCAGCAGTTCACATTGTACTGACACTGACTCAACCAGTAGGTGAAAAATCGGACAAATAAATTTTTGACTGATTGTGGGTCTCGAACCAGGGACCTCCCAATTGAAAGACCAACAATTTACCACTTGTGGTGCATGCCATTTTAACTTTCAGAGCGTTTAAGCGATACTAATGTGTTTGTTATATAAATATCTATCTCATAATAAAGTTAGCTCTTATTTGTGAATAAGATAAAATCAGAAGAAGAAAGTGGAATTAAGGAATGAATTGTTTTGTCTGATTATCTCAAAACTACAAATATATATATAATATAATCCATTCGCTATTTTTACTTCACAGCCCACCTCTTCAACAGTTTTTGATCCGGCTGATTGGATACATCCGTAAGTAACATAGGTTGTTGTAATAGAGAAAGAATATTTGATGGTTGAAATGTCCATAGATTCCGCTTGCCAAGTAGAAACCATTTGAACATTTAAGAAATATAGGCCTCTGCCTTTTCTTCTTCTTTGATTGTTCAATTCCTCCTAATAATACTTCTTATTATTATTATTATTATTATTATTATTATTATTATTATTATTATTATTATTGTAATCATTATTATTTTTTTTTATTTTTACTATCTCCTTGTAAAAACTTGATGCTTAAAAACCTATTCCATCTTAGAACCCTCTGTCCCTATGATTTTAAAACTTTTTGCCTTTTTTTGGCACCAGTCTATAAACCCACTTTGTGCATTTAGTTTTACTAAAAAATCTGTTTTAAAACAGCAGCATATAATTGTTTCCTTCCATCTCTCAAATTTGTTAACCTTACCCAGAGCGTTCACTGTTTCATAGTTTTTTATATACATGTGTATAGACAGAATGGGAGGAATGGGAATAGAAGTGTTAATGGTAGGTTGTAGGGTTGAATCATGTTTGCTGAATGGCATGAGTGAATTGTGAATTTGGTGGTGCTCATCATGTTACTTTTTCTAAGAGGAAGGGAGATTTTCAGTTCATGTTCAAATTGTTATTGATCTTATATATATTTTTTTTTTCTGGTAGGAACTGCTAAAGGCAAAAGTCTAAGTACCACAAGTCATAAGTAAGAAAATCTGTTCTAATCACAGTTCACAGTTTCACAGTTTATTTTGATTGTTTATCTTTTTATTTTCCTTTTTCTGTTTTGATTTTTTTGTGCGGGCTTTTGTACCTGTTTTTGTTTTTGCTTTTTTAAAATTGACGCCCCCCCCCCTCCCCTAAATTTGTACTTTAACAATAATTATGTCACTTCCATACATGTCTTTCCTCCTACATTATGTGCTTCACTTCTATTGGAGATAAAATTTTATGTATTATTCACGTGGGCCAAGAAGCGACTCATTTTTTTAAATCTCTGCTGAGTCAAACAAAAAATGACATATTTGGTTAATGAATAAAATTTATATGTCTTTTCAAATTAACAAAATAATCCTTTTTTATGTATGTTACATTATACATATTGATTTAGTGAACGCAAAGAAGAAGATACATTTTGATTTAAACAACTCAGGGAAATTGTTGAGACAAGATCTGGCTATAGGAATCATCTCCATTTTATTGGAAAGTACCACAACAGATTGACTCTCCATGATATATTAAAGATTGAGTCAAAATTATACTTTTCATCGTTATTATTTTTTCAACAAATAATTGGTTAATGTAACCTTTACTTTACTACCAGGAGGAGGAGATCCAGATCTTCATCTTCAAAACAGGCAGGTAATACTGACCAAGAACAAGGACCAAAAAGACTTGATGACGATGGTGTTGAAAATCAAGCTGTAGAAGCTGATAGTTCCCAGGAGACGCAGGCATTTTTGTCTGGGGACCAATGTCTCAAGTCTCTCTTATCAAGGCCAACCAAGGTCCAGTCTGTGAACACTCCACAATTTCTCAAAGACGACGGCAGCATGTGGCAGGGTTTCCAACTTTCTAAGAAAGGGTCGGAGAGAGAAGCTAAACTCAACTTGACCACAGATTTAAATTTTGAGAAAAGACCTGAGAATTATTACGACCACAAACCCGCTACAAGTTCTAAAAAATATGCAGGGCGTCCCCAGCTCTATCCCACAGATCTCAGTGTCAAAGCTGATGTTCGAGATTCCTCTGATCTCAACAGCGGTTTGAAGACGCACACCACGAAGGATAAGAGCTACCTTGTGCAAGGGACGCTGCCAAACCAAGAGGGTAAAGGCAGCGGGGCCACACACACTGCTCCTGCAGGGGTTGTCTATGCTGGCTCAGGCATCAGACCGCCTCAGCCTATCGGTACCCCGGTATATCTGTACCCGGCTGGGGGCTTCGCCTCCACAGACAACTCGCTGGCATCCTTGCCTGCTCTGGTCCAGAACATAGTCTATAATCAGTCGGGGGCTGCGCTGCTGCAGTCGTTGCCTGATCATCCGTCCACATCCGCACCCAGCAACGCTATCAGTTCGGCAATGACTCTGGTCAACTCAGTGCCAAACTCTGGATCCGGCCCTGCCTTCATGCCGCTGTATATGTCTGGACATCCAGCCCTGGATGCAGGAAACAAGCATCCCAGTCTTGCCACGAGAATAAATGCTGGCCAGCTTGGAAACCCAAGCTCTTTCCTTAGCTCTGGCAAGAAATCAGTTCCCTTAGAAGCGCTTCACACACTGGCAGTGCCTTCGTCCACAAGGGTCTACCAAGATTCTACTGATGGGTCATCATCATCTTCATCAGAAATGGCGCCACCACCATCAACAAAAAGAGAAACTGATTTCGTCAAATCCCCACAACTGAAAATCACTGATGTGCGCACATGTGATGAAACTGATTTCACCGCTGGCCAGTGGAGAGGATCCAAAAATTGCAGCACTTCTCACAAAGTTAAGAAAAATGAAGAGAGAATGGATGGAGTTCAAAACAAAACTGCCTTTTCAGAGTGCCAGGGCTTGAGTGGGTGTACGCTGAGTATTTTCCCTTCTACTACCAAACCCTGTGTGGTGGCTAATAAGAGTTCCAGTGTTACTAACTACAATAACAATAACAGCAACAACAGCAGTAAGTCTACTCAAGCTAGCCACAGCAGTGACACTAAGCAAGTCACACAGGCTGGCCAAGACACCAGCATCAAACAAACAGCTGCCAGTACCAAATGGGCTGTTCAAGAAGCCACGGAAAAAGGTAAGTTGTGGAAATCTTTAGTTATTGTATACAGTTGATGCCAGAGGTTAAAATTTGCAAGAGGCTTTTATTTTATCTTTATAATATTTAAAAAAGCTTACAATATGTTTGTTTTTTACCAAAACTAAATAATGGTCAATTTTCAAAATTCACTTCATTTTTATTGAGCAAAGGGAACACAGTTAAAGAGTTCCAACCTGAACCCTAACTTACAAATCTTATCTTAATCAGGGGCAGCTCTGGTGCTTAGTTGTTTTTTGAATAAAATGTCAAGAAAAAAAAGAGGGAGTGGTTTATTAGCTGTTCAGTTTGATTGCTCTGTGCTAGAAGGGTTGCCATTAAAATTATTTAAACATTCAACACCCAGTAAAGACAAGCACAATACATTTTAACACATTACCCAGAAAAGGCAGACACAAGACATTTCCCCCCTTTCGTCTTTTTACCCTATTTAGAACAAGAGACGAAGAAATCAGGACCTGCAAGTAAACCGCGCGTCTCAGGCCCTGCCGGGGTGTCCAGCAACAGGTCAAGCTCGCGACGCCACATCTGCCAAAGCTGTGAGCTGGTGTTCCCTTCTGGCATGGACCTGCTCCTTCACCGCTATGAGCAGCACAGTCTGGTGTGCAAGGAGTGTGACAGCCGGTTCCTCTCTGGCTCGGGCTTGCTGAGGCACAAAGAGACGGACCATCCCCCCATCAACCGATGCCCGCACTGCCGTTTCGTTACCTTCAACAAGGAGGAGTTTAACACTCACATGTGAGTTGGTTTGTCATCCATTTAGATACACCAGCATCAGCAACATAAGAGCCGAGAATGTGTTAAAAATAGTTTTGTTTATTCGTTTTGTTCATATTTGGTTTTCATAGAGATCAAGTAATTAGAACCCACTATTCTATATACAGCAGTCGCTTGTATCTACTCTATGTATCATGTTACTGTTAAAAATCACAAAAAAGAAAGAAAAAAAATTAAAAAAAAAAAAGGAATTAGAACCCAATTTAGAGCTGATTTAAGTTTGATTTAGAACGTTTGTGCGAGCAGAAGCTTACTCATTAAGAAAGCAGTGCTTTCCCCCAATCGTCCACTCCAGCCACATCACAAATTGGATTACAAGGACCCAGGCGTGGAGAAAGTAATACTGGTTTAGAATCTAAATGATTACATAACCTTCCAAAGGCAATACAAACCCTTTGCAACAAACTCAGTTTTGAAAACGGATCTGATCTGCTACATAAGTGGTCCAAGTTTAAAAGCTAATTGTCATAATTATGAAGTTTCTTGAAGATAAAAAGAAGAGTGCAGAATTTCAGATTCTTGCTTTCATTGCCTTATTTAGAGATAAGGCCATATAGTTGGGTCTATGTTTGTAATCATTATCTTTATGTGAGCGACCAGTTCCTGAGTATTAGGGTTTAAGGATTCCAACCCATAACTATTGGATTTTTCTTGAGAACCAACGGAAGAAAATGTGAAATAGTGGATAACTCTTTCTCTCACATAAAATTGTCTCTCTTGTTAAAGTAAGCAGTATGTATCAAAACTCTTAATAATCGGGGAGACCTGGACCTTTTCTCGTGTCTTAGACTGTCATGTTATACTGACAGGGATCCAACCAATTCTGTCAAGATAAGGCCTGATAATTTATTGCACACTTTCAGGGTGTCAACATTGATATTTATGAGATACTTTTTTATTCAATATATTTTTTTCCTTCATATTTCACTGCAGATCTCAACATAAAATTGAGCTGAAAGAAAATTCGGAGGATTCTGAATATCTTAGTCACAAACAAGAGCATAAGGACCAGGCACATTCAGCTTCATCTACAAAGACAGTTCAGACAACAAAAAGGATCTGCAAAGCTGATCCTTCATATGGCCCTTCCCTTAATTCTGTTACACACGAATTTCCTGAAACCCACTATGCAAAGACAAAATTTCACAGTCTTCCAAAGCAAGAGGAAAAGTTGATGGTGTCCACAAAGGACGTAAAACCCAACAGTGTGTCATGCAATCCACTTTCTTTTGGTATGAATGAGGGAGATGGTGGAGATTGTCTGGACTCTGGAGGATCTGATGGTGGGGACAACGGTGGATCAGAATCCGAAGAGCCTTGTTTAGTTATTGATACAGCAGAATGTGGCAACTTTGACAGGAAAGAGGAGTTTACAGATTCTAGAAACAATGACGAGCAGCCTCTATGCCTGGTGGTACACACCAGAGAGAATAAGAATGTTGACAAAAATGCGTCCCTGACTGACAAGTACAAAGAAGATAATATAAATTCTTTTTTGACTGCTGAGGTTGAGGGGGAAAATAGTCCTCCTACCTATATAGGTGGTAAAAGAAACATAAAGTTGCAAAGGTCTGATGAAGTTATTGTGTTTCCCAACAACAGAAGAGAAGGGAGAACAACAAGGAAGAGAAGATCTTCTTCTTTCTCTTCGACTTTGAGAAATGATGTGAATGCTGATTTAAGTTCATCTTCTGCAGATTGTTTAACTCATGATAATTCTTCTCTGGAAACCACGTGCGCAGACTGCTGGTCAAGTGAACCAGAGATTCCACGGAATGAACACGCCTTGGACAAACCTGATGAAACATCTGCTGAGAATCTGTCTGGATCGACGGAAGACCGCCATAAAAAAAATGTTGCACCAGTTTTCTTAAGTTGTGAGGATAAACCTCTGCATCATCGCAACTGGACATTCAGGCATAATGCTCATAGAGAACCTGTCCTTAGAGACCGTCACACAACAAACTCGTTGCCTCCAAAGAAAAGAGGCTTTAGAAAATCACCTAGACACCACAATGTCAACAGCTCCACAGTCGGCAGAAGTTTGAGAGGTAGCAGTCTTGTAGAAAAGCAGCAGGACAAATCCAATCTAAGTTTGAGCTCAAATCAAAGCTTGAAAGCTGACGCAGAAGGAACACAAAACAGTTCACCCACTTGTGAACTGGATGAAAGTTCTAACAACAAAGGGGTTGGCACTCCTCCCCTGAGCATCTCAGCATGCCATGTCTCAAAGGCCCATAAAAGGAAGCAGGCGTTGTCCAAGAAGAGTCACAAACGATATCAAACCCAGAGCAAAGGCAAAAGCCGCGGTAGCGAAGCTGTTGTGTTTGGAAAGACTGAAGTAAAGGTTAAGGAAGAAAGACAGGCGAAAGCATGCAGTGCTCGATCAACAGAAGTCCAGAAACCATTGCACGCGTCTAAGTCCAGCTGTGGAAAGTTCAAGTGTCCAATGGCAGGGTGCGGTGCCAGCTTTTCTCGCAAGTGGAGCATGGAAGTTCACCTGGAACGTGTACACATGAAAGACGGCCACCAGCTGATGTGCCATGTCCCACTTTGCCCGAGCAAGTTCAGCTCTCGGAGGGAGCTCAGGCGGCATGTGGTGGAAGGTCACCAGGGCAAGGTGAGGCGCTACCCGTGCAGCTGGCCCGCGTGCGACAAGAGCTTCTTCGCCCGCACCCACCTGCGCACTCACCTGCTGGTCCACACCGGGGAGAAGCCTCTGGCCTGCGAGATCTGCGACTACCGCTGCCGCCAGCGCACCGCCCTCATCTGGCACATGCGCAAGCACGGGCTCCATGATCGCCAGATGCTGTCGGGGAAGGAGGATGGTAAAACTCAGTCTGATGGGAGCATCTAATACTTTTTCCGGCCCTGGTTCTTTTCCTCTCATTGGAGAAATGATGGCAAGGAGGATGGTAAAACTCAGTCTGATGGAAGCATCTAATACTTTTTCCGGCCCTGGTTCTTTTCCTCTCATTGGAGAAATGATAAATTGTTTCAATCCTAAATAGGCTATGTTGTTTTCAATATGATTTTGAAAAAAATGTGTAAGCATTTGGTTTTGCTGCTTTTGCGACATTCAAATGATACATGTGCTTTTTGTTGTAGAACAAGTTTTAAGCATCTCTGTTTAAAGAGGATTGTATTAGCCAATTTATTTTCTTTCTAATTTTAAAAAGTTTGCTCTAGTATAACTTTTGTTACAGAAGTTTTCTTTAGAGAAATTTTTGTAAGTCTCAAAGAGGATTTTATTGGAGAGCACCAATTGAATTCCTACATTAGTAAGCCTAAGAGTGTAATGGAAGGAGCTAAATTTTGACTGAAATTTTCTGCTATGAAACTGTTCCAACTGTTTGGTGAGATAATGTGGTAGTCACCCTTTTTTAAATCAAACTCTAATAAAGAGAACTGTTGGAATAAGGAGGTTTTAAAATACCCATTTTTCTGAGGCAGATCTACTTTGAGTTTCATATGGGGAAATCAAGAAAGCTAGTTATTACCGAGTTTTACTATATAGAATGAAAATATGTCTCACAACAATTATTCTTGGAGTGGAGAAGAGACAACAGCCATGTAGATTATCCCCTTGGCTTTAACGATTTTTGGATCATAACACAGGCCAGGTTATATATACAATAATACATTGTACAACTATTGTAAATTTAAGGTAAATACATGTTATTTAAGGGGGTTTGAAGTGTGCTACTTTTAATTATAAAGTATTTTTGACTTGTTTTATCTGAAAAAAAAGTTGCGCTGGTTTGAGATACACGGCCTGTTTTTTTTTTACTAAGTTAATTGTTTACGTTTTAATTCTTGCCTTCCATTGTTTTTTTTCTTCATTCAAATGATTTTACTTCAAGTAAACTTTTATGATGTGGATACAAAAATATTGATAAAATGCTGTTAATTTATTTTTAATGGATATTTTTGTTTTTGTTGTTGTCTCTTTTGAAACAAAAAGAACATGAACAATTTTGAAGGCAAAATGAATTGAATTCCTCTTAATATATTAAAGATTTAAACATAGCGTGTTTTTAAGGGGGTCTGGTTTCACTGCCTGACTAGGGATGGTGCTTTGGCTTCCAATGCAGGAAGTCTTGGTTTGAGCACTGCTCTGTGGCTGAATTTTCCTCTGGTCAATGTCAATGCAACTAAAGTTATAGTGTGATTAGTCAAGTCCTGGGTATCCTTGTATATGGTACATGTATACAATGGATTTTTGAAACAAACTTGGCAAGAATCATTGAAGTCTGTCACTGTCACTCTATCATAAGCCACTTTTTTTTTCCTTTTAACAGGAAAGAGGTTTGAGGTTGGTTAGCTTTTTTAAAAAAATAAGTTAGAACTGAAATTCAATGGGCTTGAAAGGATTCAGAAAAATTAAAGTCTTTTCTATTGTAGAGTTTAGTCTGATAAAACTAAGAATTCTTCTTTATAAAAATTAAAGCTCTTTTTCTGGACAGTTCAAATTTGTGTATTTTCAAATCTAGCATTTCATTCTAAATTTGTATTTGTTGACATTTTGCTTGGCACATGTTGTAAGAGTACATGTTTTCCATTGGGTTTTTTTTTTGGTTGAAAATTTTTGAAGCTTTAATAAAATAATTATGTGCCATGTAAACATACTTACTTTACAACTTGTATTGGTTCTTCAAAAATCATAAGGGAGTTAGCTGGCGCAAGTTATAGGGCATTGGACGGTTCGAGGGTTTCACCCCGACTTGTCAAGTATCAGTATCATGAGTCTGAGACAATCGGAGTCTTGTCCTGTGTTGTGTGACAGCTCATAATATTGTCCGATAAGACTTGAGACCGATTGTATTTAAGTGTATAAGATCTTCCTTGGTAAGCCTGGGTTCATAGAGGGGACAAATATATGTAACCGAAAATCTAGTTACCAGTCTATGTAATTTTTGCAAACATTAAGGTAGATGGCTTAGTATCTAGGCAACACCAAATTTTTGGAGTGAAATTATCATTCCTACTCGCCGATTACAGTGGGCATGTGGCCCCTCGTCGCTGAGTATGTCTGGACTGGTCAAATTTTCACTGATCACTTTCTCATCAAGGAAGCATTGTAGTAAAAAAATGATTTGATTTTAGAAATCAGTGATCAAAACTCAAGAGGTTCATGGAACAGAATTTTATTTTGTTAAGTATTTATAAAAAATGCATATTTTGTATTCTTTTCTTGGTGGGCCTGTGTGAATTTGAGGAGTGTCCGGTCTCCTTGCTAGGGTGTATGATGAATATGTGCATGTGTTTGCGAAGTATTTTTTCCATTATTGGCGGTCAAATACCAAAGAAAATGCGGTTCTCTGTGTACAGCCACCAATATGTTCGGCAACAGAAGAATAATGTCACCTACACCCCGAAATATGTTTGGTTGCTCTCTGTAGAGGCCATATCCCTTCAGACATTTACCTAGGCACGATCTTGTTCTATAAATAATCATAAATCATAGTGTAGATGGTGTATAACATTTAAGTTTTTTTTCTTTTTTCTTTAATTCTAGCCCTGCTGCATGTATTTCTAAGTTAATTTCAACAAAATGACATTTTTTGTACATAAATGTTGTTGCCTTGTTTACATCTTGAAATTTGTGCCATTGCCTTTGATACTGTTAATAAAGCTTAAAATGGAAGTTATGTTGATTTCTTTGGTATTTCATCTATTACCTGTCCAGAAAGAAAGCTGTGAGTGAGAGGTGGCAAAAGTTGAGAAAAAAAATCAAAAGTTGCGGCGAAAATTGCAGAATAATTGTAGCTTTTATTTTTAAAAACTGCAGATCATGGATCCTCATTTTTTTAAAAGTCAAGACGGCTGACTATTTTTCTAAAAGCAATATATATAGTTTCATAGGAGGAATACATACAGTTTTTAATAATTTGTTGACAATCTCATCTATATGAATGACTGGCACCTGTGTTAGCAGCCATGTTTAACTAAATTCCAATCAAACTTGATGCACAATTCATATAATTCTGCTATAACTCCCAAAAAAACCCCAACAAAAACAGCTTGAATTTTTTTAACCCCCCTCCCCCCTCATAATCGTACCAGTTACCACTCACAAAATGTAACAAACATAATAAATTAAAAGAAATAAACAGAGAATTATGTGAATTTTAACTGTAAGCTTTATTCAGTCTGGTTATTCATACCATCTTTTCTGTTTGTCCAATAAATGCATTTTGATTTTGAAAATCATGCTGGTAAAAAAAAAACGGTATGGACTACCGATATATTGGAAATGATAATTCAGGTGTAACTTTTTTTTCTATAGAGAGTCTACATTCTTGAGCAAAGCTTACTTAGCAAAATGAAAAGCATTAGGTTGATATTAAAACTTCGCACCTGAAAAATAGATTACAATAACAAAACAAAAACAGGAATCTTAGAAAAACAAGGCTTTAACACCACAATCATTCAGCTCAACTTATAATAATATACATATGAATGAAGTTTAGAACACCCCCTTAACCTGCTTCAGATTACAGTTATACGTTTTCTATTTCAAGAAATTATCTTGATAAGTCAAATTGCCTTTCTAATCTAATGCTTAGAAAGATTAATTAAATACATAAATACTTAAAAAGTATGTACATAGATTATAACACTTTTAACAGCGATAAAAAAAAGCTGTTAACCTTGTCTATGTGAAAAGAGTACAATCGAGTTTCAAACTTAAGGCTAAAAGGTAGGTTTGATATAAATAATCTGGCAATCCAGTTTTTATGGCGTAAAGTGTGCAAAGAGGCGAAATTTAGCATTTCCCCGAAAAATGGCAAAAATAATTACTTAAGTTTTGAAACTGGATTGCACACCTTATTGTTATTTATACCAATTGTGCATAAAGCTTTTAAAATATTCACATTCTTTGTAGCTGTACATCAGAAATATGTTGTTGCTTAAAAAAATATATATATCCCAAAACAAACACCAAAATGTCTCATTTTCAACAGTAAATCATTCCGGCGTGTGCAAAAAATTAATGTTCAAAGCAATATGTTGGCAGCCCTGAATTTGTAATAAAAAACCTCTAGACATCTAACAAAGGTTATATTTCAAAATAACAACACTTTTCTCTTGAACATTGTGTCAAACAAGGATGTGTCTACCAAAAAAGAAAAAAAAAGAGATGGCTAAGTATAAATTAATTGTTATTAAAAAAAAATATCAATTGTTATATGAAGAAGGACTTTTATAGGGAAACATAGCATAAAAAAGGCCTCTAGGCAATCAAGATATCAAATGGGTTTAAAATAGTAGTTCTGAGCGTACATCTGATATTATTTTTTCATTATAAATCCCTTTATGAGGTAATCAGTGATGCCAACTGGGTCATGATTTTTTTACTGGACCTTTTTGCATGCACAAGCATGGCACATTAAAATACAAAACGTAATCCCCAGGCAGATCTTTCCTTAACTTTGACCTGCCAACTTTTTTCAAAAGAAACCTGAAAAACCATTAAATTACATAAAATTGTCATAATGCATGATTACGTACAAAAATGACAAAATAATATAATAATCTGAGTCCAAAATGTGGGATGATCTTATCTATTGTCAAACTTCTGAGGTTTTGTAGTATAAACAAATCTCATCTAACAAATGTTCACACGGACGTCAGAAACTCTTTAGAATTCTTCTGTTGTATGAAGAGAGTGAGTATTGAATTTCCCCTTGAGGAACGAATATAAGATTTCTGTATTTTCTCATCAGCATCAGCATCATCATCATCTGCGGTTCATGCGTCTGTTTCCGAGACGTTTGGAGGCCGCCACTCTGGGACGAGGTGTGGAGCCCGGCTGGGGGGTGGCAGCACCTGCATCTGGTTAGGAGAGGAGGGGGGGAGGGGGGGCAATTAAGTTAAGACTGTAGACATCAGAAGTAAGGACATTTTCGCATCAATATTTCAATAGGGGTTGGTTGGTTGGTTGGGTTGGTTTAACGTCCAACAGCAGCACTATATAGGCTATATTATGGACGGGCCCCAAGACGGACGTCTGACAATTTTATGTGCTGCCACACACGAGACAGGGCGGGGATACCATGACTCCTGTCTCAGCCGGTCACATTATACTGACACCGACCCAACCAGTAGGGAACGCAACAGCCAGGATTCGAACCCGGGACCTTTTGCGTCGGAAGCCGATGTTCTACTCCTGGACCACCCCAATCAAAAGTCGGGACAATATTTTCGGATCAATATTCATTTAGACATAATGAATCAGGATAAACTTTTTGCACCAATCATTCGCTAAGGATATTGAAGAGAGTGGGTTTTTAAATTTTTTTTCCTTTTTAAAAACTTGGTTCAGTCGCACACTGCAAGGTTTGAGACATGTAAGACTAGAAAATTTGTTGTCTGATTAAACCAAGACAAGGAGGATATGTTATTTATTTTAAATTATTATTATTATTATTATTATTATTATTATTATCATCATTATCGTTCATACAATGTTTTGTTTCGGTTTTGTTGAGTTGCACCAAGCCTGTTCGTGTTACGTTGTTGCTTAGTGTCCAACATCAGCACTTTATAGTGGATAGGCCAAAAGACTAATGTCTGACAAGTTATCCACACAGATACCATGACTGTCTCATCCAATCATGTTACATGTATACCTATTATGACATATAACTTACTGAAGTTGAAGGATGGCGTGGATCCTCCGGCTGCAGCCGCAAAGTTAAATCCTCCTGACAAGTTATCCACACAGATACCATGACACGACTGTCTCATCCAATCATATTAAATTATACCTAGTATGACATATCACTTACTGAAATTGAAGGATGGCGTGGATCCTCCAGCTGCTTAGCCTCCAACATCAGCACTATATAGGCTATATTGTGGATGGGCCCCAAGACTAATGACAAATAATCACACAGAGACAGTACATGGATAACATGACTGTCTCATCCAATCATATTATACTATTATGACATATTACTTACTGAAGTTGAAGGATGGCGTGGATCCTCCAGCTGCTGCCGCAAAGTTAAATCCTCCTGACAAGTTATCCACACAGATACCATGACATGACTGTCTCATCCAATCATATTATACCTATTATGACATATTACTTACTGAAGTTGAAGGATGGCGTGGATCCTCCAGCTGCTGCCGCAAAGTTAAATCCTCCTGACAAGTTATCCACACAGATACCGTGGCTGTCTCATCCAATCATATTACATGTATACCTATTATGACCTATCACTTACTGAAGTTGAAGGATGGCGTGGATCCTCCAGTTGCTTAGCCTCCAACATCAGCACTTTATAGGCTATATTGTGGATGGGCCCCAAGACTAACATTTGACAAATTGCCCACACAGAAACAGTGCAGGGATACCATGGCTGTCTCATCCAATCATATTACATGTATACCTATTATGACATATTACTTACTGAAGTTGAAGGATGGCGTGGATCCTCCAGCTGCTGCCGCAAAGTTAAATCCTCCTGACAAGTTATCCACACAGATACCGTGACTGTCTCAATACTCTCATCCAATCATATTATACCTATTATGACATATTACTTACTGAAGTTGAAGGATGGCGTGGATCCTCCAGTTGCTTAGCCTCCAACATCAGCACTATATAGGCTATATTGTGGATGGGCCCCAAGACTAATGACAAATAATCACACAGAGACAGTACAGGGATAACATGACTGTCTCATCCAATCATATTATACCTATTATGACCTATCACTTACTGAAGTTGAAGGATGGCGAGGATCCTCCAGTTGCTTAGCCTCCAACATCAGCACTTTACAGGCTATATTGTGGATGGACCCCAAGACCAATGACAAATAATCACACAGAGACAGTACAGGGATAACATGACTGTCTCATCCAATCATATTATACCTATCACTTACTGAAGTTGAAGGATGGCGTGGATCCTCCGGCCGCTGCAGCGAAGTTAAATCCTCCTGCAGCCTGTCCTGGCGTGGGGAAGCTCGGCCTCGCAGCGAAGTTGAATCCTCCGGCCGGGGGTTGGGTACCACCACTCGCAGCCTGAGCACTGAAGTTGAAGGCAGGTGGGGCTGAGCCTGGCAGTTGGAAATGAAAACAAATATGTTAATTTTAACCATTTCATATGGCATGATTCAAGGCCTATTCCTTGGGTATACACACATTTTTGAATTATCAAAGGTAAAAGCTGGAAGGTGTGCAAATCATTGTAAGGAGTTAGGACAAGAGCATATCAATACGCCCAAAAAGTGTACATAGTCCCAATACAGTTTAAACCTCAAAAACCAAAGTCTGATACAGTGATAGCTAGAAAATTATTATCTTACTTTCAAATTTATTTCCCATACCCCTTCAATTAATGGTTTAGTTAAATTGAGTTGGTTGCTTAACGTCCAACATCATTCAGCACTATATAGGCGGCAAAGGCTTCAGGGCGGTTTCAGCAGTCAAATACATTATGTGAAGGTGTGCCGATCATTAGCACTATATAGGCAGCAAATGCTTTATTTTGGAAAAGGCCAAAATCTACAGTCTAACAATTTATGTGCTACCACACGTAAGACAGGGCAGTTTCAGCAGTCAAATTATACTGACACCGGTAGGGGTTGAAACTGAAAGAGGTCAAATACATTATGTGAACGGTCACGGGATTTGACCACGGACCTCCCAATCTTGAGACCAACGCTCTACCACTTAAGCCAGTTCGCCCCCTTTCAACGAATCGTTCATTTAAGGGGTTGTATAATCTTTAGAAAATAAGGCTGTCTAAAGTTTTACCCATTAAATCATATTTACTCAAAACAAATAGTGGTGGGTGTTGCTGATAGACTTTTCTCAATTGAATGGCCTAATTTATACCTCGTAACAGGCTTTAACAAAAGCAATTCAAGAGCCGAAGACGAGTTCTAAATGGAACATAACTAGTTTTATCTAAGAAAAAAGAAAAAACCCAACAACACTGGAATTAAGTAATTAATTCATATCCATTTAAGATAAGATTGTTAAAGATTTATTGAGAAGTGCTATCTTCTCTCCTGTAATAATATAAGATGGCCTACTAATTATTATTATTATTATTATTATTATTATTATTATTATTATTATTATTAT
>RQTK01000284.1:52415-65888 GCA_003991915.1 Elysia chlorotica
TTATTATTATTATTATTATTATTATTATTATTATTATTATTATTATTATTATTATTATTATTATTATTATTGTTATAAATTATTATTATTATTATCATTATCATTATTAACATTACCATTATTATCACTAATACTACTACTATTAAATAGGCCTATTTATTGCCCAGTATTCTAAGCTCAAATGTGAAAATTAACCACTCACCGGCCGCCGAAGACTGTGCTCCAAATGCACTGGGAGCCTGCGCTTGCTGCGTCTGCTGTTGGCTGCCACCGAAGTTGAAGACGGGGGCAGACCCCCCAGACGTCGAGGCCCCGGCTCCAAACGGGTTAGGCTTGGCAGCAGCGCCACCCCCGAAAACACTGGTCCCTCCCGCACCAAAAGGACTGGTCACGCCCGACTGTGGCATCGCTTGGTTCGATGCCTGGGCACCAAACCCGGCCCCCCCGCCAAAGCCTGTAGCTCCGAAGGCTGGAGCCGCGGAGGGCTTGAGTGGCTGTTGACCACTGGCAGTGGAACCAAAGGCTGGAGGGGAGGTTAGTCCAGAGCCAAACGCTGGGGGTGGGGCTGATGTAGAACCACTGGATGATCCAAACACTGGGGCAGCGCCTGTGGACAATCCAAACGCAGGCTTGTTGGCGTTTATGCCAGTAGACAAACCAAACGCAGGCTTGTTGGTGTTAGCGGATCCACCAAACATAGAACTTGCGGCAGGCTGGCCGAATGGGGTAGAGGAAGACATCTGGCCAGCACTTGAGCCAAACGCAGACACCTGGGAAGTCGTGGCTGGAGCAGCCCCACCAAACACAAAAGGCTGGCTACCTCCCGACGCCTGCTGGTTCTGTGTACCAGTGCCAAACACAAAAGGCGTCGCTGACTGAGTGTTTTGTGATGCAGCCGCCCCAAACGCAGGAGCCACCCCTGAGCTTATCCCAAACGCCGGAGGTTGGCCCGGCGTAGGCGCGTTACTTCCTGAAGGTCCCGTAGCACCAAAGATGGAGGGTTTTGCAGGCGCCCCAAAACCACCGGTACCTGCAGTGGAACTTCCAAAAGATGGTGCTGCGCCTGCGCTGAAAGAAGACGCGCTCCCAAAGGCTGATGAACCAACGGCTCCAAATCCTGTTGTACCTGCCGCTGCTGTTGTTGTTGTCGTGGTATTTTGAGCGCTTCCAAAACCGAAGGCACCACTTGAGAAACCCGAGGCTGGTGTCGTGCTAGCTCCAAAAGCTGAGACGGAGGCTGCACCAAACGCGGGAGTCGCAGCTGCTGACATTGAGGTCGTGCCAAACCCACCTGGTGTCGCCCCAAACATAGATGCTGTTGTTGTGGCAGCGGTTGCGCCAAAACCAGACAGGGTTGAAGTTGGCGGTGTAGTTGACGCACCAGCGCCAAACACTGTGAGTCCAGCGGGAGTTGCTGTGCCAAAAGTGGAAAGTGTTGAGGGAGCTGTAGCAACATTAGCAGCCGAGGAGGCGCCAAACGTGAAAGGCTTCGGGTCAGCCTGCTGTGTAGCATTCGACGAACCAGAGAAACTGAACGCCGTGGGCACTGCACCGAACCCAGTCCCTACACCAGCGGCAGTGGTGGTCTTTGTCAAAGCGCCTCCCCCAGCACTGGCCCCAAAGGTAACGCTACCACCGCTGCTTCCAAAAGCGGTGACAGGGTTTGGAACCGAGGAGGGTGCTAGTCCAGACGAAGTGGAGAGAAGTTGCGGGGTTGGTTGAGTAACTGCTGCACCAAAGTTCCCAAATCCCGACGGAGCCGTCTGGCCAGCCGAGGAAGAGGCTGTACCAAATCCTGAAAATGTTGCAGCAGCACTTGTCTGTGCAGAGTTGCTTGCCCCTGTAAACATGCCCAGTCCGGTAGCCGACGGCTGGATCCCCGCGACTGTCGACTGCGGCGTCGGTTGCTGGACTGCGGCCCCGAAGCTGAAACCAGCGCTCGGTGCGCTTGTGGTGGCCGTGCTTAAAGATGACACAGCGGGCGAAGCTACGGCTCCAAAGTTGAAACCTGAGGTGGACGTCAAAGATGGCGCGGATGTCAGTGTTAGACTGGAAGCTGTTGTGCTTCCGCCACCAACACCAGCACCAAAGTTAAACCCACCAGGGGCAGAAGTCGCGGCGGATGTTGGGGTGGATGTCGCAGTGGCTGCAGGTGCTGCCATGATGAAGCTGAACCCAGCAGCTGACGCAGGGGCAGAGGTCGCGGGAGAAGCTGATGGCTGAGCCGCTTGAGGGAGAGAAGACCCACCGCCGACACTGCTAGTAAAACCAAACAGGTTTGATGTTGCAGCGCCACCTGTTGTTGGGTTCGGTTGGGGAGGGGGTTGCGTGGAAGCTGCTGATGCTGTGATTGTCGTCACTACTGTCGTTGCTTCAGGCTTACTAGCGATGCCTACTGTGGCACCAGCGTTGCTCTCACTGACAGGGTTTGCCACGCTATTTGTTGTAAGAGATGTAGATGTAGTAGACACTGCTGTTGGGGCCACTCCAAAGCTGAAACCTGAAGGAAGGGATGCTTTGGAAGCTGTGGAAGAAAATAGGAATTTATTTGATAAAAATAGTGCATATAGTGGTTTGAAACATTAGTGAAAAACCAATTTACATAAACACCGTCAACACTTGGAATCTTCTTAGAAATAAGAGCTGACACATATTCTTAGCTGGCTGAATTTTTAACTCCATGAAAAAACAAACCTGCTTGTGTCTTTAATTTAGGAAACAAACGATTTTAGATGTAATATTGATGCCAGAGTGCAGCTCTCTGAGGCATTGTGAAACAAGCTATCTTTATAGTCGTTACTTGTATTGATTATGAAATCTAAACACTATATTCTTTAAGCCTTTGCTTACTCATCAACGCTGATAAACAAAACCTAACCCTGAGGTCAGAAAAGAAACAACTGTGTACAACTTGCACAGATGCCAACTGGATTCTTAATTTTTTATTGAACCTTTTTGCGTAAAGCTAATAAGCATATTGAATCACAAAATATAACCCCTGGACAAACTTCTGCTGAATTCTCAACTGCAAACCGCCAACTTTTTTAAAAACTGAAATTATGTACAATAACAGAAAATTGACATCACTGAATTATTTATTATAAAGACCTCATAATAACCCCCACCTGTTGAAAACGCTGCTCCGAAGTTGACCTGGAATCCTGAAGCGGTACTTGTCTGAGTGGGTGCAGGTGCTGCAGATGACGATGGTGTCGTTGTTACTGCAGGCACTGTGGGTGTGGTGGAGCTTGATGGGACTTGAGATGCAGCTGCAGTCTTAGGGTCTGAGGCTGTTGATGTAAGCGCCTTCCCTGTAAGGAACCAATACAGGAGATTGTTGAATACTCATGACATACCGTCACTGCGCCATAGTTTTGGCATGAGTCCATTTCTCTTCTTATATTCAAGATTAGTTGTTTGATTTCTTTATTCCTGCTCAATATTCGACACAAGTTTCTAACAAGATAAAGCAAAAATCTATTACACCATTTTCAATATGAGTGCTTAATTACATTGGTCTCATTTTCATCGTTACAACAATATATGACTTGTATTGTGGCAGAGGTCTCACTTATGTTTGGAGGAATTTGAGATAGAAGGGAAAGAATTTTTTAAAAAATGTGAAAGAGAGAGAGAGCATTGACAAGAGAGATATAGAGAGACAGGGATAGTTTGAAGGCATTTGCAACACAGAGAGAAATGGAGAGAGAACAAAATAATTGGAAAACAAGAGAGGGTACGAGAGAGTAAAACAGAATAAAGAGAAGGATTTAAAAAAGTAGGGAGGGAGAGAATTGATATAGACAAAATTTTTTTTATCGAAAGCCACATGGGCCTTAAGGGCAAACTTTAACTTATGTTTATAAACGTTAGATCAACTTTCAACTGAGGAGTGGATTTTCTTTCTAAAATTCTAAAAGAATATATAATTTGGTATGCAGTAAGAACCCCCTCCCCTCCCCCCCCAAAAAAAGCATTGATAACAAATATCCAACACACAGGGCTGTCTGAAAAACACAACACATGTGCAGATCCTAACACTATCTATAAATCAAGCATTGCACCCCTCTCTCACTGACTTACCTGACTGTGTCAGACTGCTGTCTGTTACAGATGTCTGTACACCCGGAACAAGACTTTTTAGTATTAAATTATCCCTTTATATAAATCCTTTTTCAGAGCCATAAGTAAATAAACATAACTGTTTAGGAACAAAAGAATTGGGACAAAGTGTTACGTTTAACTTTGCTTTATTGCACAGTAACAGCTATATTTAGCCCATAATGTTCTGAGACATTTAATACTAAACACTAGTAGTAACGGTGACTCCATTATTTCTCCTAATGGTAAAAGCATAAAAATTGTACATATAAAGGGTTGGTCAGAAATGAGGTGTATATACAGCAGTTTAATGGACCAGACAAAAACATGAAAGAAAGAATTTTTCAATCGGAGAAAAAGTATTAAGTACAATATAAATTACACATTGTATACTTGTGATCAGCTAATAAAAATCTTGAAATTTATTTAAGCTAATTTTCAGTTGGATTCAATGGTTGTCCTTGGTAGAATTAATTTCTTCCCAATGAAGATTTCAAGTCACTTAAGTAGACTCAGTAAAGATCTCAGTCATAGACACCTCATTTTTTGGGAGTGCATAGTGTTCTAATGGCATAAACCCAGTTCTCTTTGAGTGGCAAGGCATTTTGGTGCCAAACACATTTAAAAGTTGACAGTTCTAACCCACAAACTGCAATTATTTTTTATTTCATTTTCACTTAAACACCTGCCTCATAACATTGTTAAGTGCTACCTAAAGTTTTAGCTCTCAATTATTCCTACTTATATATTCCAGTTGGCAGTATTAGTTATGGAGGAGTAGGTCTAGAGTTAAAATGTGAATTTTAACGTTATTTTGAGTTCAAAATTCTTGAAAAACATCATAAGAATCAAGTATTAAGAACTCAATATGGAAACCCAATATGCCAAGCCAATTTATACTCAGAGCAAGGAGTTGTGAGCAACATAAAAATCGGTCAAGTAATCAACTCTTGCCATTAATAAACACAATCCACACAAAGGTATGAAATGTGGCTTGTGCCTATTCATATTTAGAGCGATCAAGTAATCAAAGTTTTCCATTAATTTAACACCAGCCATACCACTCAAGTACTCCCCACACTGTCTTTCAGGGCAGCAGCATATAAAATTGTCAAACATTAGTCTTAAGGTCCATCTACAATATAGCCTACACAGTACTGATGTTTCATTTGGGCAACAAACAAACAAGCCGTACCATCAGACTTGAGCAGTTGGAGCAGTGATTGCGCCCCTTGGGTCGTCGCACCGGCAAAAGAGGACCCAGATCCTGCTGTCGAGGCTGGGGGTTGCGATGGCAGCCCCGGACTGGTTGACTGTACCAGCTTGTTCAGGCTGGCCAGACTGGCGTTGATCACCTGCTGTCGAGGCTGGGGGTTGCGATGGCAGCCCCGGGCTGGTTGACTGTACCAGCTTGTTCAGGCTGGCCAGACTGGCGTTGATCGTATTTGTCGGGGGATGGGTTGTGGCGATGCCGGAACTGGGTATAGCTAACACTGGTGTTGGTGCGGCTGTTGAAACTGGGGTCGCTTCTGTTGGGATCAACAAGGCCATGGTTAAAATATAAAATAATGAAGAGTTTAAATCAAATATGAAAGCAAAGAGTAATGGTGGAAAGTAGAGGAATATGAAAAAAAACAACTAAAAAACAGACAGTTTGTAATCGCTTCTTTTGGTATCAACAAGGCCACAGATAGATGAAGATTTAAAATCAAATATGACAGCAAAGAGTATTGGTAAGGGTAGAAGAATATACAAAAAGAATTTCACAAAAAAAGACTGCAATCGCTTCTGTCAGTAGCAACAAGGCTACATATAGAATCATAGGTGAAGAGCTCAAATCAAATATGAAAGCAAACAGTATGGTGAAAGGTACAGGAGTAATAAAAAAAACAAAAACAACAACCAACAGACAGTATGCTATCGCTTCTGTTGGTTTTAATCATAAATCAAATATAAAAGCACAGAGTAGTAGAGGAATATAAAAAAAACAAAGAAAACCTGATATTTTGAAGTCGCTTCTGTATCAACAAGGCTGCAGATGGATGAAGAGTTTAAATCAAATATGAAAGCAAAGAGTAAACGAAGACCACAGTGCTTTAAGTATGCATGAGGAAAAAAAACAAATCAAAAAACCCACCAACAAACGAAAAGCCCAAACAACATCTCACCTGTGGCCGCATTTTCTCCATCCTCGCTGCCCAACACGTCGAGCACACGGCGTCGATACTCCTGCTGGCGATCGCTTTCAAAATCGTCTGCACTGGCTAGCACTCTCGCAGGGAGGGCCTGTTCCCATGGAACAAACAAAAAAAATGGTGGAAAATTTAGTTGAAGTTGGAGGTTTTTTTTCTCTTGATTTAAAATGAGTGTAACTGTGTGTGAGGATTCTAAACGACACTGATCTGTATAATAAAATTTTAAATTAACTGTGATTTTCCAACACACAGATCTTTTAAAATACAGTACAGACACTTCACTTTTAACCAACCTTTTCATGCACAATTTTTATGCTTTTAGCTCTCAGAGAGATAAAGGAGTCACTATTGCTACTAGTTAGTATAATGTATTAACTGTCGTGCTGACGTGCTGTGAAAACTAACTCACTCACTCACCCCTTGACAACTCATATCATTTCTTTTCTCTTCTAATGAAAATCCATAAAAATTTACAGAAAATGGACATCACTGCTTTATTGAGATCTTGATATGATGTAGGTCAGGCTGTAAAACTATCAGACCCGTTTGCCTTTTATGCACAGTAACATGGTTTGCCAAACCAAGCAACTAAACTCACCCTGAGTGGTCTTGCAGGACTTGCTGTTGGAGTCATCGACATGTTCTGCTTTCTGAGCATCACGCCCTCGGCAATTTTACGCTTTGTAGGCGTAGAAACTGTGGCCTCTTTCCTCTGTTCCTTGAAAAAGAACAAACAAATGAAGAGAAGAGTCAAATATGTACTATCAGTGTCTAAGTTTTATTGGCTGGTTAACATCCAATATCAGCACATATAGACTGTATTGTGGAAGAGCCCCAAGACTAACATCTAACAATTTTACTGCCTGCCACACAGAGTATCAGTGTTTAACATATTCAAGCTTGCAGAAAGTTGTTTTGAAAAAAATGATCCCCTTTACAACTTTGGTTAAACCAAAAAGAGTTATCTTTTGAAAAGAAAGGAAAAAAAAAAACAGTTCCAGGAGTAATATAAGGCCTAAATGAAAGTGTTACCAATAAACGGAACAGTAAACTGTTTTTCTATAAAGAATGAATTTCCAAAAAATGTCAGGGACATGCTTTACATTGCTGTTCAGGGATGATAATAATGTCTTTTATATACTCTTATAAATATGTATTTTTGTAGTAAGTGATACCTGCATTTTGATCTAGCACAAAATAGGCATGATTATAAGAAAAACAAATAAATCGACAACACTAGCTCATTTAAAATAATGACATTGTAATTCATTTACTTGGGAAGCAGGGCCAATGCCTTTATACAAGAGGGAGCAAAAAAAGTCTGAGTGTTATTAAAATTATTAAAAGCAGACTTCTTATCATAGCCCAGCACAGCAAATTGTACAAAAGAGACGCTTACCTCAGACTTTTCAGAGGTCTGCTTAGAGTTTAACCTCAGGTCCGGTTGTTTGTGACTCCCCGTGTTTTCCCCTTGACCAGCACCCTGCTTGGACATCTGTACAGACTCCTTGGGCCTGCGGAGGATAAAGGCAAAATATTAAAATGACATGTGAAGCAAACAAGGTGAATCGGCATAAATTAGTATTTGGATTTTTTTAATGTAGTTATTTTTATTTTTTCTAAGAGGTGAAAAATTATAACTCAATATGTACTAATTATTCATATTTTTAAGTGACAAAAAGGATTCGAAGCAATGTACGGCATGCTGGTTGGTTACATAACGCCCAATGCCAGTAACTAGGCTATATTTGGAACATCCCCCAAAACTAATATCTGACACTTTTTTTTTTGTCCTGCCACACAGGCAGGACTTGGAGCAATCTACAGAACAAATCCAAAGCACATGAAAGTACAGGTTGAGTTTAGATGGTTTAGCGTCCAACATTAGCACTATAAAGGCTATATTGTGGACAGGACCCAATACCAATGTCGACAATTTTAAGTGCTGCCACAAACGATACAGAGCCGGGAGACCAAGACTCCTGTTTTAGCCAGACTGACACCGACCCAACTAGTTACAAGGGACAAAATCTGACAAATACATTTTTGACCAATCGTGGGATTTGAACGATGGACCTTCCGACCTGAAGACCAAAGCCGTACGACTTGAGCCAGTTCACCCCCAACATTACAGGTACACTGCACCCACCTTTTAGCTCCTGCAGGTGAGTCAGAACTGAATGACAGGCGCCTCACATTGTCCGCTGCACTGCCCCTGATGCGTTTCAAGTCAATGCCTTCCTGGCTCAGCTGAGGAGGGGGGGAAAAAAACATAACGTTAACGACAAAGAAAACCTAAAGAGCCTTTTCCTTTTTTTTTTTTAATCTTGATTCAGTCACATTTCAAAAGTTATGAAGTATTGCAAAATTTGTTCTCTGTCTCAACACAGCGCATTTTATAATTTTTTAAATGGCCATAACTATTTCCAGTACTTTGTATCAACAGTTTAAAAGATATTCAAAAGAGAAGGAATGGCGTTAACCGTTTCCATTCATGCAGTTTGTATAATAAGATCGTTGAAGAGTATAATTATATAGCTTTGATTGGAAGTATTTCTAAAAGCGTTGCTTGAAAAAGGTTTATTCACTTCTCTTTTCCTCTCACTGTATGGAGTAAAATAAAAACAACCAACCCCCCCCCCTCCCGAAAAAAATAAAAAAGCGCTGTATCTCGAGCTAAGCGAAGACTGGATGGAGCGCAGAGTGGTCTTGCAGTTGTTGGTGTTCACGGCAGACCCCCCGGCCATGTACTGGGCCTGGCGCTGTTGCAGGGAAGAGTTCTGCTGATGCTGCAGAGGATATGTCGGGTATCGGTAAAACGGCACCGGTAGGTTCTGAGAGCCGAGGTTCATATTGGCTGCCATGCTCGACGAGTCAGGACCCCCGAGTCCTATAACCTGAGGGCCACCGAGGCCACCAAACCCTTCAAATCCGGACAGAGAGCCGACTGGCTTGCTGTACGGATCGACGGCTGCCGGGACTGTGGACGGCCTCTGGCTTGCCAGGTTCTCGATGTGCAAGAGTGACGTCCCCTGAGCCCCGATCAAGTCCGGAAGCGAGTCTGGCATCGGAGGGATCGAAACGGACGAAGCGTTTGACTGGCTGCTGTCTTGGCGCCTGAAGAGCAGAGAAAAAGATATCGATTAATAGAAAATTTCTATTCTTCACAAATATCCACTATGCAAAATGGCATCTTTCCTTTTTTGTACTTTTTAGATATTTTAGATCATAATCAGAAAATTTAAAAAAATAATTTCCAACAAAAGAGTATGACGATTCCTCAAACACTATGAGGGACAGTAAAAAAGATTGATTTGCTACTTGTGCTCATGTGTACATACATTTTGAATGAAAACTTAAAAATATATAATTAGGTAGCTCTCCCAAAACTTGTCTAGAGTCACTCTACTATTAGATAATTTAAGTAGAGGCATGATGAAAAGCTTTTTAATGCAACAAACCTCCTCTTTGCAGAATTTTAAAGATTTTTCAACTCATTATTAACTTTGCCTTTGCACTTTTTTCGAACATCGATGACGAGAAGTGGGGAAATACAGCCAGTCAAATTGTCAAAAAGAACTTAACTAAACCTTCACTAGCACAGAATAGTATTATTATATCATTACCCATGTTTATCTTTTTGTTTTTTTGTTGAGTGTTATCGCAGTTGAAGTGAAATTTGGGGATGAGCACTAACATCATTTTTTTACTGAACCCCTGGAAATGGGTATACAAGTGCAGTAGGTATGAGCATTCCTAAGGTGCCTTCTTTGTAAAAATTATTTCGTTGCTAAGACCAAGGCTATTTTTGAAGAGAAAAAGCACAGAGAGCAGTTTGCTTATAAATCTCCTTTACAGGCCTATAGAGCCAAATATGACCAGTATCAATTAAGTCTAGACTCTATGAGGATGTATTCTAAAAACAAAACCAAATATTTATTAAAATCCGTTATCTATTAAACACAAAATTCAATACATTGGTTCAAAGTTGGAGCTGATATGACCGGAAAGCCACTTATCTAGACATTACAAATAGCAAAAAAATCTATCACAGTTTATTAAAAAAAAGATATTTAATGTTTGAAACAGAAAAAGTTACCTTTTCTCTCTGAGAGCAGAGACCACTGTTTGGGTGTCTATGACTCGACTGCGGCTTGGCTCGGTGGTCACGATCACTGGAGTTGTTTTAAAACTGTGGAATGTAAAGAAGGGGGAGAGTGATGAATCAGAGTGCAAACTTTAGATATAATTATATTCAAGTACAATTATATAGTATAGTGGCTAGTTGTTGATTTTTTAATCTTCTGTAATATGTAGTGATATCAACTGGACCAAATTTTTTTTTTTCACTGAACTTCTTTACTTAACTATTGAGTCGCAAGATAAAAGCCTGACATAATTATAATGAACTCTGACTTGCCAACTCTTTGTAAATGAAAGTTTACAGAAAATTGGCACGATCAGTGTATTTAAATATACAAGTGCACTATGAAGCAATATCAAAAGTTTGTGTCTGAATAGTTATCAATGTTTTCTATTAAACTTTTTATTGAAAAACCTGAAAATGAGAGTTCATAATCTGAAACCTAAATGGTCATAAAGCCTCAAAATGTTAATTTTTTTTTTGCTGAGCTACTTGAACCTTTCAAACACTTCATCATTTAGGCATTGCTGTTTTTGTGCAATATATATACTACCTTGGCGGAGCAGGGAGTTGCCTTGGCTCTGGTGCAGCAAGCTTTACTGTGTTCGGACTTTGGGGGGTTCTCCCTGCGACCAGATCAGAGAGACCCAGCGACTCTCGCCTTTTAAGCCTCACCCACGGCACCTGGCCAGCGGTTGTTCTAGTCATGTTGCGCGACATTGCGCCGTAGTTCAGACTGGCAGATCGCCCGACAGCCTTCCCTGACCTCGATAAGATTCTATTTGATCTGTAGAATTTAAACCATAAGAACATTATATGCTCTGTTACAACATGAAATGTACCCACATATTTTTGTATTAAAAAAAAAATCTGAAACATTTCTAAAGGGCCTAGCAATTTCGATTAATTACAATCTTTGTTCCCTGACGCTGCAAATGTGCTACATCTGGAAAGCCATTGCAGATATCTATTTAATTTGTAAGTTATGTATGAATAATTAAATTGGTCTTTAAATAGTGAATTACCACTTTTGTTAAACCTGATGTATACCTAATTCTGTTCATTTACAAAATTGTAACTTCTTTGGTAGTTAATGTCATCCCATTTCCAATCCTAAGTGTGGTTTTCAGACAGTTGAATTAAGAAAGTGAGTTCTTGATTATTTTTGGTACAGGACCTGCCACTTTTAGTACCTTTAGAAATGACTTTGTTGCCTACCACAGTACCAGTACTCAGTGCCAGTAGCCTAGATCAAGTAGATCTAGATTCTGCACATAATTTTTAAAAGTTCTTGCTTCTTTTGAAAAAAATGTATTTAAACATTTATTGCTACATTTTTAAAACTATGAGAAAATGTAGATACATCATTAATGGTTGTGTATAAGATAATTACCTAGATTTCTACTAAAGGCTTCAACCCTGCCTACACTTACCCTGCTTGCGACTCTAACGCCTTTCTGATTTGAGGCACAATGGGTGAAGAAAGAAGAGGTCCATGTACACCACTAAAGGTCCTGTTCATTGAATTGTCATCAGGGCACCGAGTAATGCGACGACATTCTGGAGTAGGTAATGTTGTGTTGAGCTGATCTTTCAATCCCATACGAGTTCTGCTGCGTAGACTCTCATGTCTTGAAACATTTGCTTTTCTTGCAGGAAGATTAGCCTCGTCATCGTTGACATTGCTAGATTGATTTGACTGAAGCAAGTTGTTTTCAGTAGATCTCATTATTTTTGCTGATCTGGATGATGTACCATTTTCCTTGGAACCTTTATCCATGATGCGGTCTTCATTGTTTTCATTTCCATCATCCTGTTTTCTCCGGAATGGGTTCCAATTTTTCCACATGTCTGCTTGTTAACTGAGTTAACGATCTAGGAAACTGGTTTAGACGATTTTAAAAAGACGGTAAAACTATTTTTCAGTTCTAATCTAGATCTATCTCGCTATATGTTTAATCTAAGTTTATTAAACGTTCTTTACAGCCGAGTACACTCGTGTGTTTACTGTTTTGCTCGGACTTGGACGAGCTGGCGAGCTCTCAGTGAACTCAAACGTTGTGTTTCGTTTCAAAATCATCGTTCACCGGATGCCGGATGGGAATCGATGGGTGTGTCTAGGTAGACACATGTGACTCCGTATACGTAAACAGTTAGAGACAGTAGGTACTAAAAATAGATTAACCACTCCATAATAGGTTTTAGTGCTGGTTACTCGGGCATTCGCAGAGCTAAACTTTTAAGTTCGAAATGCCTTTTACTAGTCTAGCCAACAACTGTGTTACGTGAAAAAACACCTTGTTTTATGATAATCTTCATTAATTCTTCTGAAACCTTAATGAAAATATACAATAATTATTTACTTATGTAGGATAGAATATGAACGCTCACATTATATCTGGATCTACAGTGGCTTAGGCAATAGTTCAGAATTGATTGTGCATACGTATACACGTGAACTGTATGCAAAAGGAATACATGTATAGCATCTTGTGAAATAAATATTTTGCTCTTCCTGATCTAGATATAACCATGAAAAGGGGGACGTATAATATCTAGAATAGTAGTAGTAGTAGTAGTAGTATACTACTACTACTACTACTACTACTACTACTACTACTACTACTACTACTACTATTCTAGATATTATACGTCCCCCTTTTCATGGTTATATCTAGATCAGGAAGAGCAAAATATTTATTTCACAAGATGCTATACATGTATTCCTTTTGCATACAGTTCACGTGTATACGTATGCACAATCAATTCTGAACTATTGCCTAAGCCACTGTAGATCCAGATATAATGTGAGCGTTCATATTCTATCCTACATAAGTAAATAATTATTGTATATTTTCATTAAGGTTTCAGAAGAATTAATGAAGATTATCATAAAACAAGGTGTTTTTTCACGTAACACAGTTGTTGGCTAGACTAGTAAAAGGCATTTCGAACTTAAAAGTTTAGCTCTGCGAATGCCCGAGTAACCAGCACTAAAACCTATTATGGAGTGGTTAATCTATTTTTAGTACC
>RQTK01000284.1:69624-87231 GCA_003991915.1 Elysia chlorotica
AAAAAAATGACTGTGTTTGACAAGAAAACGTTAAATGACAGAGTGATTTGCGAATTTTATTTACGCCGTGTCTATGTTGTGTGTTCCTTAGTCAGTGTAGAGTGTGTGAAGAGTTGGAGACAGTACGCAACCCTGCGGAGCTCCAGTGTTCAAATTACATACCTTGGAGATTGTGTTGTTTATTTTAACACATTGCCTTTTTTTACTTAAAAAGGCTAACACTCATGCAATTACATTCTTGTTTACCTTCAAGGCATTTAGATTTTCAGCAGTCGTGTGTGACTGAATGGTATGGAATAGAGATAAAAAGTCAATAAAAAGTACAGGCATAAACGTCTCAGTATTTTTCTAAATGTTTGAGAGTATTATTCACAAAATCTAAGGCAGCGAGTCTTTAATACTATAAGTGGGTTTGTATGCAAACTGAAGGGGATCGAGATACTTCTCTACTTCTCAGAATTTTAAGCATTGACTTTTAAAAACATTTCATACCAACTAGGGTCAAGGCGGTCGCAGATCATTCATGTTTGTAAACACTCTATTCTTGGGGACTTCTTCATTTTCCGCTGTCTTTCATATTGATGGTATTTGGGACAGACGCAATGCGGTATTAGAAAATGATGTAGAAATGCCCGCTAATTCACGTCACCTGTGTTCTATAATGTTTCCGCAAATTTTGTCAGGACCTTTAGCCTTGTACCCATTAACGCTCTTTAATACACAATACAAAAAATTATTTCTTCTACATGTATGTCGTCGTCATTGTTCAGACTTAATTCATTTGCAAGTCCTTACAATTCATGTGAATAAAGTCATATATGATGTCGGACGTCAAAGTGCTTGGGACATGGCTGTCACATTATACTGCCACCAACCAAATCAGCAGGCAGAACGAACAAACAAATCAACAAACAAACAAACAAACAAAAAAAGCGTTACTACTGTGGGATTTGAAACGCGGACTTCCTGGTCTAAGGGAAAAGCCCGCGGCCTTTGATAACATTATTATGAGGTCGATCCTCTCTCTCTCTCTGGCAGTTGCGCTTTTTATCTTCCTGAAAGATAATGTCAGTTAAATGTAGTCGGCCAAACAATTGTCCCTTTTGCAGATCCCGTCTTTACCAGAAACCCCTATGCGAACAAGGAGGGAGGTTCGTTTTCTCCGTTCAAAGATTAGTTTACTTTACTTTATAAATTACTGCATTCTGTCGGCGATTTGATGGCACATGTATGAGTGTTTGCAGCTCAACGTTCGAATGCTCTGAAATGGCGATCTGAATGCCCGCGATTAAAATCTGTAAAGAAACGAAAAACAAAATTCAGTAAACCTCGGAATGTGAAATTCTTCACAGATTACTAGCCTATTTTTTTTTTTTTATTTGAATGTAGATCGCAGGCGCATTTTTAGTCCTTGGGTCGAATGCACAAACATGCCGTAGCTTACGTCTCGTCGTAAGCTTTCTTATTCTTATATATATAAAATACGCATTGTTTGTGCATTCCACCGCTTGTCTCTTCACACTTGAACCTGCACCTTGTTAGAACCCGTTTTTCTTGGCTCACGATGGGCGAGTTCTTAGGCGGTTATTTATAGGGGAATCTCTTTGGGCGGATATTACAGTCCCAGTCCGTGAACTTTGACACGTGAGGTCAGTTGTTACCCCACTTTGTTATTATTGTCAACAAGATGAGCACTGTCATGAGTCCATAACAAAGAGATTCCCCTGGTAAATAACAATATTAATGGATGGATCCAAACACTTCAAGTTTGGACTTTGTTCTGGAATACAGAATGGTCTAGGTGTAGAACCGTGGCCGAGATTCTAGGTCTAGATTTTTACAGTTGTAAACTACAACGTATTTGTCGATCAGTGGCACCTCTGTGATGGACTTATTTTCATCCTGTTGATGGATCTAGATCTAGATCTAGACCTGAAGACGGGTAGATCTCGATTTTATCTTTATCTAATTGGCCTTCTTTTTTGTGTGTCTAGACCTTGCTAGATAGAAGTATTTACAGGCCCTAATCACAACAACTAGATCTAGCGAAAATATAGGAACAAGTGACAAGACTCGTTTTATTTAGTCATTAATTTAGTGACTGTATTGATGTTTTGTTTTTATCAGAGAAATACCAAAACGACTTTCTCAAACACACACATCTTTTTTTTTAACTCTTTAGTCTCTCTGTCTGTTTCTCTCTCTCTCGCTCTCTCTTCTGCATGTATTTCCATGTTTTTCAATGCATGTCTTTTCCTTCCTCTCTGTCTCTGTATCTGTCTGCCTGTCGGTCTCTCTCTTTCTCTCTCTCTCTCTCTCTCCCTCTCTCTCTCTTTCTCTCCCATTCACTCTCTCTCATTCACTCACTCTCTCTCTCTCTCTCTCTCTCTCTCTCTCTCTCTCTTTCTCTCTCATTCCGTTCTTAGTTTTTTCAATAATCCACATTTATTAAGTTCTTTCTTTCCTCCTATCTTAAAATCTTTTGGTCAGCCTGTATTTCTAACTTTTGTCTGTTTGTTCCTCCGTCTCTATCTGCCTGTGTTTCGACATTTTTCTATGTCTCTCTGCGTGCCTTTCACATCTGTCTGTCTGTCTCTCACTATCTCTCCATCTTTTTCTCTCTGTCTCTTAGGTTTTATATGGCATTATGCCTACATCCTCGATTGAATTAGGTTAAAATAATCTTTCGGAAGTTTTGTAATCACCAGAAAAAACAACAACAACAACGCTAATAGGCTACATACATGTATCTTGATGTTCACACATGTAGCTCATTAAAGCTGACATAGTTTCCTAGCATAAAGGTTTAGAGTTAAACTAATTCATACATTTATTGATGTAAACATCAACAATAAATACAGATAAGCTCACAAAGCACATTGTAACATGCTGTGAAAATTGTAACAGTGCAAAAAACTTATACAACTGGAACATTGGTTTGCTAGGATTTCAAGAATCATAGAATTGTTAAAGATAGCGATTCAAAGCTTACAATCTTTCCTAATCACCCAGAAAAGCTAATCTATCAAAATTGAAACTATACTCATTTACATCACAAAAATATAACATAAAAAGATGGTTCTCCTTTTTTTCAAAATTTTGTTACTGATGTTGCTTATTACTTTGGACATTTTTTTGTATTTTCTTGCCAACAGATTTGGACAAAACAGATATCAATCTATATAACTACTGTTTCTTTATAAAAGCATTTTGTTATTAAAATCAAAAGAACAATTAAAAAAAAATAATTCAAGACTACAGAGTAAAGCCTCATTAAATAATTATAACAAATTCATTACTTTTGTGAATGTGTACACTAGTTATACACCTGCCTTTTATGATTGTATTTCTTTTATTTTATTTTAGACTCAGTGCCTGTATGGTCTAAAGATCTGGAAGGATCCAAGGCGTGTTCGACTAACTGATAATTGAAAACCATGTCAGTCAATTGCAGCATAGAGCAGGACAATGAGGAGGAGAGTGAGGAAGATACACCTACACTGCAAGATTGTCCTTATGGAAGTCAGAAGAAAACATTTCCTTTTCTAAGAGCTAGGATTCTAGCCTTTCTAGTACCCATGCTCATTGGGTAATAAACACACCTGTCATTTCCGCTTCCCACACCCTAAGAGAAAACATTTGATATCTAAATAGATTTAAAAAAAAAATTAAGATTATATTATTATTGCCCTAAGTAAAAATGATGCCAGTTCTTTTTTTCACGAAATCTAAAGTAAACTTTTTCCATTCTCTTTGGCCCTATTAGAATAGTACTCATAATTCGTAGTCTTTCTGAGTAAACTGACTCCACTTTATCTATGTCAAGCAGCATTTAATTCTTATTGTTGCCAAAGAGATGCTTTTACAAGAAATGGGGTACCGGTATCAGAATACTGCTATAAAAAGAATAACATGGAAACACCCATAAATGTAATTGTTCAAATAAGTTAATCAGCTGTCTATATTAATTTTTTAGCACTATTGAGGTTCATGTATGTCCCCATTTGTATTTAAAATCCTCTTGATCCAAGTTTTGATCCAATCCCAGGATATTTGTATTGTGAATTTTCCACTGTCATCATCATTATCATCATCATCATCATCATCATCATCATCATCATCATCATCATCATCATCATCATCATCATCATCATCATCATCATCATCATCATCATCATCATCATCATCATCATCATCATCATCATCACTTTAACCAAAACCATCCTTCTTTATAAACTTTCATTGTAATAGATGTCAAGATCATCATCATCATAATCAAGTGGCATGCCACTCATCTCTTTGCTCAGACAACTTCAAAAAGTCTGAATTACTCCTGTCTTTATTGGCAGACCATCTGTTTAAGACTATATCAACAGGTTAATCTTTGTCTGCCTGTATTCCTTTTACCATCTATTTTTTCAGTTAGGTCCTAAATATCTATACTTTTGTGTCAATTTAGATGTCCTACACAGCTGAGACAGGAGTCATGGCATCCCCGCCCTGTCTCGTGTGTGGCAGCTCATAATATTGTCAGTCGTTAGTCTTGGGGCCCGTACACAATATAGCCTATATAGTGCTGATGTTGGACGTTTAACCAACTCAACAACATCAACAACAGATGTTCTACAAATTTCATTTGTACTTTTCTCACAGTTTTATCAAAGATCATCATCCCATCATCATCATCATCATCGGTATTTTGATTAACGTGCAGGTACTGGGGCAACATCCACATCAGTGGACCCCCTTCCAGGTAGCTGGCTTGCTGCACGCATGGCTGATCTCACACCAGATCTCCAGGTGTTTCTGTCATGAGGGTCAGTTGTTGAGAGTTTCCAGTCTTTCCGATCCCTCTCTGTCACCTGCTTCCATGTCATTCTGGGTCTCCCTTTTCCACGACTTCCTGTTACTTGCATGTCCAATGCTGTCTTGATAGCTCCGCTTGACCGTTCCACGTGGCCATACCACCGGAGTCTTCTCTCCTTCAGAATGAGGTTCAGGTCCTCAAGGCCAAGAAGCGTCAATAGCTCATTTGACCTAGTGGTGGCCACATCTTCTGGCTTCACATTGCAGATCTGTCTTATCATTGCCCTGTCGTTTCTCTGCAGGCGTTGAAGGTTTGGCTTGGTCAAGGGCCATGTCTCGCTAGCATGGAGCATTGCACTCCGCACACAAGTGCTGTACACATGACCCCGCGTCTTGTATGAGAGGTGGCGAGACAAAAGAACTGGTAGTAGTTCTTTAAACTTCTTCCAAGCTGTCTTCACACGTGTTGTGGTTGCAAGGTCACAGCCACCAGCTGCCGAGAGCATATCTCCCAGGTAGCAGAAAGAAGCTACGACATCCAGCTTGTCGGATCCCACCTGGACTTCACTCTGTGGTCTGCCATCGATTGGTCTCGCAGTTCCCTGGCATCGACTGCACTTGAAATCTGAGTCCTTCGTCAGGCGTTTCAGCCCGCTGCATTTCTTGTGTACCCACTTCTTGCAGCCTTTGCAGAAAATGCTGTTGCTACCTACACCAGTGCAGCAGACAGCACAGGAACTCGAGAATATAGCCTATATAGCTGATGTTGGACGTTTAACCAACTCAACAACATCAACAACAGATGTCCTACAAATTTCATTTTGACCTTTTTCACAGTTTATATCAAAGATCTATCTACTCTAGGTTCATCTTATCTAGCAACATCTTCCTTTGATATATTATCATTCCATGATATTCTTAATACTCTTCCTAAAGAGCCACATTTCTGCTGCTTCAAGTCTTTCACCGCTGCACTTAAAATAAGAGAATAATTTTGCTCCTCATCCTCAGTCCCGCCATAGTGACTCGAGATATGCTGCTAGCGCAGTATCTGGTAGAGAGACTTGGCCGGGATGAGAATAAAACCCAGAAAGATGGCAATGTTTGTGATTCCGAGGAAAATTCCACAGCCTTCCCAAACTCAAACGAGTTGGAATCTAAGGTATGGCTATTTTTTTAATTTTACTGTCAAACATGTATTTATAAGAGCATGTTATTGTTTTGTTGATTTTTTTTTGACAAACACACCTTTTCCAAAATATAATATAAAGCCTGTTTAATGCAACAACAACAACAACAACAACAACAACAACAAAATCCCAAATAGGAGGTAGGTTTCAAAGTTAAAACAATAACAAATGATCCGCCTGTTAATAAAAAACATGTTAGAAATCTCTACCCCAAGACGTACTAGTAAACTTATTTCCATGTTTTCTTTTTATAGAACATTTTTGTTAAAAATTTTCTACCCCTTGACATCTCAGTATAAAAAAAAGCACGCCACTCATCTCTTTGCTCAGACAACTTCAAAAAGCCTAATTTACTCCTGTCTTTATTGGCAGACCATCTGTTTAAGACTATATCAACAGGTTAATCTTTGTCTGCCTCTATTTCTTTTACCATCTATTTTTTCAGTTAGGTCCTAAATATCTATACTTTTGTGTCAATTTAGATGTCCCACATGGCTGAGACAGGAGTCATGACATTCCCGCCCTGTCTCGTGTGTGGCAGCTCATAATATCGTCAAACGTTAGTCTTGGGGCCTGTACACAATATAGCCTATATAGTGCTGATGTTGGACGTTAAACCAACTCAACAACATCAACAACAGATGTCCTACAAATTTCATTTGTCCTTTTCTCACAGTTTTATCAAAGATCTATCTACTCTAGGCTCATCTTATCTAGAAACATCTTCCTTTGATATATTATCAATGCATGATATTCCTAATATTCTTCTTAAAGAGCCACATTTCTGCTGCTTCAAGTCTTTCCCCGCTGTACTTAAAATAAGAGAATAATTTTGCTCCTCATCCTCAGTCCCGCCATAGTGACGCGAGATATGTTGCTAGCGCAGTATCTGGTAGACAGACTTGGTCGCGATGAGAATAAAACCCAGAAAGATGGCAATGTTTGTGATTCCTTGGAAAATTCCACAGCAGTCCCAAACGCAAACGAGTTGGAATCTAAGGTATGGGTATTTTTTTGATTTTACTGTAAAACATGTATTTATAAGAGCATGTTATTGTTTTGTTCATTTTTTCTTTTTTTGACAAACACACCTTTTCCAAAATATGATATAAAGCCTGTTTTGTGAAACAACAACAAAAAAAATAATCCCAAATAGGAGGTAGGTTTCAAAGTTAAAACAATAAAAACTGATCCGCCTGTTAATAAAAAACATGTTAGAAATCTCTACCCCAAGACGTATTAGTAAACTTATTTCCGTGTTTTCTTTTTATAGAACATTTTTGTTAAAAATTTTCTACCCCTTGACATCTCAGTATAAAAAAATCCATGCTTTCTTTTTGTAGATTATTGTTATCAATTGTAACATGTAAGCAATTGTCTTCTCCTAGACATAGTTATTACTAACTAGTAAAACAATTTTAATGTTTCTTTTTGTGGAAAAATTTAAACACTTGTAACATGTTAGAAATTCTCCTCCCCTCGACATACCGGTACTAATAAAACAATTTCCATGCTCTCTTTTTATGGGCAATTTTTAACACATTTAACATGTAACAAATTTTCTACCCCTAGACATTCTAGTAAACCAATTACCATGTTTTCTTTTTTGTGGTAAATTTAAAACTCTTAAAACGTGTACAACATTTGCTTCCCTTAGACGGCCGACCTGATGGGTCAGTATGCTTTGCTTCAAACCATACCAGCATTGTTTGCGTGTCTAGTGTTTGGGTCCTTCTCAGACTACCTCGGGCGTCGCTTTCTGCTACTATTGCCCTTGTTCACTGGCCTTTTCAAGGTCGCAATGACAACGCTAATCATCAGGTAAGTTGCTCCTGTCTAACATTTAAGATAAGATAACATAAGATAAACTTTATTCATCCAGTTTGGTCATATGTTCTGGGCATAGCCGACATAAGATGGATTAATTTTACAAATAAATCACCTTAATACAAAAGTACATGGAAGCTTATGATACACGTTCACAGATTACATTGACGAATTTTATCTTTGGGTCGGTGCTTCCCCGCCAAGTCTGATTCAGACAGCCGACCTTATTTTTTCCTTGGGGATTCCACTCCAGGGCTTGGCTTGTGATGTTGGACACAGGCTTTCAAAGTGATGTAACAAAGCAACCATCCTCACGACCACGCTGTCTTTTTTCTTCTCTCCAGATTTCACCTGTCTCTGAGTTTCCTGTACTTGGCGTCTGCTGTGGATGGCATGTCTGGCTCGTGGTTCACGCTTCTCATTGCCCTGTACTCGGTCACAGCGGACATCAACATCGGGGCCACGTCGCGGACACTCTCCATCTTCCTGATCATGTGTCTGAGCGCTGCCTCTACCGCCGCCGTCAGCATCGCTGTCAGTGACGTCATCAGCTCCCTCGGGTTTTATGACGCGTCCCTTCTGACGTCGGCCATTGCGGCTGTGGCTTTTGTTGTCCCGCTCTTTTTATTCCCGGAGACACTGCGTTGTATGTAAAAAGCAAAATATCTTATTTCTTATTAATGTGTTCTCTATTGTTTATTTTTTTCTATCTTTGACATGAGATAAGATTACATAAGATAGTCCTTAACCCTTTTATGAATCCTCCAGGGGAAATTAAAATATATAAACTCTGTTATTAATTTCAATAGGCGTTTTCAAAGGGTTTGTATTTTATCAGTTCTCACTGTCGGCATGTGACTAAAAGCTTAGGGTGAAGATTTTTTAAAATTTGAAATAAAAAAACAAAGCATTAATAACAGAAAAAAATATAATGAAAATTGAGGTATAAAAATTAGACCTCAGTAGCTGTCAAGAATAGCAAAACAGGAGGAATTAAAACAGTTGCACGGAAGTTAGAAGTTAAAACAAAATTGAATGAAAGACAAAAGAAAATTTTCTGAGAACAAGGCACAGAGGATGCACCATTTTTCATCCCAGCTATTAATATTCTGATGCCATCAATGGACTACAATTTCCATCGCAAGGAATTGAACTTTGCAGATGTCACAGCACTATTTCACAGGCTGTAAACATTTATTTATAACAATCGCGAGTTATGGCATTATTTCAATAACATAAGACTTTGTAGTAACACTCCATCTTCCTCGTTATTTTTATTTAATTTATTATTTTATTAATTATTATTATTATTAATTATTATTATTATTATTATTATATAGTAGTAGTAGTAGTAGTAGTAGTAGTAGCAGCAGCAAAAGCAGTAGTGTTGTTGTGTTGTTGTTGTTGTTATTTTAGTTGTTTTTGTTGTTGATGTTCTTATTCTTGTTCTTCCTCTCCTCATCCTCCTCATCCTCCTCTTCTTCCTCTTCTTCTTATTCTTGTTTTTTTTTCATCATGAAGCTCCTGTTGTTTTTCAGGCCAGCAGCCCCATATATACACCACTCAGGCGGAAGAGAAGTTTGGCCCAGATTTGCCAGACCCAAACTTTCCAGAAGACGAGGTCCACCTTGTTAGATCTGAAACTTCCAGCCCCAGAGGCTGGGTGAATCTAGTCACACACCTGCGACGCCTGTTCGGGTTTTATCTCTTTGTTGGCACCGCGAGGCAGAGAGCAGAAATGGTTCTTCTGTTACTTATCTTTACTTTTCCTGTGGCGAATGAAATAAACCTTGGGGCTATCGATACTCTCTATCAGGTTAGTTTTTGTGACGTATTGTGTACTTATTATGTTTTAATTTTTTAATGAGACCTTTTTTTTATTTTGATGGTGGATTTATCATTTTTGCTTGAGCACAAATAACAGGACAAACAGAGTTCTTTAACTCCCCTTCAAAAATTGTTATTTTTCAATATCTACATGAATCTTATAGTTTGAAGGTTGAACATTAAATCCTGAACATAAAATGAATATTTAACATTAAATCCCAAAACATACAGAGTGAAGATTTAACACTTAACCCTGAACATATTATACAGTGAGGATTTAGCATTAAATCCTAAATATATATTCATATTGTGAAGATTTGACATTCAATCCCAAACATATAGAGTGAAGATTTAACATATTATAGTTCAAAGACTTAATACTGAATCCTAAACATCACATTTTTCCATCACATCAGATGCACAAACCATTTTGTTGGGGCCCTAGACAGATAGGCAGCTACAATGCTATTCGATCTGGGGGATCAAACATCCTCGGAGGTGTGTGGATGGCTCTGCTTCAGAAATGTCTTCCTTTCGAGGTCATTGGGATGACTGGGTGTATCTTCCAAGGGACTGCGCTTGTGTTTGAGGCATTCGTTGCATTTTCCTGGCAGTTTTATATAAGTAAGTTGGTTGGTTTAACGTCCAACAGCAGCACTATACAGGCTATATTGTGGACGGGCCCCAAGACGGACGTCAGACAATTTTATGTGCTGCCACACACGAGACAGGGCGGGGATACCATGACTCCTGTCTCAGCTGGTCACATAATGACACCGACCCAACCAGTAGGGAACGCAACAGCCAGGATTCGAACTCGAGACCTTTTGCGTCGGAAGCCGATGTTCTACCCTTGGACCACCGCACCCCCGATATAAGTAAGTAACGCAGCAAAAGAATTGAGCAGTTGGATTTGATAGGAGTATTTTATATTTTGCATTTTCCTGGCAGTTTTATATAAGTTAGTAACACAGCAAAAGAATTGAGCAGTTGCATCTGATAGGAGTATTTTATATTTCACGTTATTACAATTTTTTGCATTTTCCTGGCAGTTTTATATAAGTAAGTAACACAGCAAAAGAATTGAGCAGTTGGATCTAATAGGAGTATTTTATATTTTGCATTTTCCTGGCAGTTTTATATAAGTAAGTAACACAGCAAAAGAATTGAGCAGTTGGGTCTGATTTTCAAATGCATGCTTAAGTTCTACCTTTTTGACGATTGAAACTGAACCGATGAAACTTGTAAATACCTATAATGATTGCTTGTGGCTTTTGAATGTAATATTGTATTGTGTCAACATTATATGATTATTCTTCTATTGTACATGTGATAATGGAAATTGTTAAGCGCATTGAGCATGATTGTTTATGGAAGTGCGCTATATAAATGCAATATATTATTATTATTATTATTATTATTATTATTATTATTAAGTAAGTAACACAGCAAAAGAATTGAGCAGTTGGATCTGATAGGAATATTTTATATTTCGCGTTATTACACTAACTCAGAAGTGTCAGATTTTGTATATGTAAGCGGTGATAGTCTACAGTTGCCCCTCCCCCATGCCAACATGAACAAGCATCCTTTCCAGTTAGTCTAGAAAGAGAAAAAACAAACAAAAAAAGGCTAGGAGGGCATTGTATAAAAACAAAAATAGCTCCAACTCTTACATCTCACCAATTGAATTAACATGGTAGAGGGTGGAGACAAGTTTCCATTTTTACTGTTATTTTATTCATATTTGTTTTTGCTGCATTTGTTGCATTGTAAAAAAAAATATATATTGTAGTTAGGTTTAAATGAACTTGCACTTATAATTTTCATTCACAAATCAACATGATTTCTTTAACCTCCTGTTGTAGTTTTTAATGTGAACTTTTTATTGTTTTCAGTCTAGTTCAAGGTCTTCTTCTACACTACAGTCATAATTTAAATCTATGAGTTTGAAATCTTGCAGTGGTCAAACTTGAACCTCTGACCTTAACTGCTACAGACTATGTATGTCAGTTGTATTGTGCATAATGGCTTATCTCCATTCTAAAATACTAGAGGTTTAGAGTATTTTAGAAAATGAAATAGAACATTATACAATTGAGGTGATGAATTTCTAATGTTCTAGAAATCTAAGTCACAAGGACTCAGAATTGTGCACAACTTGTTATGATATTAGAGATAGATTTTGTATAATTATATCAGCAAGTCATTACAGCAACATATCTATTGTCTTGTCATGATAAAGTTAGAGCTTGTGTTTACGGCATGTCAACAAATTTACGACTATGGGTCATAAAAACGAGTTTGTGGCAACCTTACAACTTGTCTTAGATGCCAAATAGAAGACCTACGACGAGTTTTAAGCCACTGGGACGTTGCACTTACGACCATATATTGTCTTGCAATGATGTAAGGAAGATCTAATTTATGCTTTTTTTTATCCTCAGTCCCAGCTCTGTTGATTCCTGCAGTGCCTATTTCTGCTGTTGTTCGGGGTATCATGTCGATGAAGGCCAAGCCTCATGAGCAAGGTACTCACTACTCTATAGCTAATTTTAAAAAAGTTCAATATTACATACTACAACTTGTTTGGTTTGTTTTGTTAATAATGATAATAATAATAATAATAATAATAATAATAATAATAATAATAATAATAATAATAATAATAATAATAATAATAATGTATTATTATACGATCACCAAAAAGGTAAATTCTCTTTTTTAAATGAATGTTATAAACTTATAATAAACTCTTCCCCCCTTTCCGTTTCCCATAAAAACAAGATGTGTTTGATTTCTTTGTTTAAATACTTTAATAACAATAATAATTAAATCTATCTCCATCAAACCACGACAACAACCACTGCATTATCCTTAACAGTTGCATTACATATTTTCCCCTTGCTCCGCTAGGGGCTTTGTTTTCCAGCATTGCTGTTGTGGAGTGCGCGTGTAACTTGGTCTCCACCACCAGCTTCAACAAAGTGTACAGCTTGACCTTGGGCAGCAGCATGCCTGGTGCAATCTATCTTCTCATGGCTTCCTGTAGCACAGTTGCTGTCTTCCTTTACATGTAAGTTAATCTTCGTAAGTCATTCTGTCAATCTCCTCATGGCTTCCTGTAGCACGGTTGCTGTCTTCCTTTACATGTAAGTTAATCTTCTTCACTGCAAAACATGCACGTTAATTTTCTTTACTGTCAATATGTAAGTTAAGTTTCTTATCTGTCATTCTGTCAATCTTCTCATGGCTTCCTGTAGCACTGTGGCTGTCTTCCTTTACATGTAAGTTAATCTTATTCAATGCCAAACACATAAGTGTTAAGTTTCTTCTCTGTCAATCTGTCAATCTCCTCATGGCTTCCTGTAGCATATTTGCTTTTCTGGCTCTAAATGAAAGTTAAGTTTATTCCCTGTCAAACCTGTAGGTGAATTCCATTCTTTGCCAAACGTGTAAGTTGAGTGTCTTCTCTGTCTGTCTGATAATGGCCTTCTGTAGCACAGTTGCTGTCTTCCTTTACATGTAAGTTAAGTTTCTTCATCTTTGTTTTATATTTTTACATGCTGCCACACAAAGACAATGCAGGGATACCAGGAGTCCTGTCTCTGCCTATCACATTATACTGACACCGACCCAACCAGTAGAATAAGAACGAATCCTTTTCACTTAAGTTTTTGAGAACACTAATATATGGCATGGAATACAATTATTATCTTTTTAAAACAGAAAAATACACAATATGAACCTAATCATTTCTGATCTCATGTGCTTGCTTATCGATAATTTGGACAAGATTTTTTTACTTTAGATAATAACCGTACCAAACTTACTGGTTCAAATCTATATCAATGGCAACACGTTTTCTTGTGCTGCTCCCTTTTTGTAACTGTGTCGTCTTTATAATTCAATAAAATTCGCACACTTAAGAGTTGAGATTGTCATAACAAAGGGATTAGAGAGAAAGTCAAACCCTAAGACATTTGCTGTGTTGTTCTGTGTTTAGAAAACATTGATGATTTCTTAATTTTTCTTTTCTAATCTACAGAGCTTACTTTTTGGTGCGAGAAAGACACAGTTGATTGCTTCAAGGGCAAAAAAGATCTGAGGCTAAAATCAATTATTGAAAGATTTGATTTTATCTTGTGTTCAGCAAATATGACTGTTAATGGTTTACCACATTTTCAGTAACAGTATAAATTATCTCAAGCTTGTGTTAAAAGAGATGCAAAGTATTATTAATTTTACAAAATACACACATTTATATAACTAGTCTTATGTAACAGCTTTTTTCTAAACTTCTGAAAGTTTTATAAAGCGCAACTCTCATTGACTTTATGTATTTCTCTCATATTAAGTTTCTCGTTTTAAATAAGGAAGAAAAATCTGTGATACTTTTATTACAAAGGTTCTTAAACTTTACCCTTGGTTTCAAAGAAAAGGTTCTGATTTTTTAAACAAGTTAACCATTAATTTTTACCCTGGTTTCAATGCCTGGATTTTTATAGATCTGCATGTGTGGCAAATATTGTCAGAATTTCTTTGGCTGCTCAGCTTATTTTTATTGCTAAAATAAATTACTATGTCCAAAAACTCATCTGGTCGAGATTTGGCAATACAGCTCCTCAATCGGTGTCTAATACTTAAGTGTCAACAATTATCATCAGATTGCCAACAATATTGTGGAAACATTCAGTCCGACTGTCAACAATATTGTTGGCACATTCAGCTTGGCTGTCATCGAGAAATTCCACTAAGATAGAAACTTTCCACTGGCAGAAAAAAACTAGAAGTGTATCAGTGGAATGGAGCATGCACAATTTGATAAATTTTGTTTGTTGTTTGTTTCTTCCTCATGCACAGAACTCAGGGAAACTGGAGAGCTTGTATTGCCCCGCTCTAGATCTAGGTCTTCTCTTTTCCTCATCTATTAGAGTCTATGCCCTCCTGCCTCTCTCTCTCTCTCTCTCTCTCTCTCTCTCTCTCTCTCTCTCTCTCTCTCTCTCTCTCTCTCTCTCTCTCTCTCTCTCTCTCTCTCTCTCTCTCTCTTTCACTCCCTCTCTTTCTATCTCTCTCTTTCTCTCTCTAAATCAAATGTACAATTTTACTTGTTGTTGCATTGTTGTAACTAAGAACAGATATGCATGTATTTGGGAACGGGGGTTTTGAATGATGGGTACATAAGTATACAGTATCTGGATTCACCAGCCTCCTCACTTGCACCCATGTTGGAGAACGGTTCATGAAATTTCAAATGGACTTTGTTGGAATGGAATGACGACAAAAACAATTTTCTTTCAGAGTATTTGAGGAAGCTAGTGCAGCCAGTATTGCATTTTGTTTTTATTGCCAGTCCAGTCGAGATCAGATAGTTACGGTTAGGGGTTCAGAAAAGAAAAGAAAATGGATCACTTTCAAGTCTATTTTTAATGAACTTATTCTTTGAAACTGTATATTTTTCATTGTTAAATTGTTCTATAATGTAAGAAGGTGTGATATTTCATTATTGTATTTCTAAGATGAATTAAGAGGTTAAATATCTTCCACATGAATGTTTTTAGTTTTTGGTCTATCAAAATGCACTGTACATTGATTTAGATTGTTTATCAAAATATACTTTACACTGAGTTAGATGTCTATCATCTATTATTATAGACTATGAATGTAGGGAACTCAAAAATAAATTAATGCGTGCATGATATTGATTTGGATGAGGTTGTAACTTTGCAAAGTTATGACACCTTTTCCCTTGATTATTTAAAGTTCTCTTTATAAGATAGCGAGTGAGTGAGATGTCTCTTAACGGCCAATGTTTAGAGAAATGCTTTGTTGTAGATGTGATGCATGTATGCGATTTTAGTACTTGAGGAAATTGAGAACACATTTTTTTTGGAACACATCTACTTCTTTGTTTTATCCATGAAAGTATCACACAGCTAAGTTGATAGATGGACTTGGAGACTTTTGGGTCTTCAGTCAGCTATCTTAATATAATTTTTTCTCAAAGGTATTGTTTTTTTTCACTGTGATCATAAAAACCACCAAAAGTTATTGTTTTATTTTCACTGTGATCATAAAAACCACCAACGTAAAAAGCCAGTTTGTTAAATGATATTTATTTATTTATATTTTTACTAAACTTTTATGACCAACTTTCTTTTTTACTATTATTATGTATTGTAGTAAGAAAGGCATTACATACCTTTTTAAATCCATATTTTTGTGCCTTAAATAATTCACCTGTGATATTTTTTTAAAAAACCAGATGGTCTTTATGATCAGAAAAGAATTTTGATCTTTTTAGTAGGATTTGTTACATATGATTTGCTTTTCGAGCGCAAATTAAAACTTGAAAAATTTTGTTGAATTTTTAAAACCTTTGTTTAGTCACAACTGATGACCACTTTTCTATTTGTGCAATTTCTTATAATCTTTGCCATACTCTCTTGTTGTCAAATATGTTGGTAGCCTTTATTATTATAATATTAATTATTATTATTGTTCAAACAGAATTTATTATTATTTTTATTATTAAATTTCAGGTTGCGTCTAAATATTATTATTATTATGATGTAAAACACCCAAATGGGGAAGGGACAGAGGGGTTTTTGAAAGTATTCACGTCAAATTTCAGTTCGACTGAATGAATTATAATAAAGAAAGGCCTTATATTTTTCCAACCCTCTGTGGTTTATAAACAATTCTACACTATCCTGGGTAAAAGATCTTTCCAGTGCTGTCACATTCCCTCTCTGTGTACATGCGATACTTTGGCAGACTATAACTTCCAATGTTATAACTTCAATGAAATCCACTTAAATAAAACCCTGTTTAAGACAAACTATGACTATATACTTTTTCTTATATCTCTATTCCCTTTTTTCACTAAAATCGCTGTTGAATATAAGCTTGGGATGATTTTAACTGTCCAGAAGATTTTAATCTTCAGTGTATACTACTCTATGGAGACATTTAAATCTCGTTTTTTTTCTCTTGATTCATACCTTGAGTGGGCGGCATACTAATAATAATGGATGAAAATGGAATGGCTTTTTGTCTTTTCCTGTGATGGAGCAGGAAATTAGAGACTTGCATAAATGCATGAAATATGTCACAAATCAAAATTGTTTTGCTTAAAGCAGGGTCGATTTATAAAAAATACCTCTAGAGTGAATAGTATATGGACACAGAAACGTTTGCTTGTAAAACTGTTTATTCCATTGTTGATAATCAGGCTAAATTCTCTTTCGCGTATTATCTATAGTATGTTGTTTTGTTTTAATTCTTATTTTCTTCCAATATTTGATGCTGTACTATGGACCACTTGAACTTGTACTTTGATTGTTTTAAAATTTATGCAAAGTAAATTTACTACTTTTTGAAGCGCATGTCTTTTAAAAATAAACCTGTGTCTTATTTGGATACACTCACTACCCGTGGCTTCACTGTTATTTTTTGTCGTTTGTTTCATGGGTCCCTTTTTATTTTTTGTTTGTTTCTGGCGTTTTTATTTTTTAGTTATTATCCAGTTTCGCATATGAGATTTATATTTGACAAAAAATTACGGAATTGACATTAAAATATTTTTATCATCAAGTAAGAAATAGCTATACGTGTTTTAATCCATGCATGTAAAACAGACACACTAGATGATCACAGGTGTATGTATATCATTTCATGGGAAAACCTTTAAAACAAAGTCATTCTACGTTTTTCAAATAATTTTGACCAATGAATAAGCAACATAACTATCTGAAACTGCATTCAATCAATCCAGTTTAAGTTGACTCGCAATGTATATAAATTTCAAAGAAAATTAATATAAAATTTGACTTTGTAAAGTTTTTATTATTAAGATGCACATAATATACGTGTACTTGTATATATTCACAAACAATTTCGCAAAATGTTTTTAATAGCTAAAACTATATATTTCTTTCTAGGAGGTTTGGGGGGG
>RQTK01000284.1:96516-130781 GCA_003991915.1 Elysia chlorotica
AACTGCGTATTGTTACAGGGCACTACTTAAGAACATTCTAGAAACTTTGGAAAAAGGAGGGAATCTAAATATAAGACAGAACTAGGAAAGTTCCCCATTATCTACGGAGGAGTGCCGCATCTGTCATTAACGCATGAGTCATACGTGCACCACAGCACCTAAGTAGGCTACTAAAAGCAGTGCAACCCGTTGCCATGCGGTCAAGGGGATGTCACTCTAGTAACACACAACTATCCAGATTGACATAACAAAGTCGCACCCCTTACATAAGGGAAAAATTAACTTTATATATGATCACCATAGTTCTTTGTAAGTAAATACTCCCAGCAAATTACTACTTAAGGCTAGAGAGCAAAATCCTAAAAGCCACAATCAGTGTCTTTCATCACATTGATAGAGTGTTGGAGAAGTTGTTTGACCCTTCGACTTTAAATGTTAAGTCTAAGAACTTAGCCTACATAGTGTTGGAGAAAATAGCTATCATTTAAAGATGCGAAAATTAAAGTTAAGTTGAAAAATGTGAAACGAATGACATCTAATTCGCCTAAGCAACAGACGTCACCACTGTTTCACCTTGTAAAAAGTTGTCCCACAATTCTCTTTTTTGTGTGTTTTTGTTTGTTTGTTGAGAGAATAAGAAAAGAACATCTGCAGTAAGACCGCTGGATGTGAGACAAACATTTTAATGATTTATGGATGAACACTTGTATTTATATTTTGCAGATTGCGACAGTTACTGAGATTTGTATTAGAGAAAGACATACGGATTACAAACTAGCATGACCCATAGCATTTAGATCTAGAGTCTAAATCTAATTCAGTACTAGCATTTAGATCCAAATCTAATTCAGCACTGTTCCACCTCCTAGTGCAATGTTGTCTCATAACTCTGTTTTGTTGTTGTTGAGAGAATAAGGAAAGAACGTCTATAGTTAGACCGCTGGATGTGAGACAGGCATTTTAATGATTTATGGATGAACATTTGTATTTATCTTTTTGCAGATTGCGACAATTACTGAGATTTGTTGCAGAGAAAGACAGAAAGACTTACGGATTACAACATGCCACATAAGCTTGTTTTCAAAGTGATCCACGCCTCTGGACAAGATGACATTTTCCGAGCCAGTGAACTTAACCACCACAGTCCTCTCACCAAAGGATGGCAGTGCGCTAGGTAGTTTATAACATTTAACATAAGTTTTGTGTTCAGAAAAATCGCTAATCCTCATCTCTCTGAGTCTCACTCTCTCCTCCCCTCTATATCACTCTCTGTATCTCTGTCTATCACCGTAACAGCGTAAGTGTGTGTGTCTCTCTTTCTCTCTCTCTCTCTCTCTCTTTCTTTCTCGTCCTGTTTAAGTGTTTGAATAAATTGATGCCTTTAATGCAAGCCTCAGCTGAGATTCTCAATGGTACATCTAGATAGATGGGTCACCAAGGAAGTTCTTGCTGGCTCAAGTTCTTTCAAGAGGTTGTCCCTGCGCTTCTAAGTACCTTTCAAATTTCCTTTTTTTTAACTAGAGAAGTCAGCCCATTAGAAAAAATAAAATGAAAAATTAAAAACATTGAGGTGTTATGACTGAAACTAGAATATCAATTAACTTTCAAAGCAATAGCCAGTCAATGTTTTTGCAATCACAATTACATTTATTCTGATGTGTTTTTCAGAGATGATTAATGTTTCATTATAAATGATCATTTTTTCTCTCTCCAGGTTTTGTCTATATCCCCAAGATATTGTCTTACAGCTGGAACAAAGATCAAGATTAAGAAAAATTCAAATTCTATCGCATCAATTCCTTGTCCGTAAGTTAGTTTAATGTCATAGTTTTCTGCTTTCCATAGTGAAGTATGAAAGCATGTTTTTGTAGCAAGCATCTGTACAAATCACATTAAAAAATTCTACTATAATTACTCCATAGTTCTGTTAATTGGTTTTCAAAGTTGGAATTTTGCATACTTAAAAGAGCTCATGTTTTGGAAAAAAATATTATTGCTTTGTTGAAGGATGAAAATTCTTAAAATGCGGTGATCCTTGACACATTTTATTTATTTGTAATCCTTGACACATTTTGTTGAGCTTTGTTGAAGGATGAAAATTCTTAAAATGCAGTGTGGTTTAGAAAACTGGCTGGTAATCCTTGACACATTTTGTTGTTGTTGTAATTCATGCACTGTCTCATTTTCCTAGTAAAGGAACAAAATGAAATCACACATCTGACATGAGATTTTTTTTTCCAGCCACAAAGATTGAATTTTTTGTGGGTGACATACCAGATGGAACACCTCTCACCCTGAACAATGCAAGATATGCCAGGCTGGGGTAAAATTCCTTCTAATACTCTAATTAATAAAACACTCTATTAAAAAATCATTTAATTCACCGATAGACTTGGAAAGATTTAAATATTTAAATATTAAAGGTAATTCATAATGTTAGACTTTTACCTGTAAAATAGCAACCTAACAAGAGGTAGTAGTAGTACTATTTTGTGCTAGATGGCTTATAATTTTTAATTTTAACTTTTTAAAACTATTGTTCTTAGAGGAACTTGAATATAAACAAGGCTAATATCGAAAGTATATTTTTGAAGCAGATGCCCTATAGATCTCATTTCTGAAATACTATACATTTAGAGAATTTTAGAAATTAGATACAATATTGCACACATGAGGTGGCGCTGTAAAAAAAATGTACATCAGCGTAGATGTGCCCTCTTCATAGAGTACATTTCTATATAATTATAAAGGGTTTTTTCAGCAGTTTGTCACTGGCACAATTTTTTTTTCCAGTTTCTCATAAGTGAAACTAGTACACTATACGAAGGGTTAACTTAAATGTTCAGGCCATCATATTGTCTTTTTTTTTCCTTATTGTTTTCTATGACTACCATTCTGTTCTTTTTGTACAGCTATGTGTCGCTTTCTGACAACGAAAAAACTGGTTTCAAAGCAAGAGAGCTCAAGTCAGTGCATGTTGATGCTGTCGGACACTTCCTAAAACTCAACATTCACAAGAATCACGTCAACAAACACAATTTGTATAATCAAGTGAGTGAATTTCAGAGGTTAGAAATTATTATTATTATTATTATTATTATTATTATTATTATTATTATTATTATTATTATTATTGTTATTATTATTGTTGTTGTTGTTGTTGTTGCTGTTTTTGTTGTTGTTGTTATTATCATCATCGTCATCACCGCCACCACCACCACCATCAACATCATCATAATCATCATCATTATTATTATTAGTTGAGAACCCCCACGCTTCGTGGGGATTTTTTCATTTATATATTTACTTACCTATCTATCTATTTATCCATTTTGTCTACTTAAACTACTTTGTATAACATCTCAATCTTTCACCCTCTCTCTTAAAATTTCTCGTGTGCCTCCCTTTTATCCATCACTTTACTAGTTATAGTTTTGTTTCCTTTTACTTTCAGGTTGGTATCATAGCTATAAATATTATCGGAGATGAGCTGAGGAAACCTTACGATTTAAGTGAACCAGTGAGTACACGGATACACTGATAAAGTTTGATAAGCGTTCAATGAGAAATAGCTGTCATATTTGAAATTTGTTTTCTGTGGTTAGTTCTAATGTTAAAAAGAAAAAAAATTGAAGCCTTCTGCAAACCTATAGACAATAGGATTTTACAAAGGTTTTATATAATTTTAGAAATCGTGATTTCTTCTTGAGGCTTTTTTTTAGCTTTGTCAAGTAATTTGATGGCTAGGGGCGGAATCAATGCTAAACTGGGTAAAAAAAGGTCTTAACAAGTTGGCAAAGTGCAGATGAGAAATGAAATCAATAAATAACGTGGACATTTTTAAACTGGCAGAATACTATAGTGATGAATAGAACTGTTATTTTTCTGTTAAATGATATCACTCTTTGTGAAATAGTAGTTCAATGCATTGTTAAACCTGACGACATTATAAAAGGATGAGGCATGGAAGTATTGAAATAGAGAGAGGATAAAATAATAGAAGAATAGATAAACTCAAATTCTTGGATCCACAATACTAAACTGTAAAAGACATACAATACATAATTTATTTATTTATTTATTTTTTTTGCTCATATTTTTTTTTACTTATCTACAATCTATGTGTGATTCATTTCCTGCAGGATGTATTGATAGATGACGACAGAATAGAGAAAGATCCAGCTTTGGAAAGTTTATTTAACAAGTAAGCGTACATCTTTGTTTAATATTATTAACATCTTGGTTCATGAATTCATTATGGCTGTGTGCATTTCTGTAGTGACTTTTTTAATGTGTGAATGAAATGTGGGGAGTTAATACGGATTATGGTCTTTTTAAATTTCTTATTTTGGTGTCGGATTGTTCATATATTTACTGAGTTACAACATAGATGAAAAGCTGGGGGCAAACTGTATCAAATTATAGAGCGTTGAACTGCAGATGGGAAGGTTCGCGGATAGAAAGCCAAGATCTGTCCAAAATTTGTTTCTCTGATTTTGTCGCCTACTGTTTCGGTGTCAGTATAATGTCCCCACTCTGTCTCGTGTGTTGTAGACAATAGTCATACATCAGTCTTGGGGCCTATCCAGAATATAGCCTATATAATGCTCATGTTTGGCATTAAGGAACAAAAGCAAACAGATGAGAAGCTGCTTATACATGATAGGCATTTGAAAATGTAGTTTGGTTGTTTTTCAAGTATGGTCTTCCCATGTATATTATTTTTTTTTAAACCATTCAAAACGATTATGATACCTGAATTTCGAATTTCAAATTGTTTCGAAAATTAGATACCATCATAATTCTTCATTTAAAACAAGATCTTATATTCCTTTAGCAGATGCAACCATCTTGCAGTCTCAATAAAATGCTCATGAATATGCATGGATATAAATGTCTCCAAATAGGAGATGAGATTGTGACAAAATCAATAGTATTAAAAGAATGTGTGGCAACATAAAGTGTATATACATACTGATATATTGATTCTCGTGTTACATTCTGCAGGCCAGACTTTATCTCTCCGCTCGATGACCTGGCCTTTGACATGTACCAGGACCCAGAAATAGCCCAGATCATCCGACGTTTGGAGCGGAAAAAACAAGAAGCTGTCCTTGGTAAGAATTATCAAAGCCACAATGCATAACAGATAAAAGAGAGATATGTCACCGGACCTCGTGGAACAAAATGTACTGAAAATGATATAATAATGATTATTAAATTTGTAGAAAGATATGGTTGAAAAAAAAATATGAGGTAAAATAGCAGCAGAATGGAGGTAACATGTCTTAGGATTGTAAAGCAAGAGATCTGCATTTTAAACAAACTTTGTCATATTTGTGTCTCATTACAGAAACAATAATAATAATGTGAAACAAAGCTGCCAATTTCTAAGCCTGAACTTCATAGCAAGATTTAATAAAACTTGATAGGCAAATCATAAAAACTGATTAAAAAAAATCATACCAAGTCTTAAAGGAGGAGTTGATTGATTGGTCTCACTTTTTTTCTCAGAGGAAAGGTACGACTATGCCAAGAAATTAAAAGCTGCCATAACGGAACTTCAGAAGGTCAGTAAATGGTCTCTTGAATACTTTCCTCTGTTAAAATAATATCATATAACTTAGAATGTTAAAGATAAAGATGTCATTTCAACCTAACTGGTTTAAAATTTTGATGCATGGTTTGCCATTAAAAAGCTTCAAAGCACAGAAAATTTGTCTTCTCTGCCTTTCATGTACCCATCATATTTTTACTCCATCCTATGCTATGAATTGTTGTGTCCATTCCATTTGTGGGTGATAGAGTTTGGAGAGAGGCTGGGTAAAATGAAAATGGAGAAACCTAAATATACTTTTGATCCAGTCTTCGTAGTGTCTTCCAATATAACCTTGCTTTGACATAAGTATTTTGTGCCTACTGCTCGTGGATGCATGTGTTGGAGAGATGCAGAGTAAAATAGAATTGGAGAAGCCTTATAAATATATACTTTTGATCCAGTCTTCGCATATACGCAGTGTCTTCCAATATAACTTAGCTTTGGCATAACTGTATTGTGCCTACTCTTCGTGGATGCATGTTGGAGAGACGCTGAGTAAAATAGAAGTGGAGACGCCTCAAATGATCTATCCAATTCACATTGATCCAGTCTTCACAGTATTTTCTGATGGACCCCATCCTATTCTTCGAATTTTGTCCGTTCCACTTGTGGGTGATAGATTTTGGAGAGACGCTGAGTAAAATAGAAGTGGAGACGCCTTAAATATACCTATCCAATTCACATTGATCCAGTCTTCACAGTATTTCCTGATGTAGCCCATGCTATTCTTTGACACTCTTGTTTTGTCCGTTCCATTTGTGGATGATACAGGTTGGAGAGAAGCTGGGTAAAATGGAGGTGGAGAAACGTCAGGCTGTGGAGAGTGAAGACTACGACAAGGCCAAAGTGAAGAAAGTCCAGATGGACGAGTACAGACTGCAGATCTACAAGGAGCTCAATCTCAACGACCTACTTGAGGTCGATGGTGTAAGTGGCAAACATTTTAAACTCAAACTGTCACAGTACTTTGCTGCAATGCTCATGAAATCGCACTATTTTCAGGAATTTTTCCAAAATTCATAGCTATTTTTTGAACCAATAAAAAAGAATACAAATATTTTCAGATATAAAAACTTCAGTTTTTTATCTTTTATATAAGAAGTATTTTTTTGCCGATTACATGAAATTGTACATGATACTACTGTGTTGAGTAAACTTTTTGTTGCAAAGCCGAGGAGTAGACCAACATCAACACTATAAAGGCTACATTGTGGACGGATTATTTAATTCATAAATGGTGTTTAAGACCTTTTTTTATTCCATGAAGACCTTCTAAAGAGTTATATTCTCCTCAAGTCCAGCTTATTTAGACGATAATACACACAGTTTTATGAGAGCAATTGGTTTTCACCCTACCAGAACCGCCATCCGCATCCGATAGACATGGAGCCAGTACGCCACATCACCCCTCCACCCAGACTCGAGGGCTTGTCGTCTTACGAGACGCCGCGAACACCTCCGAGATACGAGGACAGACCCCTGCCTAGAAGGTCGGTGCCTTAAACTTTACCGGACTGGTTCTTTCTATCGCCTCTCCGTGACTCGTAGTCCAATTCGCACATGAAAATGTACATGTCCTGACAAAGCCATTTAATAATGACTCTTGCAAAGATTTTTTCTTTTGGCACTGACTGACTCATAGATTTTTTTTTCTCCACCTGAATGTTTTTTGTTTGTTTTGTTTTTTACCTGATTCATGCCTTACTGATCGTACTGTTATAGTTTGGGCTAATTACTAGAAATATCCCAGTAGTAATGATATTATCATTCATATCCTTGTTTTGTTTTTTGTTTTTTTATTTATTTTATTTTCAATTTTATTCTTTTCTTATTGCTTTAAAATTTTGTTTCAAGTTTACTACCATTCATGGCATTTCATAAATAAAGATATACTTTTATTTGTGCTTTTAGTGAGTAGTCTTTTTTTTTTAAACCTTATTTTTTTTTAAAATCCCTTCTTTTCTTTTTTAGTACATTATTATTTGTTTACCCTTGTACATTTGGAAGAATGTTTTGAACTGGCACGATCTAATTGTTTTTCTTTTCTTTTTCTTCTATAATCTATTTCAATTTATAAATTAACATAATTTTTTTCCCATTATTTTGCTATTAGAACAAAATGCCAATTTTTAATTTTTTTTATTTATTTATTTTTTTAAATTAAATTTTCTCTCCACATTTTAACATAGATTAGAGAAAGTAAAAATAAACTGCATTATTTTTTGTACAGCTTTGACGACACTCCATTGCCTCAAATAGGCAGGTAAAGAAACAAGCTTGTGTTTGATTTCACTTTTATGGATAGTTCCATTACAATTTTACCTTTCCTCATATTGTTGAAATTTGATTGATCTATTTCCTATGGGTGTTTTAGACAAGTGCAGTTGGATATTGTTATGTCAATATTTGATTCTTCTGATTCTAAATTGTGTCTGCCATTTTGCCTAGAAGGTTGGGGCCTTAAACTTTAATCAGACTGGTTCTTTCTATCGCTTCTCCGTGGCTCATAGGCCAATTCGCACATGAAAATATGATTTTAGTAATGACTCTTGTATGGATTTGTTCTTTTGGTTCTAGTAGTAAAGAAATTATTATTCATATTCTTGTTTTTTGTTTTGTTTTATTTTATCTTAAAATTTGATCTTTTCTTATTGCTTCAAGAATTTGTTTCAAGTTTAATACTATTCATGGCAATTAATAAATAAAGATATAGTTTTATTTCTAAGTTTATTGAGTAGTTAAAAAAAAATCTCATTTTTTTTAACCCCTTCTCTTCTTTTTTAAAGTACATAATTATTTGTTTACCATTGTACATTTGGAAGGATGTTTTGAACTGGCAGGATCTACTTGTTTTTGTTTTTTTCTCTCTTATATTCTATTTCAATATATAAATTAACATATTCTTTTTCCATTATATTATTATATTTCAACAAATGCTAACTTGTAACATCAAAATTACATTAAGGAAGGTAAAAAAACAAACTGCATACTTTTCTGTACAGCTTTGACGACCCTCCATTGCCTCAAATAGGCAGGTAAATAAATACGCTTGCGTCTAGTTCCGTTACAGTTTTACCTTTCCTCATATTATTGAAATTTCATTGATCTATTTCCTATGTGTGTTTGAGACAACTGCAGTTGGATATCGTAATGTCAATATTTGATTCTTCTGAATTCACATTGTGTCTGGCATATTTCATCTCTCTTTTTTTTTGCACATAAATTGGGCTCAGCAATTAGACTAAGCCAGTATGATTAAGTGATGGTTATCTTATTAATAGACTTTATTATATGATTCGTTTGCTGTTTTAGTGGTGGTTTAGGTTAATTTCTCAGATTTTTAATTTACAAGTATTTTTCCCCAAAGTTTCCTTAGCATATTTGTGATCAAGGCATTTATAGTTCTAAGTCTCAAACTTTTAGAAAATTTTATCAAGGGATCTATGTATTGATGATTTGGTAATCTCATGGTTTTTTTTTTAACATTTATTTTGGAGTTGTGTTGGTGGTTATAATCTGGGTTTTTGCCCACAGGCAATTTATTTCCTCCTTTCCTTCTAATTGCAACAATCCAAAATGCAAAATTTTTACCTTTGAGCGGTATTAGAAATATGTCATCAGATAAGGCCACTGTGTCAAATAAATATAATGCTTGAATACCACAAAGCTGCATTTATTGATGCAGATTTCAGTGTGTCAGAAATAGATTGGGTCTGTTTTGGTTCTTGTGGCGTCTATTGAGGTATTTTGAATTGTTGCAACACACCTTCCAGGCTATTCTTGTGCATGGGCGATTGTTATTCTCCATTTTCTGTTTAAATTATATAACAAAAAAATTCTAGAGTTTATCTTTAAGATTAATCAAATGTAGATCTAGTTCTTAATTTTTTTTCTGTGAGTAGTTAGTTAGTATGGGCAGCATACATTTTTAAAATGAAATTGTGATGTAGATCTAAAATCTAGAACATAAATTAGCCGAGTAAATCTGTCATAGACTTAAAAAAACATTGACTAATGCAAAATTTAAATTCATGTGGTTGATAGACAAATTGACCATTTCAGTAAGTAAAAAAAATAGGCCCACTGATAATTTTACCACCATGGTATTTCTTTTGATTGTTCAATTATTTAAATGGACCTTGCAGGTAAAGTTATGTGGATATTCTTCAATGATCATATCAACTATGGTATCAAAGGATGTGTAGCGATTGACAGCACTATGGAGTGCGGTGCTAGGTGGCGTTGATGCCCATTTCCCTCCACATTTCTCCGTCCTGGCACAATCAGGTCGATCCTTTTGCCTCCAGTGATCCATCTTCCTAGCCCGTCTTAGATCTTCTCTCTCTGTCCACTTCTTGCTGTCTCTTCATTCACCTTTGTAGTAGTAATTAAAAACAAACAACTGTCACCTTCTTTCATTTGAAAAACTCCATATCCTGTATATTACATGAAACAAGATATGGATCAGTTTTGCTTATAAAGAACCAAGAACTATTAAAAAATGTTATATTTATTTTGTTTTAGAAAACAAAGAAAGTGTATACTCACTTATTTTTTTTTTCAAACCAAAAAAAAAAAATGCAAACAAATGACAAAAAAACAAACAAACAAACATTGGTTTCATCTTAAAAATCATCTGCGTGATGTTAATGTTTTTAAAACAGTACTGACAGCACAAAAGGTTTGGTGATTTTTAGCTACAAAGTGAAAAACAATGTGGATTCCTTAGTGTTTCTTATAAGTTTTTTTTAGAAAAAAATAATTATGAATTTTGGCACATCACAAAATCCTCAGCTATCCTTGCAGCTTTGTCCATCCGACAATCCCCACAAATCTCATGGTTTTAAATCTAGTTAATTAGTAATTAATAATTTATAAAAAATAATCGTTGAACATTTGCTTTATCTCATGTTGTAAGATCCCTGTCTTTAATGCAATTGCTTTGAAGACTTTTTGTCTTGTTACCTATAACTTTTTATTGGTTAAATAATCATGGATATTTTAATATCTATTACACATTGTTATTCTTTTTAATCAGTTTACACTTTGAAATAGTTTTGGTCTCATTTTTCCTGTTCATTTTGTATTCATTTTTTACAATTATACATTTGTACCTTTAGAATTTTAAAGCTTTCCAAAATGTAGGCCTACTTTGTATTTGTATATTTTATGAAAGTACAGCTAAATTTATTCTTAAAATACAAAAGATCTTCCCCTGAAGCTCTGATTTTTTTTCTTAACAACCATTTTATCACTAATTTATTTGACTAGGCCCAATTTTCTTTCTAAAATGCACATTGCAAGCGAGCAAATTTATTTTTATTCACTCAAAATTTTTTATAGGTTTGTAGATCATTTTTAAAATACATTTTTTTCGTACAGTACATTCATAGATCATGAAATTTCACAGTTTCTGTAGCAATTTCATCACACCAGTAATAATTATTTTCTCAACGCTTCACTAACCATAACCCTGTACTCACTGACGCGAATGTAGCAAAGCTCCAGCGGAGCCCCCAGCAACCGACAGAGGGAGGTCCCCCTCCCCCCCACTGGCCCAGTCCAACTCGCCGTCAGTGCCGTATGATGATCGACGTCTGCCGGCACTTAAGCCAAAGTGAGTTCAAACTTTAGGATTACTTCCCTTAACTTTAAGATTACCACCCCTAATTTAAGATTACTTCCCTTAATTTTAAGATATCTAATTGCTCTCCTCGACTTTAAGATTGCCCCCACTTAGCTTTGAAGTTGCTTGCATTAATTTACGAGTACTTCCCTGAGCTTTAAAATTACTTCCTTTAGCTTAAAAGATTACTTCCCGTAGTTTTATGATTATGGATTACTTTTCTTGACTTTAAGATTTTTTCTTTAGTTTTGAAACTACTTTCTTTAGCTTTAAGAACGCTTCCTTTAACTCTAGGAGTTCGAATCCTGGCGGTTGCGTTCCCTACTGGTTGGGTCGGTGTCAGTATAATGTAACCGGCTGAGACAGGAGTCATGGTATCCCCGCCCTGTCTTGTGTGTGGCAGCACATACATTTATCAGACGTCCGTCTTGGGGTCCGTCCGCAATATAGCCTATATAGTGCTGATGTTGGACGTTAAAATCAACTCAACTCAACTCAACTACATAACTTTAAAATTACTTCCATCAACTTTCAGACTACCTGTCAATTTTTTGTAGCATAGCTCTTCCTATGAAGATATTGTCCGCTTGTGTTAGATTGCTCAGGAAGGGAGAGAGGGTGAAAATTAATTTGTCCAATTTCTTCCCCTACTGGTTGGCTTGGTGTCAGTATAATGTGACCGGCTGAGACAAGAGTCAATGTATCCCGATACAGCCTCTGTAGTGATGACATTGGAAGCTAAGCTAGGAACAAACAAACAAACAAACAAAACCTGTCATTGCTCTCTCTCTCTTTTTTTTTCATTCTTTGAATAGAACAGTGCCTTCTAGTATACATGTAGGTCTAAACCATGAAATGTCCCTTTAAATGATAGTTATAAAATTTTGTTATGCCATCTTCTTTAATCAGCAATATAGAGATTATAATAGTAAGATCCTTCAGCCCAACTCATCATCTCACCTTTCTATATTTTCTATTTCATTTTCAGTGCGGACGATAAGTCAGTAAATTATTTGTTCTTGTTTTAAATTGCGTGCGCGCGTGTGTGTGTGTGTGTGTAAAAATACAGTTTATTTAATGACCGCACATAGAGAGAGGGGTGGGGAGAGTAGGGGACGGGTGCGGACGATAAGTCAGTAAATTATTTGTTCTTGTTTTAAATTGCGTGCGCGCGTGTGTGTGTGTGTGTGTGTGTGCAATAATACCCTCACATTTTAAGATTTCTTTTTTTTTTTTTTTTGTATTAAAAGAAAAATCCTTTTTGCAGTTGTACCTTGCCAATAAAAGTTAAGCATCATATTGCCACAGTGAGATTTATGACAATATTTAAGTGATATATCGTCGTAAAGGTGAAAACTAGATCTATCAGACTAAACATTCAATCCAATAAACTCAGCTCATGGCGCTTTAGGGAAAAGTTCAATTTTACTAGACATATTCGTTCTCGTTCAAGACTTCTTTTTGTAGACATTCCCTTTCTGAACAGGGTTTCATTCTTTTTAATTGCTTAAACAATTTTTTTTCGTTTATTTTCAATACATTATTAACATAGTAGTTATTACTTTTTTCTTTTTACACTAACATTAACACGTTTTAGCCCAAAAACATAACAAATATACCTTCTCGCTAATGGGCAATTCTAAAAAAGCGTAATAAGAATCATTCTGTTAATTAAATTTGTATAATATTATTGCCTTTTGCCTAAGCACAAGACGAAAACTGTGAAGGACATAATTAAAATGAATAGATTTTTTTTTAAAAGAAACTTTACAGCAGTCCTGAAATTTGCTCATCGCTCATTTCTGTGCACATGCAAAAAGATGCCTTTGTTATGTTTCCATGGCTAATCATGTATAGTGTCTATTTGGTCCTGCCATCCTGCCTAATTCATAACATTTCACTTTTACTCATCACAACTCAAAGTTTTTAAGCAACAGGGTGAGAAAAAATATTTTTTTTTTTGTACTATGAACATTTTTTTTTTACGAAACATTTTCTAATGCTTAGCGTAAAGGTTTTACGGATATTATTATTATTGCTTATTAAAAAGCAAATGTCTGATTTTCTAGTTGTTATTTTGATCAACCTGCGTTAAAAAAAAACAAAAATCAAACTCTATTAAATAAAGATCATACAACGACATTTTGTTATCCAATTTTTACTAGTGTTCAAAGGTCAGAGATTTCTAGCTTATATATTATCTAAAAAGGTGGTGAGCTTTTTTAAAAGAATCTTCTTTTTTTATATGAAACAATTACAGAGTGTGTGATCTGCCCTCACAGTCTAAGATCTTTCCCCTGCCTTGCTTTTCATTGAATTTTCCCAAAATGCTTTCAGTGTTCTCTCCCTCTATCCGGGTTTTCACGTCTCCTAGTTTTCACTGAGGAATCCTATACGGCGAACTTTCAATGCTCTCTTTTTTTTCTCTCAAGTGTTTTCCGCAGTTATGCTCAACTGTGGAATCACTTGCCTGTTTTTAACTTGATTCTGTTTTTGAAATTCTAATTCATACAATGAATAATTATATGAAGGTATCTACATTTTTCTGAAAACATTACGATGTTCTTGCGAAAATTCAGTTAATTATTCCTTGTATGTTTGCTTTGACACAGCAGGCCATTCTATGAAAGTTGGACCAGTATTTCACTTTAATCATTTTAATTACACGATAATCTAAAAAACTGTTTGTGTTGTTATATGAGAAAAAAATAGAACACCCATTTTATTCTTATAAAAATAAAAGCTAAACATCACGGTTTTTTTTTAAACAAGAGAGAAGGCATTCTTCATCTTAGAGACTTCCATATTTTTTCTTGGTTCTTTTATTGAACAATTTTACTTTGCGCTCATGTTTTACTATTGAACATTTTTTTTGTTCCTCTCATAGACTACTATCACCAGAAGAAGAACTTCAGCAGGATGCAGATGTAAACCAAGGTAAAAAAAAAAAAAATTAAAATCTTTTTTTTAGACAACTAAGTTTAGTTTTTAGTGTGTTTTTGCGTCATTCTTCTTTTTTTTTTGTTTGTTTGTTTTGTTTTGGAAATTTGAGGAACGATGAAGTAAAGATATTGCCCTGAATGGGAAGAAAGATATTGGACGACAAAAAATACGTCTCAATTGGGGATCACAAAATCTGATCCAGCTTTCTTTTGATAAAGTTGCATTCTTGGTTTGTGTGCGTCGGTGTGTAGTATAAAAAAAAAACAGTGGAGTTTGCCAATTTTTTTCAAGTGACTTTAATAATTTCCTTTCCTGAAAATTTAATGAGAATTGAACAAACTCTTCTTTGCCAGGGCAATCTATATTTTACCAACCCTCGTACATCCTTTAATTCCCAAAGTGTGGAAGAAAACATGTAAACCAGAATTCAAAAATTCATGTCTCATGGTGCTTCATCATTAAAGTTTAACTCTTACACGAATGGCTGTGGTGGACAAATATCTGTTGCTGCTATAAATTTTCTTTATTAAAAAATTATCTCTCATTCCTTTTATTTTTTATATGGGGAATCAGAGAATGAATTCTTAAAAAATTTTTTTTTTTATAAACGATACCGTCTTAGCAACATAGCCTAGATGCTGACACGGGAGGTAAAAAAAAAGCCAAAAAACCCCCTAACAAAGCAATAAAAGCAAACAAACCATAAGTCCCATGCCCTCACCCCCCCTTTTTTTAAAAGGCACAGTCCTTTATCGAGCTCCTTTTATTTTTGCCCCATGTTTTGTTAGAACCCGAGCCAATGACAGAGGTGGACCTTCGAGAGGCATCCGGGGCGATTGATGTTTTTGGTCTGACTTTGGTAAGTCACATGTCTATAGATAATAATTATATGAACTTTATTTAAGGTGCAAATTCCTCCTATGTTATAGGTTTATTGATTTCAAAAGAAATGTACCAGCAGTTTGTTTTCATTTGATTTCAGGACAGACATCTTTTTATTTCATGTGCTGCCTCTAGATTAATTCATATTTTTTGGTTTAGAATTGAAAAGGCATATTTCATGTGGTGCTCATGTTAAATTTTATATTATATTTATTTGAAATAAAAGGGACAGAAGTTCTTTTATTTTATGTAGTGGCTCTAGTTAATTCATATTATTTTTGTTTAGAGTTCAAAAGGCATATTTCATGTGGTGCTCATGTTAAATTTTATATTATATTTACTTGAAGGAGCAGCAGTCCTTTTATTCTATGTGATGGTTCTAGTTAAGTTCATATTATTTTTGTTTATAGTTCAAAAGGACAAGTCCTCTTATTTCATGTACTGCTCTAGATTAATTCATATTATTATTATAATTTTTTTTCATTTAGAATTTAAGGAGGCATTATTACTTATTATATTATTATTATTTTTTAAAATTTAGAAATTAAGGAGGCGTTATTCCTTGTATTTTATGTGCAACTCTTGTTTATTTCATATTATTTTTGTTTAGAGTTGGAGAGGATAAATCCTTTTTCTTCCACATACTGGCTCTAGTTTAATTCATATTATTTTTTCTAGATTCTCTGTAGAGCGAGGGAGAGAGTTCTCTCCCTCTCTCCGGATTTAACTTCTCCTAGAATTGAAGAGGCATCCTTTTATTTCATTTGATGATTTAGTTCAATTCATTTTAGTTTTATTTCGAAAGAATTTACTCACCTTTGCAATCTGTTGCAAATATCGTGTATAGGTGTCCAAAGCGTACTCCAAGACGTGGTCGTATCGCGAGGATGCCCTGACTTCCGTTCACCGTCAGATGAGGGATTTCAACGGCGGCAAAGAAGAAGCAAAATCTTTTCTCAGAGCTGCTATCTTCTTGGTCAAGAGAGGAGTAGACGACAAGGTTTATGCTGTGAGTTTTGAATTCCGACTTATGCCTCATTTACGCCGGTTGCTTCACTTTTTACTGTTTTTATTTATGAATACAACATGATTTTTTTCAAAGGCTTGGGTCCCGTGACTTATTTAGAATCTATGCGAGATTTGTTCAACAATTAGAAGTGCTTCAAAAGACCTATGTTATGCAGTTTTGTTGAAAATGTTCAACACTTGTATGTTCTATGTGACTTTTAATAGCTTCAATATTTCCACTGTTTAGGATTGCTCACTATTGATGCTATAGCTTGATAAGCTAACAGAAACCTCAAACGAATGTCATGGCTTCTAAGTAGCATAACTCTGTGGGAAATCACACTTCCTAATAGATTTAGAGTTATGTCCTTTAGAACCCTTACAAAATGTGAAGAAAAATCTTTTTTAATTTCCAAATATCAATGAACTGAATAAAATTGAAATTGTGAAATTACCTAACTATTTTCAAAAAGAAATTGCCAAACAAAAATACATTTTCATGAAACAACTTTTTATTTCCTGTTCAAACACTCTTGCAATTTTCTCTCTATGTAAAAAAAAATTACCCTCAAAGCAACAGAAACCTTGATTCAAACTAAAGAAAAATTTCACTAATTTTTCTTGAAAATCACTCGAGAGTTTGTCTCAGATTGTCCTAGATCTGTACTAACTGTAATTTTCTATGTCCCCAGGTTTTTAAAGCCGCCCTGAGTCTTCTCCGCATGATTCTCACGGAGTACATCTCCACTCACAAGTAAGAACGGCTAGGAATTACAAGTAGTTGTGCATTGTTGAGGTGCCATAGAAAGTGTTGGTTCTCCTTGGATTGTTCTTACTCAAGGGTCTGTAGGAGAGGGAAAAAAGGAAAATGATGGTCTGCATCGCCTCTAATGGGTTTGTGAGCAATGTCCAAACTGGGGATGAATCACATGATGAAAACATAGGCAATAAAAATTATGGAGCTAGCTGTTTAAAAGAAAATATTTTTTTAATACTTTGACTGACAGAACTAATAATCTGCGACTACCCTAATCGAGTTGTAGTCAATGTCCAACCATTACAAAAATTTCATTAGAGCCCTGTTCCTGCATAACATGGCCAAACCCTGAAATGTCTGTTTTCCCTTTCTGACTATAATGGCAATCTCCTCATGATTCTCCATATACGTCTACACTCCCAAATAAGAATGGTTGGGAGTAAGAAATTACTGTGCGCTTTGGCTTTGTTAGTGTTTTTTTTATTGCAGTGCCATAGAAAGTTTTGCTGTTTGGGACAATTACGTTTCCAAACCCTGAAATGTGTTTGCTGTTTGTGTCAATTTTGTGGCCAAACCCTGAAATGTGTTTTCTGTTTGTGACAATTACGTGGACAAACCCTGAAATGTGTTTGCTGTTTGTGGTAATTATTTGGCCAAACCCTGAAATGTGTTTGCTGTTTGTGGCTATTACGTGGCCAAACCCTGAAATGTGTTTGCTGTTTGTCTATTACGTGGCCAAACCCTGAAATGTGTTTGCTGTTTGTGGCAATTATGTGGCCAAACCCTGAAATGTGTTTGCTGTTTGTGACAATTACGTGGCAAAACCCTGACATGAGTTTCCTCCCCCTGTGGTCAGACTGGGCAAGCAGGAAGTGGCCGTGGCCGTGGAGCGAAGTCTGCAGAATCTGTTCCACAAGGCTGGGGACACGGCGCTGCGTTGCCGTGACGACTCGAAGAACTTCATCATGGAGATGGCCAACTTCCCAGAAGTCAAGGTCTGTACAGGACTCTGGGGGTTCGTTGGTTGCTTAAGTTCCAATGCCAGCACTTTATACGCTATATTGTGGACAGGCCCAGGACTAACGTCTGACAATTTAAAAGTTCTGCCACACAGAGACAGTGCGGGGAGATCTGAACTCCGTCTTAGCCGATCACATTATACTAACCCGGACTTAACTAGGAGGAGATGGAATCAGGCTTTTAAATTTTTTGTACAGGGGGCGGCCTGTTTGGAAGACTTGAGTCAGTTCCCCTCCTCTTGTACAAGACTTAGGGTAAGGTACATGATGAAATTATCACGATAAGAAACAATGAAGCCTGCATTCATCTATTTCCTACCAGTTTTTTTATTCTTTGACACATGTATATACAAAAATTGGGACAGCTTGAGACTTTTACAACAGCTGTCGCGTGAAGTCCCAGTTTAAATCTCAAGCTTTTTTACAGCTAGAACTATGGGAAGCATCAAATGTAAATTAAATCATGTCCTTCATGCTCCATTCTAGTCTGAATTTAGAAATCTTTATTCATCCCTCAAGGGGAAGTTTAAAGTACGCTCTCTTCATACAACAGAAGTAGTAAAAAGTTTCCGTAGCTAATCAATTTATACAAATAAAAGTAGATTTTTGGTACAAAGATTAATAGAATTATACATAATGAATTAATCATAATATTACAACGTCACAGCTCAAGTTATTGAAAGTATTGTTGTGTTTTTTTGTGCACAGCCGACCAACACCGTGCCTCACGAGAGTGTGAAGCCTTTCAAGTTGACGCTCGGCCCGAGACACGCACAGAGCAGGTGTGAGATCGTCGAGTCGCTCTACAGCAAGTTTGGGCTAAAAAAGTGAGTGGGCAAACAGGAATGACCTGGAAAAAAAATGAAATAATGAAATAAATTTTTTGTTAGTTATTTCATTTTTAATATTTACTAGTATTACATGAATAGCTGTGCTCCGTAGACATGAAAAATAGATTACTTAAAACTGACCCTCTCAGTACTTGGAGGCCTAATTAGTTGGCCCGAGCTGACTAAGTGTAAGCCCAATATTGACCAAACTGTCACAAATATATAACATGTTCAACGCCAAAGTAGAAAATGTTTACAAACAAAGAACAGTTGAAATTTGTTGTCATCTTTTTGCTTCAGTTTTGTTGTTGTAGTCCGCACACAAATATCCCTTTCCCTCTCTTTCTACGCTCACAGTGGCCTTACCCTGGAAAATGTCATGACCTTCAACATGCAGTCGCTGCAGCACAACTCGGGCGATGTCCGGGACGTCACAGAGCGACTGATCAAGCAGATGTATAAAGATCACAGAGCCCCCATCAAAGATTTCCTTCCTCCGGGTGAGTGAGTGAGGAACTGAGCAAGGCTTTATTGTGGACGATATATTGATCTATATCAAATAAAGGGTGAAAAAGGGTTGGGGGTGTGGGAGTGAATTAGTTCCTCAATGTCCAAAGAATTGTGCAAGGTTATATAGAGTTTAGGTCACATGACTAACATCTGATAACTTTATCTGCTGCGACACAGAAACAGGGCAGGTGGGGATATCAGGAATTTTGTACCAGCTAATCAAATTATACCAACAGCAACCCAACCAGTCGAAGAAGAAATTAGTTTATTTGTCCGCTTGTGGGTTTTAAATCATGGATCTCCTGACTGGAAGACCAACGTTCTACCACTAGAGAGATCTAACTCACACGATTCACCCTGGTAACCTCACATTTATTTGGTTGTAGGGTACGAAATTGGTTTATGAAACAGAAGTCTTGCAATTACTTATTTGACGCCTCATGTAAAAAGTTCATTATTTTTTCATTCTCCGAGCTTTCTTGTTTTGCCTGTATCTCAATCCAAATTCAAATCTGCTTACTAGACTTAATATGTAGGAAAAACTCAACAATTTTTTTATTTTCAGACGACGAAAAGAATAGAAAAATCACAATGTGGCGCCAGCTGTTTGAATATTTCGACCAAGTGGACGGAAAACCGTCCAAGGCTGATCTGAGAGTAAGTGAAGTTCAGCGTTCTATGTAAGGAGTTGCCTTTTATTTTTTTAAATTTCACTTTTTATTTAATTGAAACTGCAACTCGGTTTGGAATGTTGTGAATGAAAAAGGCAGCAGCGTCTGATAATTTTACTTGCCGAGACAGTCCAGAGGTACTAGTACTTTGGTCTAAGATGATATCGTTATGCAAACACCAAAGGAATCTGTTAGGAACAAGGTGGCTTATTGGGAATGAAGCCATGAAGCTGTGGCTTAGAAGCAATACACTTTAGCTAAGCCCCTGACTATTCAGGAAAGTTTTTGTGGAAGCAAAAATAGTTGAAAACAAATATAACAAGTTCCTCAGCATAGTGTTTTCAGGGAGGAATTACCTTTAATAGAGTTTTTTGTCCAAATTGTTTTGTAACACTCTAAGGAAATGAAACCTCTTATGAGGCATGGTTCCTGGGTAGCTTTCCTCTTCTTCCTTTTTGTTTTGCATGTATACCCTAATAGTTGGGATTCTAAACGATTGTTATTAGTTCATCCGGCTTAACTTTTCACACAATTTTTTTTGTCGCTCCTGCTTAAAACCCATCGAGAACTGTTCTTGTATATTGAAAGTGGTTACAGTTAATTCTGGGACAAAAGACTATTTTACATTGGATGATAATCTGAGTATCTTGGTGCAAGCCTTACTAAATGGGGCGCGGTGGCCCAGGGGTAGAACATCAGCTTCTGACGCAAAAGGTCAGAGCTCGAGCCCTGGCGATTGCATTCCCTACTGGTTGGGTTGGTGTCAGTTTAATGTGACCGGCTGAGACAGGACTCATGGTATCCCCGCCCTGTCTCGTGTGTGGCAACACGTAAAATTGTCAGACGTCAGTCTTGGGGCCCATCCACAATATAACCTTTATAAGTGCTGATGTTGGACGTTAAACCAACTCAACAACTCAACAACAATGCAAGCCTTACTATCATGAAATGTTCTTGCATTTTGAAAGTGGTTATAGTTAATTCTGGGATGAAAAGACTATTTTACACTGGATGATAATCTGAGTATCTTGGTGCAAGCCTTACTAAGGTCCCACTGGGTTGGTAGGGTTTTAAAAAATAAAATAATGTAACATACTGTAAGCTTAAACATTTTATATGAAAATGCTAATAAGTTTTTTTTGGACACGATGATAGGAGTAAAAGCTCATTTGTGATATCATCAGTTTTAATGCTTTGTTTTTTGCTCATCTCCCTTCACACAATTCTAACTTCTGCCTCTGACATAGGCGGTATGTATTCTTTACCAGGTTGTTGTTTTGTTTTACCTGTACATTAATCCTACAGAGTCACGGTGATCTTTTAAACCAATCAAAATAGAATAAAAGGTTTTTGCAGATTTAAAATGTCAATACTCACTGCATGTACGCAACCTGACTCTGTTGAATTAAGTCCATGAGCATAGTTCTTCCACATGGATGTACGTTATGTTGAAATTTTTAACTTCATTTTGTTTTTGTTAGCACTGCACATAATTATGTTTTAGTTTTGCACATCTGCATGCTTAGAGCCTGCTTGGACAATACCAATGAAACCCGTGGCCAAATTGTTTAATTCGTTAGTCACTCCTAGCAGTCTTAATTTTGTGGCCAAATTGTTTAATTCGTAAGTCACTTCTAGCAGTCTTAATTTTGTGGCCAAATTGTTTAATTCATGAGTCACTCGTAGTAGTCTTAATTTTGAGGCAACAAGGATGAATTGGGCAAACTTTCAGGACTTCTATATCGACCCTTTTCATTTTCAAATAAAACGAGATGTTTTTGTTTCTAGAAAGTGTTCAGTTAAAAATGTGTTCAACCTCTTACAGTGCCTTTTTATGCCTCTTAGTCTATAGATTAATAAAAAAAACTCAAATTCTAACATATACCTGAATCACCTTGGTTGCATCATATTTAAATTGAAAAAAAAAGAAGAAAAAATCGAATATTGAAACGCAAGGGATTTTTCTTTTTGTTCAGTGATATTGAGTAGCCTATTAGTCCTAATATTTATTATTTTTATTTCTTGTAACAAGGGTCCCAATCGCTTTACTTTTCGTCTTGATGATTTTTTTTACACAAATAGAATCTTTTCAAGCCGCGATCTCTTACTTTACCAAAATTACGAATAAAATCTTTTTAATATGACCGATGTTCTACAAGGAATCAAGAGGTTTAAACTAAACAAATATCACCTGACATTTTCTAAACAGAAACATGCTGTTTTCTCTTATTTTTACCAAAACTATAAATACAATTTTTTTAATGTCGCCTGACATTATCTTAACAGAAACAGAAATCTATGTTCCACAAGGAATCAAGAGGCTTAGACTAAAGTAATGTCACCTGACATTCTCCAAACAGAAACATGCTGTTATCTCTTATTTTTACCAAAACTATAAATACAATTTTTTTAATGTCGCCTGACATTATCTTAACAGAAACAGAAATCTATGTTCCACAAGGAATCAAGAGGCCTAAACTAAACTTATGTCACCTGACATTTTCCAAACAGAAACAGAAATCTATGTTCCACAAGGAATCAAGAGCCTTAAGCTAAACTTATGTCACCTAACATTTTCTAAACAGAAGGATGCTGTTTTCTCTTATTTTTACCAAAACTACAAATAAAACCTTTTTTATGTCGTCTATGTTCCACAAGAAATCAAGAGACCTAAACTAAACTTATACCACCTAACATTCTCTAAACAGAAGGATGCTGTTTTCTCTCATTTTTACCAAAACTACAGATAAAACCTTTATAATGTCGCCGATGTTTCACAAGGAATCAAGAGACTTCAACTTAACTTATGTCACCTGACATTCTCTAAACTGAAACAGAAATCTATGTTCCACAAGGAATCAAGAGGCTTAAACTAAACTAATGTCGCCTAATATTCTCTAAACAGAAGGATGCTGTTTTCTCTTATTTTTACCAAAACTACCAATACAATTTTTTTAATGTCATCTGACATTATCTTAACAGAAACAGAAATCTATGTTCCACAAAGAATCAAGAGGCTTAAACTAAAGTAAACTAATGTCACCTGACATTCTCTAAACAGAAATCTATGTTACACAAGGAATCAAGATGCTTAAACTAAACTTATGTCTTGTCACATTCTCTAAACAGAAACAGAAATCTATGTTCTGCAAGCAATCAAGAGGCTTAAACTAAACTTATGTCACCTAACATTTTCTAAACAGAAGGATGCTGTTTTTTCTTATTTTCACCAAAACTACAAATAAAAGCTTTTTAATGTTGCCGATGTTCCACAAGGAATCACGAGCCTTAAGCTTAACTTATGTCACCTAACATTCTCTAAACAGGAGCATGCTGTTTTCTCTTATTTTCACCAAAACTACAAATAAAACCTTTTTAATGTCACCGATGTTCTACAAGGAATCAAGAGACCTAAACTAAACTAATTTTCAACTCACATTCTTTAAACTGAAACAGAAATCTATGTTCCACAAGGAATCAAGAGGCTTAAACTAAACTTATGTCACCTGACATTCTCTAAACAGAAACAGAAATCTATGTTACCTAAAGAATCAAGAGGCTTAAACTAAACTTATGTCACCACACGTTGTCTAAACAGAAACAAATCTATGTTCCACAAGGAATCAAGAGGCTTAAACTGAACTAATGTCAATTTCAAAATAGAAACATGTTGTTATCTCTTATTTTTACCAAAACTACAAATAAAATCTCTTTTCTTTTAATGTCACCTGACATTCTCTAAACAGAAACATGCTGTTATCTCTTATTTTTACCAAAACTGCAAATAAAATTTTTTAAATCTCACCTGATATACAGAAACAGAAAGCGGCTTAAACTAAACTTATGTCCCCTGACATTTTCTATACAGAAACAGAAAGCGGCGGACGAGGCGAAGAAGCAGGCGGAGATTGACGCCCTACAGAAACAGCTGCAGCAGCTGAGAGACATGAACGCTGGCAAGGCTGTGAGTTGGTCTGGCGTTGTTTGGGTTTTTGTGTGTGTTGTTTTTGTTTGTTTTAGTTGTCCAACATCTTCCTGGATCGGAAAAGACATGAATGCTGGCAAGGCTGTGAGTTGGTTCTGGCGTTGTTTTTTTTTTTTTTGGTTTAGAGAGATAAAGGAGTCACCGTTGCTACTAGTATAATGTATTAACTGTCTTAGGACATCATGGGCACAACATAGCCGTTACTGTGCTGACGTGCCGTAAAACAAACTCACTCACTCACTCACTCACTTAGTTGTCCAATATCTTTACAATATATGAATATTATGAAGAACGTTTTCAAATTAACTTACCCGGTATGAGTAAATTGCGCAATGTTTTTAGTATATTTTTATTAACCCTCATAATTTTTGTTTTGTTGGTGAATGATATGACGATTAATTATTCGTGCCTATTTTTTGGTGTTTTTGTTTTACATTCTTAATTACAATAATTATATTACAAACATTATTAAGAAAGTATTCAAATTAACTTGTTTGGGACTAGTAACTTGTACAGTTTATTTATAAATTTATCTTTTGCAATATAAGGGTTAACCATTCTTCCTCTGAATACAAAGCAATGTATCAAGTTTTCTTGGTATGTGTATTAAAATTTTTTTTATTTCCTTGTGGCTTACTGAACTGTATGTTTTTTTTTTGTTCCACAGGCAGCAGATGCTGCACCAGCCAAGAATGAACCTGCGAAAAAAAATGCACTAAAGGTAAGTCCGTAGTTTTGATTTTGTCAGTTTCATTTTAAATAAAGAAAAATATTTTTATTATTTAAATGAACAAAATCTTTATTTTATGGTATAATTTAATTCTGAGGGGTTAAGGCTTTGTTTTCAAAGGAGCTTCAATTATATATACTGTAACTACCACTGCTTTTACTTCTATTACAACTGATACTGCTGCACAATATCTTTACAATATTTGAATGTTAAGAAGAAATTTTTTAAATTAATTTGCCCGGTATGAGTAAATTGTACAATTTACTTATTGTATTTTTTATTGACCGTTAAAATTTTTTATTGTGTTGGTGAATGATATGACATTTAATTATTCGTGCCGAGAAGGCTGTAAATTTGCCTGTTTTTTTCCTTTTTTTTAAAAGTCTTAATATATTACAAACATTATGAAGAAAGTATTCAAATTAACTTGTTCGGTATGAGTAAATTGTACAATTTATTTATAAATTTATCTTTTGCTGAAGATTAATCATTCTTCCTCCGAATACAAAGCAATGTATCAAGTTTTCTTGGTATAGAAATTGACATTTTTTATTCCCTTGTGTGTTACTGAACTGTGTTTTTTGTTTTGTTTTGTTTTGTTCCACAGGCAGCAGATGCCGCACCAGCCAAGAATGAGCCCGCGAAAAAAAATGCACTCAAGGTAAGTCTGTTGTTTGGATTTACTTAGTTTTATTTGAAATCTAAGAAAATAATTAATTAAATACCTCCTGGAGGTGTATTATTTAAATGAACAAAATCTTTATTTTTATGGTAGGATTTAATTTCGAGAGACTACAGCTTTGTTTTCAAAGGAGCTCCAATTATATATATATACTGCAACTACTACTGCTACTACTACTACTACTACTACTACTTTTATCTTGTATTACAACTGATAATGCTGCTGTAACTACTTCTACAAAGTCAACCAGTCCTATTTTTGGTCAGTTTTTTAAGTAATTGATATTGCTTTTCTAATTTTTACATTATTGCCTTCACTGTTGCTTTTTTAATTAATTTTTATTTTCATGCAGCTACTATATACTTGTTTATACAATGTTGTAATAACTTCCATTTTGAAATCTAAAAAATGTTATCATCGTTCTACCAGAAAGGTTCATAGATTAAAATTTTTTGTGCTTAAGTCTAATTTCCTGAAAAGCTTGTATTATCAATATATTGTACCCGCCCATTAGAAAAAAGATGCAAAACCGAAAGGCAAGGGCAAAGCCAAGGAGGATGACGATGTCTCCATGTTTACAGTGGACAAGTAAGTGAGAGGATTGTCGCGTTTGTGTGGGGTCTGTTTGATTGTTTGTTGGCTAACCACTGTTATGTTTGTGGTTGTAGGGTATGATTTTTTTAATGCAAATCACATAAAAATGTCTTTTTACATTGAGGCATGTGGAAAAATAATGAATGTATGAAGTCATGACTATCAATATTAGCTAAAAAAAGGTTTTGCCAAAATCGCGGACTTGCGTGTTTAGAGACTTACAAGGACGATATATCTATCGATCATGTGATTCGAACTGCGGACCTCCCGATCTGGAGACCAACGCTCTACCACATGAGACCTTTTCTCAGGCACCTGTTATCTTTTTTTTTTTTTTTTTCTTTATAGTCACTTTTTACGATAAACTTTGGATAAAATAAACCTTTAGACTTGACTGCCCCCGTTACTATTATTATTATTATTATTGTATTTCAGTATTTGTATATTTTGCGGAGAGCGTAACGAGAGTTTCACAGAGGAGGGACTGGACATTCACTACTGGAAGAACTGCCCCATGCTCAAACGCTGCACCAACTGTAAACAGGTGAAGTTTTAACCCTTTGTGCTTGGCTGAAACACTGCACCAACTGTAAACAGGTGAAGTTTTAACCCTTTGAGCTTGGCTGAAACGCTGCATTAACTGTAAACAGGTGAAGTTTTAACCCTTTGTGCTTGGTTGAAACACTGCACCAACTGTAAACAGGTGAAGTTTTAACCCTTTGAGCTTGGCTGAAATGCTGTACCAACTGTAAACAGGTGAAGTTTTAACCCTTTGAGCTCGATGAAACGCTGCACCAACTGTAAACAGGTGAAGTTTTAAACCTTTGAGCTTGTCTGAAATGCTGTACCAACTGTAAACAGGTGAAAGTTTTAACCCTTTGAGCTTGGCTGAAACGCTGCACCAACTGTAAACAGGTGAAGTTTTAACCCTTTGAGCTTGGCCGAAACGCTGCACCAAGTGTAAACAGGTGAAGTTTTAACCCTTTGAGCTTGGTTCAAACGCTGCACCAACTGTAAACAGGTGAAGTTTTAACCCTTTGAGCTTGGTTCAAACACTGCATCAACTGTAAACAGGTGAAAGTTTTAACCCTTTGAGCTCGGTTCAAACACTGCACCAACTGTAAACAGGTGAAATTTTAACCCTTTGAGCTTGGTTCAAACACTGCATCAACTGTAAACAGGTGAAAGTTTTAACCCTTTGAGCTCGGTTGAAACGCTGCACCAACTGTAAACAGGTGAAGTTTTAACCCTTTGAGCTTGGTTCAAACACTGCACCAACTGTAAACAGGTGAAAGTTTTAACTCTTTGAGCTTGGCTGAAACGCTGCACCAACTGTAAACAGGTGAAGTTTTAACCCTTTGTGCTTGGCTGAAACTCTGCACCAACTGTAAACAGGTGAAAGTTTTAACCCTTTGAGCTTGGTTCAAACGCTGCACCAACTGTAAACAGGTGAAGTTTTAACCCTTTGAGCTTGGTTGAAACACTGCACCAACTGTAAACAGGTGAAGTTTTAACCCTTTGTGCTTGGTTGAAACACTGCACCAACTGTAAACAGGTGAAGTTTTAACCCTTTGAGCTTGGCTCTCTATTGTTGTTATTAGTCCAGTGGCCTCTGAGCTTGTGCTCTTTTGCCTAGAGCCATGAAGAAAAAGGCAGCAGTTCTCTGTGGCTGCGCTGAGGTGGAATATAAAGCCGTTTGGAGGTCAGGTCTCATAGGAAGAGAATTCTCTCCCTCTAGCTCTCAGGGTTTAATATCTCCTAGGTTCCCCTGGGGGATACTATACAACTTTGAGCTTGCACTCCCATTCAATGTTTTATCGATGACGATGCTCCTAAATATAACTCAATTTACAGAAAAAAAAGATGACAACGCATCCAAAAATAGCAAAACCTGATGAAAAGAATAACACACTTTTTGTGTATTTCCCTCCCCAGGTGGTGGAGATCGCAACATACACAGACCACCTGCTGACCGAGTGCGAGGCCAAGGCTAACTTCGGGAAATGTCCCCGGTGCTCTGAGGCGATCCCCAAGGCCCTGTCTCGTGTGTGGCAGCACATAAAATTGCCAGACGTCAGTCTTGGGGCCCGTCCACAATAAAGCCTATATAGTGCTGCTGTTGGACGTTAAACCAACCCAACCAACCAACCAACCAACCCTTCAAGTTGGTGACTGTTTTATCAGAGAGTTATATAGTAGTTGTCTTTATAAACCGTTCCTTGTCATTGTGTCTACTGAAGACGGCTCAACAAAGCCAACACATGTTATATGTTAAATTTCCCTTCAAGTTGGTGACTGCTATATTATAGAATTATATAGTGGTTGTCTTTATTAACCCTTCGACGCCCACATAGCCGAGAAGGCGTGCAACCGTGAGTGGTTTTCTTATTAACCGTTCCTTGTCATTGAGTCTACTGATGAGGGCTCAACAAAGCGAACTTGGGGTGAACTGGCTCAAGTGGCAGAGCATCGATCTCCCAATTGGGAGTTAAGCAGTTGAAATCCCACTATGGGTACAAAATTTATAAGTCCGATTTTCTCCCTTTTATTTGGTCGGTGTCAGTATAATGTGACCGGCTGAGACAGGAGTCATGGTATCCCTGCCCTATCTCGTGTGTGGCAGCACATAAAATTGTCAGACATTAGTCTTGGGGTCTGTCCACAATATAGCCTATATAGTGCTGTTGTTGGACGTTAAACCAACCCAACCAACCAACCAACCCTTCATTCAAGTTGGTGACTGTTTTATCAGATAATTATATAGTAGTTGTCTTTATTAACTGTTCCTTGTTATTGAGTCTACTGAGGAGGGCTCAACAAAGCCAAAACATTTTATATGTCATATTACCCTTCAAGTTGGTGAGGGGGCGCGGTGGTCCAGGGGTAGAACATCGGCTTCCGACGCAAAAGGTCCCGAGTTCGAATCCTGGCTGTTGGGTTCCCTACTGGTTGGATCGGTGTCAGTATAATGTGACAGGCTCAGACAGGAGTCATGGTATCACCGCCCTGTCTCGATCACCCTGTCCAAGGTGATGAAGTCGTTAGATAATAAAGAAACTTTCATCCCTCTTCATATATAAACAGATCAAATGTTTTTTTGCAGAATACCCCTAAAGTTTAGGCTCATACACCTAGAAATAATCATGATATTTCCAATGTCCCCTATGTTTTCTTTTTTTTCTCCCTACTCCCCCTACTCCCCCTACTCTCCCTACTCTCCCTACTCTCCCTACTCTCCCTACTCCCCCCTACTCTCTCTACTTCCCCCTACTCTCCCTACTCACCCTACTCCCCCTACTCACCCTACTTCCCCTACTCTCTCCCTACTCTCCCTACACTAGCGTCCAAGTCGGGGCTGAACCACTGCCCGTTGTGTCATGAGAACATCCCCACGGGCGAGGATGGCTGGAAGGATCATTTGATGGGCAAGCAGGGATGCAAACAGAATCCGCGCAGACTGCTGGCTCTAAACAGCTCTAACACTAAGCCTGGAGGTAGGCGGGGGGCATGTTCGTCTATCTTAGAGCATTGGATTTTAAAGTCATTCTTTTGTAACGCTGATATCCTCTCGGCAATCCACTGGGGGAGAACATTGGCTTCCGACGCTCAAGGTCCGCGGTTCGAGTCCTGGCGATTTCGCTCCCTACTGGTTGGGTCGGTGTCAGTTTAATGTGACCGGCTGAGACAGGAGTCATGGTATCCCCACCTTGTCTCATGTGTGGCAGCACATAAAATTGTCAGACGTTAGTCTTAGGGCCCGTCTAGAATATAGCCTATAAAGTGCTGATGTTGGACGTTAAAGAAACTCAACTCAACTATGTGTCGATGAGGAATAATAGTATTTTAGTTGGTGCGTCCTGTAAAGATTAAGTTTCCGTTTTTATCAAAGGCTTTCAAATTTTGGCTTCAATTCTGATCCTAACTTGAATTTCTGTATACGTGGATGAGAAATAATAGTATTTTAGTTAAATATTTACAACCAGAGAAAAACAAAAGCAATGTAAAAGGATCCATGTCTTAGTCTTAAAGTTTCTCACGATTCAAAAACTCATTCCACAAGTTATGAGTATGCTGCCCTAACAGCCACATTAAAGATGAATACAAAATAAAAATTACAAAAAAACAAACAACAGCAAAAAAAAAATGGTGTGAAGACATCTTAGACAATATTAATATGGAAAGCAACAGGTCCGGACAATACACAGGGAAAAAAATACTAAGAACCTTCAAACATATACGAGAAGGAGAATTTTTTCTTATTACGACCATCTTATAAACTATATCTTTTCTTATGCTTTCTTAAAAATTTTTTGAAATAACTTTTGTTTTTTTTTATCTTTTCAGCTGCGAGGACAGGAGGAGTCAAGGCAAGGGGAGGGAAGCCACCCGCAGGAAGAGGGAGGAAGTAGATAACAAACTTCTGTCAAACATGGAGTAGATAACAAACTTCTGTCAAACATGGAGTAGCAACAAGGGGAGGGAAGCCACCCGCAGGAAGAGGGAGGAAGTAGATAACAAACTTCTGTCAAACATGGAGTAGATAACAAACTTCTGTCAAACATGGAGTAGATAACAAACTTCTGTCAAACATGGAGTAGATAACAAACTTCTGTCAAACATGGAGTAGATAACAAACTTCTGTCAAACATGGAGTAGATAACAAACTTCTGTCAAACATGGAGTAGCAACAAGGGGAGGGAAGCAAAAGAGGAGGAAGTAGATAACAAACTTCTGTCAAACATGGAGTAGATAACAAACTTCTGTCAAACATGGAGTAGATAACAAACTTCTGTCAAACATGGAGTAGCAACAAGGGGAAGGAAGTAGATAACAAACTTCTGTCAAACATGGAGTAGATAACAAACTTCTGTCAAACATGGAGTAGATAACAAACTTCTGTCAAACATGGAGTAGCAACAAGGGGAAGGAAGTAGATAACAAACTTTTGTCAAACGTGGAGTAGACACAAGAGGAAGTAAATAGATCAAATGCAAATGTCAAGCATGAAATAGCAAGAAGAAAAACAACGTAGACAACAAACTGCAGTCAAACATGGAACGACAATAAGCTATGCATATTATTATCAGCTTAATCCTTAGAGTGTGAAAGAAGAGAGAGCAGCACACTATATCAAAACTTAAGGAAGAATTCGAACGCTGATGTTATATCACTAAATGTGTGTAGAAGTAAGGAGGTGCGGTGGAATCGACTTAACCAACCAAGTCACAGTAACTTTGCCAGCAGTGCCCATGAAATCGCACTTATTTTTCCTCTTTCTTTAAAAAATTACATATCTTTTACACCAATAAAGACAGAGCAAAATTTTTGCAGATTTTAAAAACTTCAGCATTGTAGGCCTACCTTTGGGATAAATTGTCTATACTCACAGCTGACATGTACAAGATGTGACTCCGTTTTGTTAAGATAAACCCTGTTTGAGATAAATTTTGCCTTTATATATGCATACTATTTCTGAGGCACCATTTGTCTTTGTTCAGCCTTACAGTCTGTGCGTTAAACTTAAATGTACATTTGGGATAAGCTGAACTTTCAGACTGTTCCCGAGAGGTTTGTCTTAAGCAGGTTTTACTGTGGTAGCACTAGCAGGCATGCTTTGGTGGGAAATACTTTTTTTTTTAAAATATATTTGAATTACATTAATTTGTCTACTTGAATCTCTGCTAGTCTGCTTAATATTAGTGTCCTGAATTTTTCCGTTTGGTTCTCTTTCTCTCTCTCTCTCTCTCTCTCTCTCTCTCTCTCTCTCTCTCTTTTGCTCTCTCTCTCTTCTCTCTCTCTCTTCTGTCTGTCTGTCTGTCTGTCTGTCTGTCTGTCTGTTTGTCTATCTGTCTGTCTGTCTCTCTCTGTCTGCCTCTCTCTCTGTCTGTCTGTCTCTACTCTCTCTCTCTCTCTTTTGCTCCCTCTCTCTTTCTCTCTCTCTCTTCTCTCTCTCTTTCTCTCTCTCTCTCATTCTCTCACTTTCTCTCTCTCTCTCTCTCTCTCTCTCTCTCTCTCTCAAACACACACACACACACACACACATACACTCACTCACTCATCCTTTTGAACAATAACAAGAGCGTGAACTGCTCAGGCTAGAATTGTGTTTGTTTGATATTCTATTCCGATTTCATTTCCGTGAAGAGACATTTTACATCATAATAAATTACCTGGCACAAATTTTTTAAGCTAGTAAGGGGACATAATATAAACACCTGAAATCATTTTTTACTTGTTTTTTCACCGTCTGATTTTGGGCCAGTGGTACCACTGTGATTTCAGGTATTTCAAATATGGTCAAAGGGGAATAAAAAATAAAGAAAGAAAGCTGTTCTAAACGGTAAGTGTGGTCTCCCTTGCTGTAGCTGGCTTGCTCCCATTCATCAAGTGGTAGAGTGTTGGTCTCCAGATCTGGAAGTCCATGGTTCAAATCCCACAAATCCCACCATGGGTCAAAATTAATTTCTCCAATTTCATCCCCTATTGGTTGGGTTGCTGTTAGGTACCCCTGCCCTGCCTCGTGTGTGGCATCACATAAAATTCTCAGACGTTAGTCTTGGGGCCCATCCACAATATAGCATATATGTCGCTGAACTTAGACGTTTAGCAAATCAACTCAACTCCATCCATCAAGTGCTGAGCTTTTTAGCGATGGCAACCATGCCCTCCTTTGTAATTCCCAATCCTTAGCTTGGATCGCGCATGACATTAAAAAAAAAACGTAAACCTTGCCTAACCAACCCCAAACACCATTGTAAAAACTCTATTTTTAGATCTGGGACATGTAAAAACTCTATTTTTAGATCTGGGACATGTAAAAACTCTATTTTTAGATCTGGGACCCAGGTTTCCAGCTCGCTGCTAATGGGTTAATCTCATGATTTTCATAGTCAAACTAACCACACTAATGGTTTAGACATTTTAATGTACTCTATTGTGTAACATTTACCGCCATTAGTTTTTGTATCATTGTACACCAATTCTGGGCCCAAGAAACTTAATCCTGCTTAAATCTGTACTCATTGGGTACCTACTGGTCCACCCTAACTTTTTACGTTTCCTTCCGCCCTAGTCCTACTCTCAGTGAGTAGTGTTTGTCGAAGAATGTACATGTAGCTGTAGTCCAAGTCCTGAATATTATTGTATATGTATTTTGTGTTGGAAAAATTTAATTTATATAGTCTTCCCTGATTGGAAAAATTTAATTTATATAGTCTTTCCTGATTCTTTTAAATACTTGAAGTATATGTTGAACGAGAAAGGGAGAGAGCAACAGACATTGCTTGTTATAACGTTTAAAGATGTCAGTTTTAATATTGAGGTATCAAAATGGCATTATCGATGTTGTCTTTTTGTGTGATACAGCTTGTTATCTTATAAAATTATTTTTCTATTGTTCAAATTTTTGAAAACTGTTTTGATGACAGGCTCATTTTTTTTTTTTATTGAGCCCTCACAATAATGGCCTTTTCTTATTTGAAGAACACTTTTGTTGTTCAATTTTTTGGGGGGTCTTTGAAAATTTGATGTTTTCTATGTAATAGGGACTCTGATGTCGCAAAGAGTTTTGTAAATTAGTTGGAATTCACAGTCTTTAGGTTTTAAGTCTAGATAGTAATGTTATTAAGCAGTTATGCCCTCAGAGAAGTGATAAAATAATAAATTTGTGACGATTCAAGTTATGAAAAAAGCATGTAAAAGGCTAGTACAAAATTACATGATGGAGGTTTTTTAAACTCGTCTTTTAACTAACAGAAGAGGAGGAAGGGGAGCGGGGATTCGGTAGCCCTGGATTAGAACATCGTCTTTTGACACAGAAGGTCCGTGGTTCGAACCCTGCTCTGTTCAGTTTGTCCCATACTGGTCGAGTCCACGTAAGTTTAATGTGACCGGCTGAGACATAGTCAGGGTATCCCTGCACTGTCTCTGTGTGGTAGGACATACTTTTGTCAGACGTTAGTCTTAGGGCCTGTCTACAATATAGCCTAAATAGTGCTGACGTTTTCTATCAATCAAAGTGAACAGCTCTTTGTGAAATCTCATTTCCTATAGATTTACATTGGTGTTTTTTAAATTTCAGATAATTATAATAAAACCAAACAATCAAAACCGTAACTAGAAACTTGTATTTACAACTTACTACAACCTATTTTTTCATCTTTAATGTATTCGAGATGTTTTCTAATGGAACTTGTTAGATTCTTATGCCTTATCAACATTACTCCTTCTATGTTTACTGATAATATGATTAAAAATCATAATTCGCAAACTGAGTTTGTAGATTTTGTTTTGTTTTTACGAACTACCTTTAGAAATGCTCTCATAACGTTTTGTCCTTTTCTTTTTAAACAACAACAACAACAACAACAACAACAACAACAACAACAACAACAACAACAACAACAACAACAACAACAACAACAACAACA
>RQTK01000284.1:154604-166326 GCA_003991915.1 Elysia chlorotica
TGATGATGATGATGATGATGATGATGATGATGATGATGATGATGATGATGATGGTGATGATGAATTAATTGTGTTTTTTTTAATTCGTAGTGATTGTTTCGACTTATAATATGAGTGTAGTCGTGTTGCAGAGGCCTACTTGTTAAAAAAAATATGATATTGAACAAGTAGATCTATGCATCTCACTTAAACTCTTAGTTTCTAATTTATTTCCCTAACCTGCCTTTAATTTTTCGTAAGCATTGGTCTTAGCTTGTCAATATTATATCCTGCCCCTAAGGCTACTGTTAGTTTAGACATCAAAACCGGAGGCAATACCAACATGGCGGCGGTTCCAAAGCTTCCAGTTTCAGCAGTCTAAAATCTTCCGCCCCACGGGGATGTACGAGCCAATGAAATGTAAACACGCTGGCCCGGCTATGTGAAAGCGAGCAGGCTCGGGGTTGACGAGACTCCCGCGAGAGCTTGGAAATCGGAACATATTGATGTACCGGAACCTGAATCGGCTCCTGGTCTCTTGTACCTGTTCCTATACCGTTTCCGGTAGCTACCAGATCATGTATATACCTTAGATAATCCACGGTTGAAAAAAAAAGAAAAAACACGCTTGCATATGGGTGATAACAAAGTTTTCAGATATATCTAGAGTAAAAAAAAGGCAAAAGAGGGGCGAAAAAAGTAAAAATTGGTCTTACGCATCTAGTTTCAAGATCAACGGAACAGGTACCTCTACAGTTTCCGACACAATTACAGTTACACCAACAGTTACAGTTACAGGAACAGTAACAGTTACATGAACCGGAACAGGTCCATCCTATGTACCGGGGTACCTGTTCCGACGGATGTCGGTACCAGGTGGGTCAGTTCTCGGTAATCAATTTCAGCTCAACACTAACTCCTGTCTTGACGTGTTGATTGCTCTGTGACAACAGTGTTGAGGACTGACCGGCCGCCCTGTACTCCGCGATCAATCTGATCACTGTGTAGGTGTGTAAGTGTGTATGTGTGTAGGTGTGTAAGTGTGTGTGTGTGTGGTGAGTGTGTGTGTCTGTGTCTGTGTGGTGAGTGTGTGTGGTGTGTCTGCGTGAGTGTGCCTTCAATTGACGTTCGCGTCAGACCTTTTTTTTCTTCTTGTTTTTCTTTCTTTTTTTTCTTTCTTTTTCTTTATTATTTTTTCTTTTTCTTTTTTTTTTTTTTTTTTTAAGGAAAAGAGACTTTGCGATACATTTGACGATTACGGATTGCACAACCAATACCATTAGTTCTACGGTCGCTTTGGTCAGAGTTGAGTTGAGGTGGTTTACAGCAGAATATAGGCTATATTGTTGACGGGCCCCAAGACTGGCGTCTGACAATTTTATGTGCTGCCAAATCAGGAGACAGGGCGGGGATACCATGACTCCTGTCTCAGCTGGTCACATTAGACTGACACCGACCCAACCAGTAGGAGGCGACATCGCCAGGGCTCGAACCACGGACTTCCTGCGCCGGAAGCCGGTGTTCTATCCCAGGGGTACCTATCTATCTATCTATCTATCTATCTATCTATCTATCTATCTATCTATCTATCTATCTATCTATCTATCTATCTATCTATCTATCTATCTATCTATCTATCTATCTATCTATCTATCTATCTATCTATCTATCTATCTATCTATCTATCTATCTATCTATCTATCTATCTATCTATCTATCTACATCATCTCTTTCTCTCATTATTTTCTCCCTCCTCTCTCCCTCTCCGCCTAGAGAGTGCATTTCCGGTCTGTTCCTTGATCTGCTATGCGCATGCGAAGCAGGCAACACCGGAAGTCTCAGGCCATGCCTTGAATCTGCTCCTGGTGTTACCAGTCAATCGAGTCATCATGGACGCCATGTCGGCGTAGAGTGACTGTCTATCACAGGGCTGGTCGCTTAATGTCAAGCGTCAGCACTGCAAAGGGTATCATTTGGACGGATCCCAAAACTAATGTCTGACAATTTTAGTGCTGCCACACAAAGACAGTGCCGGAAGACATGTATATCTATCTGAACTGGTCGTCACGTTATACTGACACCGACCAAACCGCAAGGTAACGAAATCAAACAAATACAGTTCTGACTAATTGTGGGTTTCGAACTGGGCGCCTCTCGATTGAGAGACCAACGCTTTGCCACTTAAGCCAATTCGCCCCCTTGTCTATCACACATAGTTCTTGGTGGGCCCTGCAATTGTCTCTTCTCCCCCTCTCCCATCCCACCCAATAAAGATTTAGAAAATTAAGATCCTACCAAGTCCTCCCTACTCCACCGTCACCAAAACTAGTCTCGAAAAAATATGGGCCCAATGGTGTTCTCTTAACAATCAAAATAATGCCATGACTTGTCATTAAGGATTTACATCGTATTCAAGGTAGAGAATGTGATATCATAAGTTGAAGTTAATTATGAGAGGGACACCTTAAGGCAATCTAAAGAAAGATATACCATAAAACAAAGTAAAAAAAACTGGCGCTGGGGTACAGCATAGGCTTCCGACACAAAAGGTCCAGATTCGAGCCCTGGTGATTTCACTCCCTACTGGCTGGATCGATGTCAGTTTAATGTGACCGGCTGAGAAAGGAGTCATGGCATCCTCGCACTGTCTCGTATGTGGCAGCACATAAAACTGTCAGACGTTAGTCTTAAGGTCCGTCCACAATATAGCCAATATAGTGCTGATGTTGGACTTTAAAATTAACTCAACTTAAATCAACTCAACTCAACTCAACTCAACTCAACTCAACTCAACTCAACTCAACTCAACTCAACTCAACTCAACTCAACTCAACTCAACCCAACTCAACTCAACTCAACTCAACTCAACTCAACTCAACTCAACTCAACCCAACTCAGCTCAACTCAACTCAACTCAGCTCAACTCAACACGTCCTTACAAAATTTAGAAACTTTGTGAGTACTACGCGTGCGATGGTGAGCTGGCAATTTTCATTAAGGGATTGGAAGACAAGGCGCCTGATTGCCAGTGATTGGGTCCTTCGTGGGAAACAGAAGATCCGTAACTTTCTCTAATCTGGAAAAGTGCCAGAACAATGCTGTTTTCAACGAGAATCTTGCGTCGCTGAAGTCTTAGTCGGAATAAATATAAAATGTTTTTTTTTTCATCGTTTATTGTTTTGTTGTTGCTGATGCTGCTGCTGTTGTTGTTTTTTGTTGCTGTTGCTGTTCTTGTTGTTGTTGTTAGTGTTGTTGATATTGTTTATTAATGTTTTGTTTTTAAATCTGGACCTTACATTATTGTAAATCGTTAGCTTAACTCATGTTCCTTTGGAGAAAAGGGGGAGTGCTTTTTAGATCTAAGTCGATTTATGTAAAGTGCATGTGCCGCTATAACTAAATTGTATAGCACTCTAACGAAAGGTCTAAACAGAATTGTACACGATAGAGCTTTTAGTTTATTGTAGGAGTAAAAAATTTACGGTCTGCCTATAACTATTCTACATTTGTGTGGGGAGAAGAAAGAAAGAGAGAGAGAGAGAGAGAGAGAGAGAGAGAGAGAGAGAGAGAGAGAGAGAGAGAATAAAGAAAGAGAGGATGGGTGAGTGAAAAATACAAATTGAGACAGAGGTGAAGAGAAAGGGTAAGAGAGAGAGCGAGCGAAATAAAAAGAGAGAGAGAAAGAGAGAGAAGGAGAGAGGGAGAAAGAGAGCGAGATAGAGAGAGAGACATGCAATATCTGACATATCTGAATTTGCACTATCACTTTATTGCCCCTCTGATCTGAACCAATATCTGTGATGCAAGTTTGCAGGAAGAGAGATAATCGAGAGCTGTCTGTCCAAGTAAAAATCTGGTTCCTTACACATCACTCCATTTTTTACAGATGGGTATTCTGTTCCACCCTATAGGAAGATATCAAGGCTTTCAGATACAAGGCCAACTCAAAGAAATAAACGAAAATATTTTTGTACGCCAAGGCCAAAAGTATTTTTATAGCCTGCGGTCGTACACTACAAGGCCACTCAGTAATGTAAATTGTCCTGTATTATGCGTGCGCACTATTTTGGTTCGGGTTGGGTTAACGTCCAACAGCCGCACTAAATAGGCTATATTGTGGACGGGCTCCAAGACGGACGTCTGACAATTTTATGTGCTGCCACACACGAGACAGGGCGGGGATACCATGACTCCTGTCTCAGCCGTTCACATTATACTGACACCGACCCAACCAGTAGGGAACGCAACAGCCAGGATTCGAAGTCGGGACCTTTTGCGTCGGAAGCCGATGTTCTACCCTGGGCCACCGCGCCCCCCATTTTTGGTTCGGGGATTTTTCGGAAAGATCATTAACATGCAAAATTGTCGATAATAGTTTATTATGATACGTCCTGTTTCGAAGAAAACAATAATATTATTGGCCGTAAAAAATTATTACAAGTTTTTGTTCATTGACGTCTACATTTTTTGTGTATCCTTGTGAGTTTTCTCATTGTTGTCTCAAAATATATTTCTAAATATGATTCTCCTTTTTATTTCGCTATTATGTTGTCGTTGGTTTTTGTATGTATGTAACAAAAAATATTTGCTTAATAAATGAAAAAACACAAAATATAAAACGTAAGGATAGCTAATAGATTATTCTGAATTATTAACATATTATATTATGCCGGTGTTCGTCATTAAGTTTTTACACGTCTTACTTCTTTTCCTCTATGACTATCTATCTTTCTGTATATCTATTTAACTATCTCTTTATCTATCTGTCTATTTATCTATGTATATATTAATCATCGAAAGACATACACATAGGCATTACAGTGAATTAATTCAAAACAAGATACAATCAGCACACCTCGAGCTTCAGATTAAAACATAAAAAATCAGCTTCGACACACAGTGAACTAATATAGGAGCTGAACGAGAAAAAAATATTGACTATAAAATTTCATGGGACATAATTGAAAGAGCAGAGCCCTACTCCCCGGCAAGCGAGCGTTGCAACCTTTGCATTTCGGAAAAATTCAATACCCTTAAACTAAAACCAAGCCTCAATAAAACATAAAAGAAGAGAAGTGTACTCATCGTGTCCGCACGACACAAAATACCTACTGCAAAACTTGAAGTAGCAAAAGGGAATTCTAGCGCTACAAAAAGGTCGAACATACACAAAAAAGTGCCCGACATCCGAGGAGAGTGAGGGATACAGTTACTAGGAAAACATGCGAGAAAAGACCACACTTCCAGGTATATAGTTCTACATATATTATATGTAAATATGTGTTTGTGTGCATAGTAGTGCTATTTCATTATTACATGTTATCTACTCAATGTGTAATTTTCATCTTTGATGTATACGAGCACCAAAATCCTAATTTTCCCTGCTGAATAAATAAAGTTTTCTGTATTCTGCATTCTGTAGCGATTCGAACCCTGGACCCCCTGGTTGCCACTTCACAGCCATGTGGGCTTCTACCCCTAGACCACTTGTCCTCTCCACTCTCCCAATCATCTTTCCCCCTCTCTGTGTTTTGATCGTCGCTAAACGCATTACGGATTCGCATTATCTCTTTCGATCTAATGTTTGTGTAAAGAAATTATTTCCTTCGCAGAAAGACACAATGAATACATCAGCCAAGATTTGTTTCTAGATTAGTCTTCAACAAACATGATTGATCTTGGGGGAACTGTTGTTGCTTGCTTTCGTTTCTTTTTCTTTCATATCATTTGTAAAGTTGCTTCTTCGTTTGTAGGGAGCGCGGTGGCTCTAGTGTAGAACATCGGTTTCCGACGCAAAAGGTCCGTGGTTCGAGCCATGACGATTCCGCTCCCTACTGGTTGGGTCGGTGTCAGTTTAATGTGACCGGCTGAGACAGGAGTCATGGTATCCCCGCCCTGTCTCGTGTGTGGCAGCACATAAAATTGTCAGACGTCAGTCTTGGGGTCCGTACACAATAATTATAGCCTATATAGTGCTGATGTTGGACGTTAAACCAACTCAACTTTTTCTTCTGCATCCAGATTGAGAGAATTTACTTTCTTGTTCAAGGCACAAAACTGGTAGAAGTGATAATAACATTAAATACCGCTTTTTCAAATTTTTTACAAAGAAACTACAACTAATCAACACCTCCAACTATTTTGCCTAATATTTTAATATTGACTAAGGCAGTGAAATTTCCGAGTAAACAAAAGTTGAAACTCACGAAAACTATTGATTACGCATTCGAATGGCCAATAACAAAATTAATAAACACCAATGCAGCTATTGGATATTACCGATTTCTTTGTTACGTATAATAGTCTTCTAGATTAGAAACAAACGTTATGCTCAAGTTAGCTACCAGAACGTGCGATTTACAGTACAAAACTTCATGCATTTGTTTTTTTAGAAGATGAAAACCCAGGGACGTAAGTACAACGTCGCATAATTCTTACGACCAGTTGTACTTATGGCCTATAATAATCATTCAATAGACCCCAATATTTATGTTTCCAATGCAGCACTGTCTTCTTTGATTTAAAACACAATGAAAAAAAAATGAAAATAAATTAGTCTTTGCGTTGGGTGTAAGATGTACCCTTCAGTACGGGGACAGGTAGGTAGGTGTTACCCACTAGTCTGTAGCATTATTAGAAGTTTTGCGGTAACGGGGTCATTGTAAACAACGGAGACGATAGATTGAGGAAATCTGTACCAGCGTCCAGTCATAGCTCTGTCTAAGACTTACCGAGCCAATGAGCGATCAGACATTAGCATGCATACGGCTTGCGATTGTGTCATAAGTTATTTTGTAGAAATATCAAAGCCTGTGCTGAAGCGTTTTTGAGAGTTTGTCGGAGCGGTACAAAAAGAATTTTTTTTTATCATACATTTATGGAACAATTTAACTATTGCGCTATTAAGTAGTTTAAAAGATCTAAAATTTTAAAGCTCATTTGCTTCCAAAAATCACAATTCGCTTTAGGAAATATCCAATAATGATGATTGAAACTAATAATAATTATAATAATAATAATAAGAAACACGATTGCCTGTAAATAGGATAAAAGTACGAATCTCTGTCAAGAAAAAACCTTAACAAGCTACTCAAGGCATAGACAAATAACTTAGCTGCAAATAGATCGTTCGCTCCTTTTTCTAAAAGTTAAATGTGTGACCTCTAATATTGATTTGTTTTAAACCATCCAACATCCAGGAAGTTTTTCTTCATAAAAGATTACCAGGTTTTACCGTATACGAAAGACTTGTCAGAAACGGTCACAAACAACCATCAAATCCTCTTAGAAGTTAAAATACTTTTTAATCTTGTTAGATTAGACCAAACACAATCATTTAAAAAGATTTTACACCGGTAAGCCTTTCTTTTAATAATTCTGGGTTTTAGTCGCCCGTGTGTCTAGAGATTTGTCGATGTTTGCCAATCTTTATTGCAATCAAACAAGACTTGGAAATGAGGGCAGCTGGAATAGTGCAAGACCCCGATTATTTTTTTATTGGATGGTCGGACGAGAATGAAAAAATTAATATGAAAAACATGTGAAGCTGTTGATGTTCGATTTTTGTGTGTGCACAACCTTGAAAGCGCCACAAGAAAAGGAAATATCCAATGCACAGTATTGCGTTGAACTCCAACCGAAACTTTTAAGTGCACAATCAAGGGAAAATGGATTACAAAGAGCATACTAAAAACTCAAGACTTGTTTGTGTTTTTGTTTAGTGCTTAGCGTGAAAAAATCAGCACATTATATTGACACCAACCCAAGCAGGATGTTCGATTTTTGTGTGTGCACAACCTTGAAAGCGCCACAAGAAAAGGAAATATCCAATGCACAGTATTGCGTTGAACTCCAACCGAAACTTTTAAGTGCACAATCAAGGGAAAATGGATTACAAAAAAACGTACTAAAAACTCAAGACTTGCTTGTTTCTTTGTTTAGTATTAGCGTAAAAAGTCAGCACATAGGACTGTGCGTAAAACTTTGTGGTAACTTACAACTCGTCATAAGAATAGAAACTATGCGCTAGAGAAGACTTACGACGAGTCGTAAGCTAACACGTCGTTGTACTTACGGCCCATAGAGGATATAGTGTGGACGGGCCATAAGACTAACATCTGACAATTTTACGTGCTGCCACACATGAGGCAGTGCGGGGATACCGTGACTCCTGTCTCAGCCGTTCACATTATACTGACACCGACCCAACCAGTAGAGGACGAAATCAAACAAATACATTTTTGACTAATTGTGGGATTCGAACCGGAGACCTGCTAAGTGTGAGACCAGCGCTCTTCTACTTGAGCCAGTTCGTCCTCTATTTACTGAAGGGAAATATTGATTGCACAATGTTGTTTTGAAAGCAGTTTTTTGTGTTCATTATTAATATTTTGTCGTTAATACTTTAGTAACACATTTTAATCTCTAACTACATGGAGGTTGTTTATTCGTATACTTATTACGAGCCTAAAGAAAGAAAAAAACAAAACAAAAAACATTGAAATTCTTTTCCATTTGTTTTCTTGCATGAACGCATATATCATTTTGATTCCACGATCATTTTTTCCTCTTTTTTCTTTATTGTAAGCTTTTCATAATGCCGACTGTGTGACACCATCAAATATTTGTTTGCGTAACGTGAAATAACAGGATATAAAACTCAATTTCACAGGTGTTAAATCAAAACAATGTTATGAATTACTATAACTTTGTCAGATTGCAATGCAAATTGAACTAAAGCTAGCTTGATCCAAGTGGATCTCTGCAATCAAAATCATAGAACCTGTAGTTGCTATGCACGAACAAGATTAACAGCCGCAAGTACAAGGATGATGTAAATTTACGACCAGTCATAAAATATGGATATAAGAAGTTTTACGACGGGTCGGAGCTTCCGGAACATTGTACTTACGGCCAAAAAAGCTAAAGCCAGCAATTGCCAAAATGCACCTAGAAAATATAAAGATATAAAGGTAAAGCTAGCAATTGTCTAAATGCACGCAAGCCAAATGGAACAAATCAGTGGAAAAAACATTTTGTTTATGCATTTTTGGCCAACAAAGGGATCAAGACTGAAAAATATTGCACGCATTTGCTCGCCACAAATTTGGCGTGCATTCTGAACGCGTATCTGGCAGCGCAAAACGAACTTGCCTTAATGGCGCACTAGTATGGATCCGCGTTTGCAGACGCGAGCTCGGCGGCAAATCACATTTTAGCCGCGGCTGGCTGTAATTTAGTTTTGGCCGGCGTGCGTTGAATGTGACATTATTGGAGCCATACCCCCAGCCTTGACAAAGAATGTCATTTAGTCGGTACGCGATCTCTATACGAAGTGAAGTAGCAGAGATTGGGTGTACAATACATACAACAACAAACCACATCACTATTTTGATTAGGGTCTTATCTATAATAATATTGCGGCTTTAAGTTAATGAGTTTTGTAAGTTGTTTTCGATTTTTGTTTTTGTTTGAAGTATGTTGGCACATCACTAAATCCATGCCTTTTTTTTTTTTTTAACAATCTTCGTACAATTTTATGCATAAGACGATGTAAATTACATTAAGTTCGTAATTTTATATGACTACTTTAGGATTTTTTGTCTGTTATTGAAAGAAGGATAAAGAAGAACAGCATGTCCTCTCTATCTCCCTGTCTCTGTCTCTCTCTATGTCTCTGTGTGTCTCTCCCTCTCTCTCTCTATGTCTCTGTGTGTGTGTCTCTCTCTGTCTCTATCTCTCTCTCTGTCTCTGTCTCTGTCTCTGTCTCTGTCTCTCTCTCTGTCTCTCTCTCTGTCTCTGTCTCTCTTTCTCTGTATGTCTGTCTCTCTCTGTCTCTCTCTGTCTCTGTCTCTGTCTCTGTCTCTGTCTCTGTGTGTGTCTCTCTGTCTCTCTCTGTGTCTCTCCCTCTCTCTCTCTTTCTCTCTCTCTCGCTCTGTCTCTCTGTCTCAGTGTGTCTCTCTGTCTCTCTCTCTCTGTCTCTCTCTCTTTTTTCTCTCTCTCTCTCTCTCTCTCTCTCTCTCTCTCTCTTTCTCTCTCTCTCCCTCTCTCTCTCTCTCTCTCTCTCTTGTGGTTGAGTTTCGCAAAGAGAAGCATTACTCATTCATGCATGGCGTTCTTTATTAGATTGTTAGATTATTAGACTAGACCAATCCAATATGATCCTATCAATATCAACTCAGTCTGATTGGTTGGGGCTGATTTGAGTTTCTTACAAAACAATTTGTTAGAAAATCCAGACTGTAATATAGAATAATGAAGATTGCTGTGAAAAACAAGATATCAATTTCAACTCCTTGTAACTCTTGGTATCAAATTCATTAAGAAGTTGTTGTTGGGTTGGTTTAACGTCCAACAGCAGCACTATATAGGCTATATTGTGGACGGGCCCCAAGACGGACGTCTGACAATTTTATGTGCTGCCACACACGAGACAGGGCGGGGATACCATGACTCCTGTCTCAGCCGGTCACATTATACTGACACCGACCCAACCAGTAGAGAACGCACAGCCAGGATTCGAACTCGGGACCTTTTGCGTCGGAAGCCGATGTTCTACCCCTAGACCACCGCGCCCCCCAAGAAGTACGTCAAAGGAAAACTCAACGTTCGTTGCGTAGTGGATGGTAATAGTTATGTTTGTTTGAAAACACTCATGATTTGCTACCTGCATCAACATTGCTTTACTTAATTAGGAATGTGTTTTCGACAGTAGTAACGTACCCTAGTGTTAGAAGACGCTAACTTTCATTTAGTTAAATTACCAAGAAAGAGATAATTATGAGTAGTGCATAAATGTGGGGTTTCTTTTAGTCTTTGAAAAGAAACTATAAAGTGCCTCAACGGAAAAATGACGTTGAGAATAATTTTTACTTTCAAAAAATTATCGGAGTAACACATGTTTCCATCTTTTTAGAATTTTATTATTTTGAGAATGTTTAATGTTAAAAAGCTTTCTTAAGGCTTTGAGATGGAAGCTATTGAGAGATATAAACGTATTTGCTTGTTTGACTTTGTCCCCCCTCATCCGGTGGGCGCGGTGACCCAGGGGTAGAACATCGGCTTCCGACGCAAAAGGTGCCGAGTTCGAATCCTGGCGGTTGCTTCCTCTACTGGTTGGGTCGGTGTCAGTATAATGTGACCGGATGAGACAGGAGTCATGGTATCCCCACCATGTCTCGTGTGTGGCAGCACATAAAATTGTCAGACGTCTGTCTTGGGGCTTGTCCTCAATATAGCATATACAGTGCTGATGTTGGACTTTAAATCAACTCAACTCAACTCAAGTCCCTCCTTATCCAATGTTAGAGAGTTTTTGTAGGGTTACGCGGGTTAACAGCTGTTTTTTATATGTATCTTTATCATCTCCGCGTTAAGTTGAGTTGCTTGCCCAGCGTCCAGCGTTAGAACTATCTTGGCTGTATTGTGGGCGAGTCCTAAAAAAACGTCTTACAATTTTATGTGCTGCTGGGATACCTGGACTGCGTAGACACCAGGGGACGCATTAAGACAAATATAATTATGTTTGATTGATCGTGGGTTTCGAACCACGGACCCCATAATTCGTAGAAGAACGCTCAACTACTTGAGCCAGTTTGTGCTACATTTTTATTCTTATCTAAGCTTCGTTTCCTTCTTTGGTTTGGTTGGTGTTAGTCTCAATTCTAGTACATCTAAACTACAGTATACAGATAAATTCACCTACCCCCCACCCCCCCACCCCAAAAAAAAAAAATGTTTAATT
>RQTK01000284.1:169625-185643 GCA_003991915.1 Elysia chlorotica
GACAGAAAAAGAAAGAGAGAGAGAGAGAGAGAGAGAAAGAGAGAGGGAGAGAAATAGAGAGAAACACATAGAGAGACAGAGAGCGAATGACATACAATCAGAAAAAGAGAAAGAGAGTGTACCCACTCACCCACAAAAAACCCTCTCTATAAGCGATGTAGATCTATTGACCAGCGAGAAACTGGGGATAAGCAGAGAAAACTCGGGGCATGAAGCCTCAATCAGTGGCACCCAAAGCCAAACAGAGCACGGCGCGTGAAGGGGATGAACAGAGGAAATTGGTGTAAGGGAAGGAGGAAATCAAGTGAGAAAGAATCACGGAGATAAAGACTGCAGATTGAGGAGATCGAGGGATATCACAGGATATTGCGGGGATTTCACTGGCAGACCCGCTAAATCTGGGCAAGATCTCGCAGCTAAGTGTGGAAAAAAACTGGGGAGATAGGTGGAAGGTTTAGCTTAAACGAGGTGCTATAAGTTGTAAGAGGGAGGAGGAGGGGGAGGAGGAGGAGGAGGAGGAGGGGTAAGAGGAGGAGGTGAAGAAGAAGAAAAAGAAGAGAGAGAAGGAGAAGGAGATGGAGAGAAAGAAGAAGAAGAAGAAGAAGAAGAAGAAGAAGAAGAAGAAGAAGAAGAAGAAGAAGAAGAAGAAGAAGAAGAAGAACAACAACAACAACAACAAAAACAACATGAACAAGAACTGGAACAACAACACCAAGAAAAAGAACACTGCAAAACTACATCATAAGGTGAAATAAATAATGAAGTCACCGATAGGGTAGATTACAGTCTTGAAACAGATGCATTATCATGTGCAAATGTGGTGAGAAGTCGTACAAAGTAAGAGACCAAGCTAACATGTCCATTTCTTTAAACAAAATCATGTCTTAAAAAACAAAACAAGAAGTAACAAACAAAAACAAATCCTAAAGCCTAGTAAAAAGACAAACTCATTTGTGTGGGAGGATGGAAAGAGCTTTACAATGCTCAGCAAAATATGATTTTCGATGATCCTTGAAAATTGGAAGTTTCTAATATCACTTTTGATTTAATGAGGAGCTTTGGAAAATATAATGCATGTGTTACATGAGAGTTTTCCGTAAATGGAAGCTTCTAGGCTAAGACCTCAATTTATATCTGTTCTTCAGGTTAAGAAACAAAAATCTGTATCTCTGCATGCAATTTCTTTTCTGGAGAAATTGAGGAGAATAATATATTATATATTTTTAAATATGATTGCCTTAGTTTGCAACGGTGAAATTTTAAAATACACCCCTGGAAAAACAAAAACAAAACAAAAAAACAACAACAGTTGAATGATATGTTTTTGTTTCATATAAAAGATTGTATAACCAACATAAATAGAATTTAAGAATCCCTTAACACAAAACAAACAAATCATTCATAACTTCTTCACCATTTTACAAGGCTTGACTGGCTGTGAAAGGGGGGTGCGGTGGTCCTGGGGTAGAACATCGGCTTCCGACGCAAAAGGTCCAGATTCGAGCCCTGGCGATTTCGCTACCTACTGGTTGGGTCGGTGTTAGTTTAATGTGACCTGCTGAGACAGAAGTCATGGCATCCCCGCCCTGTCTCGTGTGTGGTAGCAGATAAAACTGGCAGGTAAAGATGTGGTGAGAAGGCGTACACTTCTTCACTCCCTCCTTCTTCACTCCCTCCTTCTTCACTCCCTCCTTCACTCCCTCCTTCTTCACTCCCTCCTTCACTCCCGCCTTCTTCACAGTCTCCTCGAAGCGCTCCATCTCCCATTGCGACACACTCCCCTCCTCCTTCACTCCCTCCTTCTTCACTCCCTCCTCCTTCACTCCCTCCTTCTTCACTCCCTCCTTCTTCATACCTCCTTCTTCACTCCCTCCTTCTTCACTCCCTCCTTCTTCACTCCCTCCTTCTTCACTCCCTCCTTCTTCACTCCCTCCTTCTTCACTCCCTCCTTCTTCCCCACTTCCTCCTTCTTCACTCCTTCATTCTTCACTCCCTCCTTCTTCACTCCCTCCTTCTTCACTCCCTCCTTCTTCACTCCCTCCTTCTTCACTCCCTCCTTCTTCACTCCCTCCTTCTTCACTCCCACCTTCTTCACAGTCTCCTCGAAGCGCTCTACCTTCCATTTCGACACACTCCCCTCCTCCTCCTCCTCCTCCTCCTAGTATATGAAGAACCTCGATTCTGGTCTCAAAGAATATTAGGAAAGTTGATTACCAGCCCAAATTTGAGATGTCCATTAGTGTCTTGGACTACGATCAACCCGAGCCGACAGCCTGTCTGATGTAAAAGTTTGGGTCTCCTTCAAACTGCCCGTTACCCTTGTACAATCTAATTTACATCTTTCTTTTTTTTACCCTAAGATCTCAAATCTATACTGTATCGAGTTTAAATTACGCGTTCTAAATCCGTCTATGTTTATCTTGTATTTTTAAGAAATTAAGAAAAAAAACAAGAAAAGTTACAAGTGTTATGAGGCTAAGAAGACGAGAAGCTAAATTAGATATAAAGCCCCAGCTAAAAGCTTAAGTGAGAAAAAAATCGTATAATGTTGCTAGGAAAAAAAAAGACAGAAGCGTAGGGGGTGGTCGGATGAGGTTTTGGAATGATTGAGAAAGAGGGAAACCAACTATTTGGTACGAAACAGAGAAATGGATCGGAGTAAGGAAAAGTAGAGAATAGATAGATAGAACGTTAGATAGATGGATAGATACATGGTTATATAGATAGATAGATAGATAGATAGATAGATAGATAGATAGATAGATAGATAGATAGATAGATAGATAGATAGATAGATAGATAGATAGATAGATAGATAGATAGATAGATAGATAGTTAAATAAATACATTTTTATATTGTCCTACCTTGTCCTAGTTAAATAAATAGATAGAAAATAATTTGACTTAGCGCCTTTCAAATTTTTTTATTATCCTTCAGCTTTATCAATCCTAAAATTTCTACGAATTTCGTAGGTTCTCATTTAGTTGTGTAGAAGAAAAAAGACAATAAATAAAAGAACAAACAAAACAAAAAAACAGTCACTGGAAATGAACCATGCATACAGCGAGTTTCAACTCGATTGGAGCAGCCCCTTCTATGTTTTCATAATGACAAAACTGAGACTATTAGTAAAGTATTTTACTCCGAAGTTTGCACTCTTTTGACAAATCAAATAATAAACTTAATTTAATTGAGTCTGTAACGAAATTTATTCGTGGAAGGCGTTACTTTTTCCGTCTGTAAATGGTGATCGTAGGTTAGCTTATATGGCGCATCGAAACCTTTTCGGAAATGGCGTGAAAAAAAATTTTGGTATTTTTTTTGGGTGAAAATTAGATCTACATTTTTTTAGAAAAGTTTACGCCCACGTTTTTAGTCGAGAAGCGCCAAAAACTATGGACAAGTTTCGACCACACAAAAATTTTAATATCAAACCATCGGTTTTTCCCGAAGCCCCAGCCATTTTGACATATAGAACAGGTGCCTGGAAGTTGAATTTTCCATCTTTTTAAAAAAAATTATTTATCACAGGCATTTTAAAATCGTTTGCCATTCTATCTTTTATAATTCTTTTAAAGGAAGATATATTTTTTTTTCAAAACGCCTTTTTCTCATTTTTTAAAATCTACTCCTGTATTTTTTAACCAAATGCTCTGAAACTTTCACGACTTCTGCTTATTATGATATTAAAAAAATGTTGTATTAAAAAAAACAATTAATCTAGTTTTGTAAAAATGGTGCATTGAAGTTGGTTTTTCCATTTTTCCATTTATAACAAGAATTTTACAACCATTTTATTTCTTTCACATTTTTTAGAAAGAAGATATGTTTTTCTCAAATCTTCTTTTATCTTTTGAAAAAAAGTTAACATACGCCGGTATTTTCCCACAAATTTCTCTCTAACCTTTACCACTTCTGCTTCTTATGAGTTTCAACAAAATGGTACAGCAACATTTAAAAAAAATGGTGTATAAAAACAGATACCTGGAAATTGAATTAAAAAGTTTTTTATTTATAAGAAGCATTTTAAAACCATGGACAATTTTCTTTTAATACATTTTTTAAAAAGAAAAATACTTTTCTCCAAACGCCTTTTTTCATTTTTTTTCTTTATCCACAACGGTATTTTCTAACTAAACGCCCTTCAACCTTTGCTACTGCTGCTTTGCATGAATTTAAACGAAATGTTGTAGAAGAGTATACACAAATAATTGTTTTGGAGTTATGTCTTTATTTTTTGTTTTAGCAATGGGTATCATCAATATAACAAAAAAAATCACAATTACCTTTTCTGTGGTAAATGTTGTTAAAACATTTATAAAGGTTTTTCTTAGCAATATGTAACACATTTTTATTGTTCTTTCTCTAAAACTTTAGGAGCCTTAAGGTTTTAAACACATTCCTAAAAATCCAAGATGGTGGACGTTACCATAGCAACATTCAAACATTTTGTGACAACAACATCTTTGCCTTATTTGAATATCAGCTTTTTATGGTAACTTCACTTCATGTTTTTTTTTCTTTTAAATGAGAAATATTGGTCCTAATTGCGCACATTAAACATACACGCGCTCAAAAGAACGTAATATCTATTTTTAACATAATAGTAGAAAAAAAGTGCGTAAACAAAAACATTCTTTCATTCATGATACTCGGGCGATAAACATTAATTTAGGCACCCACAATTTTGTAGAGAGATAAACAAAACTCCTGAAATCACTCCAATTACTTTTTGTATTTTTTTTTACAATATTTTGAACCCAGCATTAGTATGTGTGTTAACATTTTCCTCCTCGATATCAAAGGTTGCTTAAACAAACAAAATGTGTTGTGCTATACTGAGTATCGGTTTCTTCTGTTGTAATCCATTTTATAAACGGTGTAGATTTCAGTAAACATAACTTGTTTCGAGTGTTATGGAGATAATAGGATGATTGTGCATTATCCTTAAACCATATCGCATATCAAAGGCAAAAAGAGAAACATTATATGTCTTGAATAAATTTGTTTCGATCCCCATTTGGTGTCAGTTTGATCATCTGTCAGAACAGCATTTTGAAACGTAAATAATAAAGTTTCAGAAAGCATAGCAAATGAGTGAACAAAATGTTTGAATTAATCAAAAGGAAGTAAAGAAAATCACGGCAAACAAATAATAAAACAATTTGCTGAAACAGCAGTAAATCAATTTTTGAAAAAAAAGTTAAAACGAAAACAAAACAAAACAGGAATTCTAAATTATGCTGCGCTTAGAGCCCGAAAAAGACTGGAAAATACACCAATAACAGATTAAGAGCAAAACAAAGGGACACAAAGATTTTTTATTTTACAGTCAGAGTAGCAGGCAGGGTACTAGTGTTCATCCAAATTATAGCCTAATGATGGATTTAATTATTACATATCAAACCCCGAAGTATATTCTCCAATGAATAAATGGTTGATGTATAATTTTTTCTCCTATGACATAAACGGTTTATGTATAATTTTTTCTCCTATGACATAAACGGTTGATGTATAATTTTTCTCGTATGACAAAAACGGTTGGTGTATAATTTTTGTCGTATGACAAAAACGGTTGATGTATAATTTTTCTCGTATGACAAAAACGGTTGATGTATAATTTTTTCTCCTATGACATAAACGGTTGATGTATAATTATTCTTATACCATACATGATATAACTGGTTGGGTCGGTGACAGTATAATGTGACCGGCTGAGACAGAAGTCATGGTATCCCCGCCCTGTCTCGTGTGTGGCAGCACATAAACTGTCAGACTTCAGTCTTGGGGCCCATCGCCGTATGAAATCCTCCAGCGGAACCCAGGAGACATTAAACCCTATAGAGAACATCTCCTATGACATGTTATCTTGTTAAATCTTTTATGATCTTACTGCAAAATACATTAGGTTTTTAGGTCTATAGAGATATGATTTGCAATACCTCTAGATTAAAAAAAAAATTGAGACTAAAAATAAGACCACCTCGTTCTCAAAGAACAAAAAACTAATACAGAATAAGTGGGTGATTTCTTGTGTAGACTATACAAGTCTATCCAAAAGACCGGTATAATATGATCTGCTGAGACAAAGGTCCTTTTATCCAGCTCTTTCTCTGTATAGCAGCAAGTAAAATTGTGAAAGGTTAATCTTGGGTCCCGTCCACAATATAAGAATTTGATGTAAAACTGTCCAATATTAGTTTGTACCCGTCCACGATATACGGATGTAGCTTTGCTTTAAAACTATCAGATATTAGTCTTGAGACCCATCAAAGATGTAAGTGTTAAGCTTCGCCGTAAAACTGTCAAATATTAGTAGTGGTACCCGTCAACGATATACGGATATAGCCTTGTTATTGACATTAGACGTTAAGAATCCAAATTACTCACTGACTATCCCAAAAACACCTCTTTGAGCACTCCGTGGAACATCATAAATCAACATCTTAACTTTTGGAGAATCCACGCTGTAGATGAGTTCCTCTAGGAGCTTAGACCATCTTCCACCCACTGCATTGAGAGCTGATAGTGCAAGAATAAACGAATCTTGACAGAATAACGCAATAAAAATCGGGGACTCTATCATCAAAGCAAACACCACAGCGCTCGGATAAGTCTATTGCCTTGACTGGAGAGAGAGAGAGAGAGAGAGAGAGAGAGAGAGAGAAAGAGAGAGAGAGAGTGAGAGAGAGAGACACACACACACACAGACACACAGAGAGACAGGGAGCTGCCGGAGAGAAAGAGAGAGACAGAGAGAGAGAGAGAGAGAGAGAGAAAGAAAGAGAGAGAGAAAGAGAGAGAGAGAGAGGAAGGGCGAGAAATAAAGGGACAGAGGGAGAGAGAGAAAGAGACAGATGGAGAGAGACAGACTGAAAGAGAGGAATAGAAAGGGATAGAGATACATACAAAAAGAGATTGATAGAGGATTCAATAGAAAGATTGATAGACGTAGAGAAAGAGAGAGAGAGAGAGAGAGAGAGAGAGAGAGAGAGAGAGAGGGAGAGAGAGACAGAGGGAGAGAGAGATAGGGAGAGACAGACTGAAAGAGAAGGATAGAGAGAGAGATAGAGAGACAGACAAAAAAATATTGACAAAGGATTCGATAGAAAGACTAATAGACGGAGAGAAAGAGAGATATAGAGCGAGAGAGAGAGAGGGAGAGAGAGCGAGAGAGAGACAGAGAGACACAGGCAGACAGACAGACAGACAGACAGCAACAGAGAACATTGGGTCCGTGGTTCTAGCCCTGGTGATTTCGCCATCTACTGGTTGGGTCGGTGTCAGTTTAATTAATGTGACTGGCTAAGACACGCCCTATTTCGTGTGTGGACAACACACTGAGAGGGAAGATTTGAAAAAAAAAGAGATAAGAAAAGAAAGAAAAAAAAAGAAAATTTTTTTGGTGAAAATTCCCCCAAAAAGAGTGCGCACACAAAGAAATAGGACTTTATTTCAAGCGATGCGAAAAGGTAAAGAGGTGTGAATAATTTGTGAAAAATGTTTAATTCCGTTATCTGTTATGTGATGTAGATCGCAAGGTCTAAAAAATCTGCCGGTGGACAGGCTAAATCAAAGGGAAACGATGATAGATCTACATCTACATGCATTACTTTCGTTTGAGGCAGACTAGAGTGATAGAGGTCTAGAAAGATTAGAGAGACAGAAGGTACATCGCCGCGGGCGTAGAAAGTAGAGGTGATTTTGGGATCAGTTTTCTTGCTAGCATGGGGGGAAGGGGGGGGGGGTTAGAAATACAACCACCAGGCTCAGAGAGATAACGGTAGAGATAGATAGATGGTGAGAGACAAAGAGACAAAGAGACAATGAAAAAATCATGAGAGAGAGAGAGAGAGAGAGAGAGAGAGAGAGAGAGAGAGAGAGAGATGGAGAGAGAGGAAAAGACGGAGGCAGTGATAGATAAATAGGTAGAAAGAGACCAAGAGAGACTCAGAGACAAAAAGTTAGAGAGAGAGAGAGAAAGAGAGAGTGAGAAAGAGGAGAGAGAGAGAAATAAAGAGAGAGAGAGAGAGAGAGAGAGAGAGAGAGAGAGAGAGACCAACCAATCAGACAGAGAGATGGAAAGTACTATGAATGGCCGCAGGCAACGACTGAATCTTAATGGAATGGAAGTGATATAGATGGAGGTCTATAGAACTGATAGCTTGGAGAATTTAGAGGAATGACAGAGAGAGAGAGAGATACAGAGAGAGAGAGAGAGAGAGAAAGAGAGACAGAGAGAGAGAGAAAGAGAGAGAGACACACACACACAGATACAGAGAGATATGTAGACAGATATTGAGGGAGAAAAAGAGAGAGAAATAAATGCGAGAGAGGGGGAGGGAGAGAAGAGAGAGAGACAGAGAGACAGAGACAAACAGACAGACAGACATACAGACACATACGGGCAGTTAGAAAGAAATAGGAAGCAACATAGCAAGTATTGAAATAAGTAATAATTTTGTAATTTTGATGGAATTTTTTTTACTATCTCCTATTCTTTCTACACAGATTCACACAAAGCAATGTCGTATAATTATAAGTAAAAAAGATAAAAAGTCACGCAGGTCGAGTTCCTCTTAGAAGGGGCTTCATTTTTTCAATGGTAAAAGATGGAGATTTAATTTAGAAATGGAAAGGCAGCAGCAGGGCTACCACTAACATTTGGAAGCCTTGGGCAGAAGGCATGGCCTACTTTCTGGACTACTAGATGGGCATGTAAAAGTTACGTACTATTTTGGCCTAGCGATTTACTTGACTTTAAGTCGACCAGACATGTCCATTACTTTTGACATTTTCATGCAAAATGTTGAAGGAAAAGGTAGGTAGAAAAACTAGCGTTCAGTATGCGATAAAAAAGGGTAATTTAGGTATTTTGGTATTTATGGTAAAAATAAATAAAAAAAACAACAACGTCAAAGGATGGTTTTTTTTTGGCGTCACTAGCTGTGGGTATTTCTGCTGAAAAGCCCGATGAGTAAAAATAGACGGTTAAGTAAAGACATATAATTAGTTCTTTGTACAACAGAAACTCTTCTATTTCCAAGTCTCCTAGGGTAGCATGCACAAACAAGACGTAGCTGACTAGCTTACGTCTCGTCGTAACAATATAAGAACAAGAAGGCTTACGACGAGACGTCAGCTACGTTGTGTTTGTGCATTCTACTCTATAATGTGACCGGCTGAGACAGGAGTCATGGTATCCCCGCCTTGTCTCGTGTGTGGCAGCACATACAATTGTCAGACGTCCGTCTTGGTGCCCGTCTACAATATAGACTATATAGTGCTGATGTTGGACGTTAAAACCAACTCAACTACCCCTAGTGTCCACGGAGGATGCTATACGGAGTAGGGTGTCAAGACTGTGACGTGACAATTTCACACGCTGTCACACACGAGACAGGGCGGGGATACCAGGACTCTTGTCTCAGCCGGTCACGTTATACATGTGCTCACACCAATCCAGTTGAGTTAAGTTGGTTGCCTAGGATCCAACGTCAGCACTATATAGGCTACATTGTGAACAGGCCCAAAGACTGACGTCTCGCAACTTTATGTGCTGCCACACAAGAGACAAGGCGAGTTGACTTGTCTCAAATTTAATGGTCATTTATTTTACTAACGGCGACACAACCAGGAGGGGATGGAATGAGACAAATACATTTTTGACCGATGTTGGGATTTGAACAGCGGACCTGACGATCTGCAGGCCAACGCTCTACCGCTCTGAGCGAATACAATGAATACGATTCCTTTATTTAACGCTGTGTATGAAAAACAGGCGATATAGAAAACGAGGAGAGTTTAACATTGCTACATAGCAAAGACATCAGCAAAGGGATATACACACAGTGGTCCTGAGGTAGAACATCGGCTTCCGACGCAAAAAGTCCGGGTTCGAGCCCTGATGATTGCGCTCCCTGCTGGTTGGGTCGGTGTCAGGTTAATGTGACTGACTGAGACCGGAGTCATGGTATCCCGACCCTGTATCGTGTGTGGCAACATATAAAATTTTCAGACATCAGTCTTGGGGCCCGTTCTCAATATAGCCTATACAGTGCTGATGTTGGACGTTAAACAAACTCAACTCAACTCTGTGTCTCCTAATCTTCGCCTTCTTCCTCACCACCTTTCCCTATGAACGCATTCCCTATTATTCTGCTAACCCTAAAGATTTTGTTCTACTGCCTTATCACTTAAACACTACCTGCTTTTAAAAACGCGCTTTATTTTTCATAAATGAGTAGGATTTCTTTTGAAAGGATAACAGTTTTTCATTCAACAAGGCACCGCGGCCAATCGATATAGGCGGCTTTGTTGTTAAAGGAAAAACCCAGAAACTTTTAAATAAGAAGTGATTTGAGCTCACCGTGGCTTATTGAGAAATGAAGCATTTGACAGACTTGAAGAAGAGGGCTTGAAAAAGTTCAACCACCGGTTAAAATTTACATCATTCCAAGAAACTATAGCAATTACCAAGAAAAACAAAAAGCAATTCCTGAAAAGAAACCAATAACAAAAGGAATGAGCACAAGGATTAAAAAACACAAACGATATCCATTATTTTTAACAAATATTCGGCTTAGAACAGGAAACTGCCTCCCAAATGCATTGTACAAAGTACAAAGTAAAGATCTGCAGCGTGTATTTCTTTGAATGCAGATCTATACATTCCTCAAACTCGAGGATTATGTTCTCATGGCATGCCAATCTTATTCCCATCTCAGGCAAACAATATGTCAATATGTTCTTCAGACACGATGCTTGAGCTGAAATTATGGGATACCCTGGAAACCTTGCAATAGGCTGCCTCTTACACCGAGGGGGCTTAACTGAAAATTTAGAAGGTTTGGGTATATTGGAAATGATCGCAGAAGAACTGAAGAAGCAGATTTCAAAATGGCTCTGAGGAAAATGGAGGCAGCCTCGTTGTAAAAAAAAAAGCAAAAAAACAAAACAAACAAAACAGCAACAACAAAAATACAAAATAAAAACTAAAAAAACAAAACAAAACAAAAGCTACAAAAAAACGGTAGAAAAAAAAACAACTGCTAGTAGCTCTTTGTTTCCATCTATTCACATGAAACTTTTCCTGTTTACTTTTTAACAGTACACTGGTCTAGACATTAAAGTTAATTAAGAAAAAGAGAAAGTATCATTTATTATTGTATTAATTATGCTTTACGTTTTAAAGACAATACATTGCACACAGTTATGTAGCAATCCCCTAATAGCAATGTTATGTCCTTTTTTTTATATATCTTTTGTTCTGGCAATCTCTCTATCCCTCTGACAATCTGGGTATTTTTGAAAACACCTAATAGCAATGTTATGTCCTTTTTTATATATCTTTTGTTCTGGCAATCTCTCTATCCCTCTGATAATCTGGTTTTTTTTTGAAATTCGTTGTGGTAGAAAGATTATACATTATTTATTTTGATATTTTATTGGCATTTTGAATCTCACGAGACATGTTTTTAGTTCGGCAACTTTGCCTGTTAATTTTGGAGGCCTCGAATGAACTACCAAAAGGGTGAATCAGCACACGTCGCTTATATAGGTTTTAAACTAAAGCCCTCTAAACATTTCAAATCACTATATTTTTTTATTTTTTTCATTTTCAAATAAGCATGAATATCTCAGGTTCTACAAATGATAGATTTATAATTTTGTTTCAGTCACTCGTAGTGTATTTGATACTTTTCAACACAGTATGAGCAACTTCAAAAGTCAAAATTCCGACTTGTGCATGATTCATCTTGGTTGCCTCAATGGATCTAAAATATTTATGTAGTTGAGTTTTTACAATAAAACACAGTCGCAAACAACAGTGATGTGGATAACCCCGATATCTGAAGCGAGCACGCAAGTTGAGTTGAGTTGAGTTGAGTTTGTTTAACGTCCAACTTCAGCACCATATAGACTATACTGTGGACGGACCCCTAGACTGACGCCTGACAATTTTATGTGCTGCCACACACGAAACAGGGCGTGATACCATTACTCCTGTCTCAGCCGATCACATTATACTGACATTGAGCCAACTAGTACGGAGTGCAATCGCCAGGGCTCGAACCTGGACCTTTTGCGTCGGAAGCAAATGTTCTACCCCAGGAACACCGCGCCTCCCTCCCCCCCTCCCATGCAATATCGGAAACGAACACGCAAAACCCAGAAGCAAAGAAAGGGACCAAGCCACTGGTGTCAACTACTGAGGAGTGAGGACATTATTTCATGGATGCTTTATGTGCACATGTGGATAATTTGTTGAGTCGTGACAAAAATAACTCTTTGAACATACTGTAGCAGCATTTTTTCATCTACGACACGAAAACCGCATCGATGTAGCTTTGAATTAGGCCTACAGGGATTTTCTTTATACGCACCTTCTTTAAGCAAAGATCATAATCTTTTAAAAAAGGAGCAAGGGTCTGTGTTAAAACTCTTTGTAACGATTATGGGATATTCTAATTGTAATTATGCATGTAGCCTACTTAAAAGATTAAGTTTAAATTAATTTTAGTGTTAGGAATCTATCTATCTATCTATCTATCCATCTATCTATCTATCTATCTATCTATCTATCTATCTATCTTATCTATCTATCTATCTATCTATCTATCTATCTATCTATCTATCTATCTATCTATCTATCTATCTATCTATCTATCTATCTATCTATCTATCTATCTATCTATCTATCTATCTATCTATCTATCTATCTATCTATCTATCTATCTATCTATCTAAAAAAAACTGGTGGCGACCTCAGGTCTAGAACCAGCCACAGGCGCCGCAAGCGTTTGATCTGGTGGAAACATTTGTTCCAGATTACAGCCGACCCGTGTTTTTTTATGTTTTTTTCGTTTACTTGTGGTGCAATAATGGAAACATATCTTCCAGGTTACAGCTGGGCCCTTGTTTTTTGGTGGTTTTTTCGTGTACTTGTGATGCATTAAATGCTTGATTTAAGAGATACGAACGCCTTGTACTTTAATACTTGATTGATTTCAGAGATATGAAAGCCTTGTACTTTAATAAATGATTGATTTCAGAGATACGAAAGCCTTGTACTTTAATAAATGATTGATTTCAGAGATACGAAAGCCTTGTACTTTAATAAATGATTGATTTCAGAGATACGAAAGCCTTGTACTTTAATAAATGATTGATTTGGGAGATACGAAAGCCTTGTACTTTAATAAATGATTTTTTCAGCGCATGTCCCGGGGCTTAACGCGTAATAAGCTGAAGGATGAAATAATACATTTATTAAAATATAAAGAGAGGTAAAGAAAACTATAAAGAGAATGGAACAAAAATAAAGACGAGTGGAGAGCCACTCAAAGCACCTGGATAAAGGAAGGAATCAACCTATCAGAGTAGAGACCTGAGGCCATTGTTACATGGACGCTTTATGTCAGATGTCTAAGTTTGAGACGAAGACAAATGATAGATGTGCACAATTTTGTGAGTAGTTATAAACGAGCTTTTTGAAAAAAACAACTGTTCCAGCATTTTTTCCTGGAAATCGCCAAAGAGAAATATACAGGTGTGCAGGTTTTGAAATACAAGGAATTCTTGCTAACAACATTCTTAAAGCAAAGACGATAAAGTATCGGAAAAGGGCAAAGGATGAAAATTTATCGAAAAGGGGCAAAGGATGACAAATTATCGGAAAAGGACAAAGGGTGATAAAGTATCGGAAAAGGGCAAAGGATGATAAAGTATCGGAAAAGGACAAAGGATGACAAAGTATCGGAAAAGGGCAAAGGATGATAAAGTATCGGAAAAGGGCAAAGGATGATAAAGTATCGGAAAAGGGCAAAGGATGATAAAGTATCGCAAAAGGACAAAGGATGATAAAGTATCGGAAAAGGACAAAGGATGATAAAGTATCGGAAAAGGGCAAACGATCTGCGTGTGACCTGTTTGTTACGATTTTTTCAAATTGTAATTATACTTAGAAACTATTTTTGTACATTACTTTAATCTGAAGAATGCTTTAAAAAAAAAGTTAAAATCTTCAAATAATTATTTAGTTATTACATGAATATATAATTTTTAGGCTTCAAAAAAAGGCCTAAGAATAACAACAATTATAATAAAATCACAGAGAGAGAGAGAGAGAGAGAGAGAGAGAGAGAGAGAGAGAGAGAGAGAGAGAGAGAGAGAAAGAGACATAGAAACCCGAGGGCAGGGAGAAGACACGAGCACGATACGTTTATCTGGTGGCGACCCCAGGTCTAGAACCATCCGAAGCCGCCGCCAGCTTTTGATCCGGTGGAAACCTTTGTTCCAGATTACAGCTGGGCCCCCTTCAAGGAAAACGCTAAGATTTAAGATTTAAGAGATTGTGGAGGAATTTACAAGAAGAAGGAGTTCACATCCGGAATTCATTTGGACCGGCTCTCTGTGACTTTTGCTCAAAGCCTTGAGGAATACTTAAATGTTTAAAGCAGGGCCAGAACTCTTCAGAAGTCCAGAAAATTTGGCTTTTATTTCTGCCGTTTTTGTTTGTTTTTTCTCCAAGCACTTGTATTAATATGAATAATTGTTTTCAGAGATATCAAAGCCTCGAGGAATACTTAAATGTTTAAAGCAGGGCCAGAAATTTTCAGAAGTCCAGAAAATTTGGCTTTTATTTCTGCCTGTTTTTTTTCCTCTCCAAGCACTTGTATTAATATGAATAATTGTTTTCAGAGATATCAAAGCCTTGTAATTTAAGGAATGATTGATTCTGTCAATTCATTTCCCCAGGCCTCAACTGAAACGCAATAAAAATAACATGATATGTTCAATAAGGTATAATGGCACAATAAGGTATAAAGAGAGGTAGAAGAGTTATAAATAGAGGTACAATAGTTATAAAGAGAGGTAAAAGAGTTATACAGAGATGTACAGTAGTTATAAAGAGAGGTAAAAGAGTTATAAAGAGATGTAAAAGAGTTATAAATAGAGGTAAAAGAGTTATAGAGAGAGGTAAAAGAGTTATAAAGAGAGGTAAAAGAGATATAAAGAGAGGTAAAAGAGATATAAAGAGAGGTAAAAGAGATATAAATAGGGGTACAATAGTTATAAAGAGAGGTAAAAGAGATTTAAAAAGAGGTAAAAGAGTTATAAAGAGAGGTAAAAGGGTTATAAAGAGAGGTAAAAGAGTTCTAAAGAGAGGTAAAAGAGATATAAAGAGAGGTAAAAGAGATATACAGAGAAGTAAAAGGGTTATACAGAGATTGGAACAGCTAGAAAGGAGAGGGTTTCTACGAGTTAGAATAGTACGAATGTTATTTTAGTATTTATTTGAATCAAGTCGTACAAAACTATGCTTGGTTGCAGTGGTTTCTATACCTTTCAGTATCAGGAAAAATAAGGCTATTCACAATAAGGAATTTAAAAAGTCTCTAGAATTAATTTCATACAATACAACTTTCTTTAGCTATTATTGGTTTCAACCTGTTTAACTTCTGTATGTGTTTAAGTTTGTGGCAGCTTGAATCTAAGGAAATCTACATTCTCTGTTCTCTTTTCCATCTCATATTTTGTAGTTATGTTTATCAATTATAACCCAGTTATTGTAATGTCGTATTGTTTTTTCTTCAATAAGTACATATAATTAATCTACATAGTTTAAATTTGCTGTTCCTTTTATTGTGTTCTAACAACCCTTCCAGTTTTTCTAAACACCAACGTTATTAACTGTGTCACGTATGTAAATTCAACAGGTTAAATTTTAAGATTTGGATCTTGCCATCTTCAGCATTGAGTTGTCGATGTCTGGATCGAAGAAAAATAAATTAGGTAGCATGCCCGCATATTTGTTCCAATCGAAAATACAAGAATAAGAAAATCATTAATTTCGAACGCATTGGAATGAGATTTACTTAAACCTGTAAGTTGAACGTTTGAAGAGTTGTGCGCAAGATTAATTATTATTACTATTATTATTATTATCATTATTATTATTATTATTATTATTATTATTATTATTATTATTATTATTATTATTATTATTATTAT
>RQTK01000284.1:185681-214945 GCA_003991915.1 Elysia chlorotica
ATATAGCCTATACACAGAGAGAGAGAGGAGAGAGAGAGAGAAAGAGAGAGAGAGAGAGAGAGAGGAGAGGAGAGAGAGAGAGAGAGAGAGATAGAGAGAGAGAGAGATGCATAGTTATCACCTGTGGAAAGAGATTTCAGTCATCACCGGAGGAAAATAATTAATAACCTGTGGAGAAAGATATTAGTTAATACCAAACGAAAAAAAAAACACACCGTTGCGCTGGTCTATTCATAACACTCCTTTATAGACCACATTTCTTGCTATCGATGACTGCCGTGAACACAGGTAAGCAATGTTGTCTCGCTTTCCGCTTCTGGACAGCGCAACATAAAGCATCCCATGGGAGAGGACTGGCTATTGTAGATCTAGTCCGATGGAATGCGAAATTTGTCCCTATGCCTTATTGATGGCCATGGCAAAACACCATTATACAGGCCTTCTTGATGGCTGGAACGGTAGCCTAGGCACCAAATGAACCTCACCTTTGTATGCCCCGACAGCTATTTCCACTTCTAGTTCTACGGTATTTCTGTTGCAAGAACGTATGATGTATCTTGTTCCATTCATCAGTTCTGAGGGCTTTATAGATCTAAGCAGCATCACCGGCATTCCAAGTTGCAATGACAACATATTATGTTGTGGGAGTTCTGAGACCTCAATGGAGTTTAAAAATTCAGTAGGAAACTTGACAGATTGTTCGTCATCCACCATTGAATTTACCGAAATGTGTGGAATTATCGCCATTGAAATGTCATTCACTGTCGCTGCACTAGCATTGTGGGGGAATAAAATTGCACGATGCATTACACAGTCTCTATTTAGAAAGTTTGTGTCTAAACTTGGGTAAATTAAAGTTATCACTAAGTGACTTTAAGTCAGCACACTGTTTTCGAAAATGATGAATGGATACGTAGTCAGGGACAGCTACTATCTGCTGAAGGCAATTTCCAATGCACTGTATATCTTCTGAAAAAGTTTGCACACCTTTATCTGCATTGAGCAAAATCCTTATTATTTGTTGTCGATCTAGATCCAAATCTGTGTCTCTGTGTTTTTTTTGGGCTAGGAGTTTATCTTCCTATTGAAGGACCCCCTTGTCTTTTACGTGGCATTCTTAATTTAGATCTAACTAGATCTAGATTCTTTGCTAATTTTGAACAGCATCAATCGTTCGGAAGGGTCTGTCCATCAGCTGTTTTTGCTACAAATCGTACGGATTGAGACATCGACAAGTCTGTGAATCGCCATTCAGTATGCCGTGCATAGTAGACTTCCGTTTGGCTTTAAAAAGTTTGACTATGGCGTTTGTGGGCCAATAAAGGGTATTCAAATGAGGAAACAACAGAATTAAAAAAACAACTACAGAGACTTCACACTTCCTTTTATCGATGTGCATCTTACCACTGTAGATTAGATATCCTACACAATTTGAAGTCATTTGGTTCAGTGGTTCAGAAGCCTTTTGCCCCACCACACGTTTGCCCTTTCCTTCTCACATACCCACTCCAATTTATAGACACCTTACAGGCGAAAGTTTTCTACACCTGATTGTTAAAAAACGCTGTCAAGCAAACTGATAATTACTGTGATAGTTCTAAGACTATTAGAGTCCCAAAATTCGAAACAATCCATTCTGGCCCATAGGCTACTTTACCTCTAATTCTATCATGGCCCCAAGGCAAAAGAGCGCAAGCTCAGAGGCCACCGGACTAACCTCTATATCTGTCAGACCTCTTTTCCTACGACCTGACTCTAGAATGACAAGGCGTCACTTTTCTTGCCCTTATTTCGGCATCCCATTTCACCGCAGATGCCACTTGCCGATTTCCTGATTTTCACGTTTCGATTTGCCAGACATTTTACCATTACTAGTTTCCTGTCGCCCGAAGTGTTTCTCGCATTAGCAATTCCATTTTCGGGTCAGTGTCTACGGGGCCTATATTGTCTTGCCATTTTTTACAATAGCAATGGCCGGCATTTTTTGGAATACAGCTTGTGTGTAGGGTGGCTCGGGGCTGGGTCCCTGTGGTTGTGACAATCTTACTGGAGATACTGGTACAGTGCTGGTAGTGGGACAAGCCGCGACGCCAGATTGGCAATTATAAACACCGGAATTCCGGGAAAGGAGAGAGGGGGGGGGGGGGGGGGGGGGGGGGGGTGGGGGGAGGGGGTTACAGTGACCTATGGGAGGTTGGTATGTAGATTCTTAATATGTCTAAGTCTTAAAAAGGGAAAAAAGACACACATAATTTTGATTTAATTAAGAAAAGGAGGGGGGTAGGGGGTTACAGTGACCTATGCGAGGTTGGTATGTGGATTCTTAATATGTGTACGTTTTAAAAAGGTAAAAAGACTCACATAATTTTAAATTTAATTAAGAAAAGGAGGGGGTAGGGGGTTACAGTGACCTATGCGAGGTTTGTATGTAGATTCTTAATATGTGTAAGTTTTAAAAAGGTAAAAAGACACACATAATTTTGATTTAATTAAGAAAAGGAGGGGGGTAGGGGGTTACAGTGACCTATGCGAGGTTTGTATGTAGATTCTTAATATGTCTGTCTTAAAAAGGGAAAAAAGACACACATAATTTTGATTTAATTAAGAAAAGGAGGGGGGTAGGGGGTTACTGTGATCTATGCGAGGTTTGTATGTAGACTCTAAATATGTCTAAGTATTGAAAAGGGAAAAAGACACACATAACTTTGATTTAATTAAGAAAAGGAGGGGGTAGGGGGTTACAGTCAACTATGCGAGGTTGGTATGTCAATTCCTAATATGTTTGTCTTAAAAAGGGAAAAAAACACACGTAATATTGATTACATTGTGATGCCAATTTAATTAAAAACTTGGGGGCGGGGGGATGTCATAGGTAAACTATGCGAGGTAATAGAGACTACAGTACATTCTTTTTTAAAATCCTATAGGTAGTAGTAGTAGTAGTAGTAGTAGTAGTAGTAGTAGTAGTAGTAGTAGTAGTAGTAGTAGTAGTAGTAGTAGTAGTAGTAGTAGTAGTAGTAGTAGTAGTAGTAGTAGTAGTAGTAGTAGTAGTAGTAGTAGTTTGTTGTTGTTGATGCAAAAGTAGCAGCAGCAATAATAATAGTGGTGAGAAATCTATAATACTATTTATACCAAGAACATTAATGTAGTTTTCTTCTGAAGTAAAGCGATGATAAAAATCGTTGGTTCATATTATTTTGATGTAAAAAAATAATAACGAATTCAGCTTCGATTGCTTTATTGTTTTTTTTTTTTATTTCGCATCGATTTTCTTTGTGGTAAACTGAAAAAAAACGAACTTAAACATTGGTTAAGAATGCTACTATAGATCCCTTTTCAGACGTTGTAGCATTACAACAAACGCTATTAATTTTTGTTCTATTCTTACCTCATCAATTGGTGAGATTAAACCAATATTTAGAGGGAAAAAGGGGGGGGGGGGGTTGCGCAGACAAATCAAACGCGGGTTGGGCTTGAAGGCTCTGTTTATTAGAAATGGGACCTAATCTGTTTTGATGGACAACTTAATCTGAGAGCAAGGCTACTGCTACAATTGGGAGTGTGTGTGTGTGGGGGGGGATTTATTTCTTTTTTTTTTTTTTGGGGGGGGGGGGGGGGGGGGGTGCGGGGGGGGGGGCTGATGTTAGCCAAGTTTGCTTCTTAATATAAAAATGGGGAGAGAGGTAGGGGGTGGAGGGAGGAGTGGAGGGGGGGAAAGGGGGGGAGAAGGAGGGAGGGGGAGATAGCTAATGCGTGAGAGAGAGGACAAAAAAAAAGATAGAGAGGGAAACAGAGGGAAGGGGGGGGGGAGACACAATAAAGAGAGTGGGGGAGAGAGAGAGAAGAGAGGGAGAGAGAGAGAGAGAGAGAGAGAGAGAGAGAGAGAGAGAGAGAGACAGACAGACAGAGATAGAAAGAGAGAGAAAGACAGTGAGGGAAAGAGACAAACAAAGAAAGACAGAAATATAAAAGAGACAGACGGAGAGAATAGAGAAATGACATGCTAAGTTTAAATTAGTGAAGAAAGGACTTGATTGATGCTACAAACCTAATTTAATATATATTATATAGTGTTGAGCAACGAACAAATCATTAGCTCTCTCCGAATAGAGTAAAACTTTACAAGACTATGGTTTTAACAAAGATTTAAAAACATAATAGACTTCTGTAGGCTTTAAGCAACACAAAAAGCAGAGATAAAATGAAAATAAAACTGAAAAGAAAGGAACATTGTTCCACTGTGTCTGTGCGACAGACCAGGCCCACCCATCGTTCAGTTTGGCGTGAGCACCTGCTCTCTATATCTAGACTGTAACCCGGAACCAAGGGCGGACAACTGGTGCTGTCAGTTTTTTTTAACGCCAGGATGTAGTTGTAGTTGAGTTGGCTTCTCGTCCAACATCAGCATTATATAGGCTATGCGGACAACTGGTGCTGTCAGTTTTTTCACCATCAGGAGGAAAAATAGACGCAACCAGAGTCAGCATTTTCCTTTCGAACACTTAAAACAGCACCGTATAACAGTAATTTGTATTACACAACATGACAAAGTAAAATGAAATAATAATAATGATTAAAGCTTTACTTTAAATGATTGATATTTATTAAATAAGTCAATGTAAATTGTTGTTTCACCATGTATGAACTGCATTCATTTTGATACCAACTGTGACTATTTACAACACGTTTAAACGTACTTATAAACTAACATCACTATCTTTACCATCGTATTTAAGAGGCACTGCGTTATCAAGGCCCAGTTACAGAAAATTCAGCTTATTTAGTATAAGTATTTATATGAAGTTAAACACATAACTTGTATCGTATTATTAGAGATTTTTGTATTCGCCTTGATTTTGTTTCTTCTTTTTATTCAATATTTCAGATCGAATGCACTTTTTTGAATACTATTAGCAAGTTTTACTACCGCCAAGTTTGGTTCACAGGTTTGTAGATATTAGACACTTTATTATTGTTATCACAGCATGTGGGAAGCAAAACATAGAAAAAAGTGAACAGCAATGTACACATTTTTTAACTTAAACAAGACACAGGAATACAACGGGAAATTCTAGCTAGAAAAAATGGTGGTGGTCATTGCACCGTCCCGATTCGGGCTTGGCGTACCATAATTGTGTTTACATCTCAAATGATCCTACGCCAGTGTGCGGTTCTCATGTAGCTGGGTTCCTGTTCACTCTTTTAGATCTATGTCATCGTACCACTTCCTGATGGGTTTGCCTTTCCCCTCTTCTTCTGTTAGTTTTGTTTGAGCAAGGCTGTCATGCCTTGTAAAATGTGTGGCCAGAATAAGACAGTTTGGGATGGCTTGTGCTTTGCGTTAGTTCTATTTTAACACCGAGTGTTTCCACAACTTGTTCGTTTGTTATTCTGTTTTTGTTGCTAACCCTAGCTAGAAGTTAAAATAACCACATCTCAAAAGCTTCTAGTTCAATTTTTTAAACTGTTTTTCTGTACTTGCAGAAAATCCACGTTGCTTGTAAAATGGAGGACAGGGAAAATGGAAAAGAAAGCCTGGAAAATATTCGACTGCAGTATCAAGTTAAAATTTCATATTTAGATGTTTTCTTTTTCTTTCATTCAAATTTTACATCAATTATATTTTGACTAACTTAAATTGCCTGGGGTTTTAAACCTTATATCTCTAATGTTAAGAGAATGTATAGACAACTCTCGCCGTTTCTCTAATGTTAAGACGATGTATAGAAACCAAATCTCTAGTGTTAAGACGATGTATAGACACCAGATCTCTAATGTTAAGACAATGTATAGAAACCAGATCTCTAATGTTAAGACAATGTATAGAAACCATATCTCTAATGTTAAGACGATGTATAGAAACCAGATCTCTAATGTTAAGACGATGTATAGAAAACTCTCGCCATATCCCTAATGTTAGGAAGATGTATAGAAACCATATCTCTAATGTTAAGACGATGTATAGAAACCAGATCTCTAATGTTAAGACGATGTATAGAAACCAGATCTCTAATGTTAAGACGATGTATAGAAACCAGATCTCTAATGTTAAGACGATGTATAGAAACCAGATCTCTAATGTTAAGACGATGTATAGAAAACTCTCGCCGTATCTCTAATGTTAAGACGATGTATAGAAACCAGATCTGTAGAAACTCTCGCCGTATCTCTAATGTTAAGACAATGTATAGAAACCAGATCTCTAATGTTAAGACGATGTATAGAAACCAGATCTGTAGAATGTATAGAATACTCTCGCCATATCTCTAATGTTAAGACGATGTATAGAAACCAGATCTGTAGAAACTATCGCCGTATCTCTAATGTTAAGACAATGTATAGAAACCAGATCTCTAATGTTAAGACAATATATAGACACCAGATCTCTAGAACCAGTAGAAGCTGCGTGGAGTCCCTGACCCGTCCACCAGAACTCATTTGGCCTGGTATGTGGCACTATGCGTCCAGGCCTCCACATCCAGGAAGTAATTTACACACTAAACCAAAACAAACAGCGGGAGAAGCTGCCACACGTGTCCTGATTCTGGTCGGTTAGTGGGAAAACCCTCAAAAATGGGCATTCTATAGCTAGCTCTGCGCACAGTGGGTGAAGAGAGGAATGGCTGGTTGTTGTAGAGGTCAGCTCATGTGTTATTGTTTCTATAGAAAATGGAAATCAACAATAACTACGGCAGCATTAATAACAACACCAGCACTAACAGTAATAATGATGATAAAAATTATGAGGATGATAGTGATGATGATGATGATGATGATGATGACGATGATGATGATGATGATGATGATGATGATGATGATGATGATGATGATGATGATGATGATGATGATGATGATGATGATGATGATGATGATGATGATGGTGAAAACGATGATGATGATGATGATGATGATGATGATGATGATGATGATGATGATGATGATTTTATTAAAGTTGTCAAAGATAAAAGCGTTCCAAACATAAAAATACCGTTAAGAACAAAACAATTGATAAGATATAATGTAACCTCTATTTTCTTTAACCATAATTTTAGTCCATCCAAGTCCCTGCACCCTCTGCTTAAGAACCGGAGGAGTGAGGAGGGATACAGGTCCTTAACTCAATACCCCGTATGTGTGTGTGGGGGGGGGGGGAGTACTGTTAGTTGGTAGAGCGCCATCTCCATCTCCACACGTGTGTAACATAAACAACCGGCCCTAATCAGGGCAGCTATGGGCAGATAGCAAAGCTTGTGTAAATATTGTGGTAACGTGAGACCACAATAATATTCTTTCATTTGTTGAGCGGGGTTTTACCAGAGACGTTAGATTCAGTGAGAGGTTTCACAAGAAGAGCTCACAGTATCGTAAGTATGAGAAAGAGGTTTTGGGGTTGGTTTGGGTTGGTTTAGCGTCCAACATAAAATTGTCAGACGTCAGTCTTATGGCACGTCTACAATAAATTACAGTCTCACGTTGGGCATTAAACCAACTCAACTCAACTCTATCTTGAGCTAGACCGTAATGATTGTGTGCAAAGTATCTAGATAATATAGGTGAAAAAACATCGAGGTTCAAATGCCATCGTGAACATAATTTATGTGAAACAAATTTCGTTTTTAATGAAAAAGTTACAGCCTTAAATTAGCCAACAGTAGGGATCAAAATCGTCAGGGCTCGAACCACGCACCTTTTGCATCAGAGCCGATGTTCAACCTTCATGATCACCCCCCCCCCCCTCAAACTCAAGCTCACACTGAGTTTTTACTAAGGTTACAGAGTGAAGTTTTTTTTTTACTAGAGTACTTAGTTTTTTAACCCTTATAGTGCGAAAAGTCGCTCTTTTAACTGTCTCTGCTAATGCCTCGACGACTTCGATCATTGAGTGTGAATTGATATCAAGTTGTCTAGGAAGAATGTGCGTCAAACAATCGGCTTTTCCAGTTAGCGAAATTGTATGAAACTGTTGTTGAGTTTGTTTAACGTCTCCGCCCTGTCTCGTGTGTGGCATCACATAAAATTGTCAGACGTCAGTCTTATGGCACGTCTACAATAAATTACAGTCTCACGTTGGGCATTAAACCAACTCAACTCAACTCTATCTTGAGCTAGACCGTAATGATTGTGTGCAAAGTATCTAGATAATATAGGTGAAAAAACATCGAGGTTCAAATGCCATCGTGAACATAATTTATGTGAAACAAATTTCGTTTTTAATGAAAAAGTTACAGCCTTAAATTAGCCAAACGCAATGGAGCGAGCATGATATTTGGAAATGGTGAAGGAGCGATTCGTTTAGATCTTTTGATGAATACTGACAACTTTGAAACCCACTGAGAGTATCTATCTATCTATCTATCTATCTATCTATCTATCTATCTATCTATCTATCTATCTATCTATCTATCTATCTATTTATCTATTACCTATCCATATCTATTTATGTATATACCTACACTATACACCTATCTGTCATTATCTCTCTCTCTTTCTAGATCTCCCTCTGTGTTTCACTCGCTCTTTCTCTCTGTTTGTCTTGCTCTTTTTTCAATTTGTCTCTCTCTACCCCCCCCCACCCCCCCCCCTCCTCTCTCCCCCCCTCTCTTTCTTTCTCTTCTATCCCTATCTCTCCCTCCATCTCTCTCCCCCTCTTCTATCCCTCTCTCTACCTCCCTCTCTCCCTCTCCCTCCTCTCTCTCCCTCTTCTATCCCTATCTCTCCCTCCATCTCTTTCCCTCTTCTATCCCTATCTCTCCCTCCCTCCCTCTCTCTCCATCTCACCCTCCCTCCCCAATTTACACCATGATTATCCTATCCAAGCCAATCCAACGCGCCTTTCTGTTCAAAATCGCATTAGGCGCGAACCCGAGAAAGCCTCAATAACAGAATTGTCTAATCAGTGATTGGGACAAAAAGCCTGTGTCTGAATAATTCTTTCTCCTTGGATGAACTGATGAAGCGACGCTGCACAAAGAAAGCAAGAGACCCTTCTATTCAAACTCTGACTATGCCTTCTAATTAGAGATCTTGTGATAAAACGGATGATAGCAGAAACCAAGACGATAGAAAGAGAATCTGCGCTGACGTCCAATCAAAGCGTTACCTAAGACTTACGGAGCCAATGAGCGACTAGAAAACCCCAAGGCCAAAGGGTGTGATTACGACATCGGTTTTTGTAGAGCAGATCGCTAGGCCTCTGTTGTACGCTGGGGATTGAGCGGAGTAGTTGTTGTTGTTGAGTTGGTTTAACGTGCATTATCAGCATTATATAGGCTATACTGTGGACGGCCCTAAGACTTGCGTCTGATAACTTTATGTGCCGATACACACGAGACAGAATGTAGTTGAGTTGGTTTAACGTCCAGCATCAGCACTATATAGGCTACATTGTGGACGGGTATAAGACTGACGTCTGACAATATTATGTGATGCCACACACGAGACAGGGCAGGGACACCATAAATCCTGTCTCAGGACTCTCAGCCGGTCACATTATACTGACACCGACCCAACCAGTAGGGAGCGAAATCGCCAAAGCTCGAACCACAGACCTTTTGCGTCGGAAGCCGATGTTCTACCCCAGGATCACCGCGTCCCCCAATTGAGCGGATGCCACCATCTACATACACTGGATGAGTTGAGTTAAGTTGAGTTGCGTTGAGTTGTTTGCTTATTTAACATCTAATGTCAGCATCACTAATTAGCACGTGATACATGGAGTTTTCTGAATGCACATAGCCATTGACTCCTTGAGTCTAGCACGGAGCTGTGATTGGACGCCAGTGCAGATTCTCTCACTTATCGTCTTCGTTTTCGCCTTGGATCCGGCTATCGCAAGGGCTGTATTGTGCACTTCAAAGTCCTGTGCTTAGCCATTTTGGTAAAGTACTGATTCCATAGAGCTTCCTGCTAGATGGTTAGATCAAAGCAGAGGAACCCATCACCGCGAGCGGATATCCTGCAACATCCAGTACAGGCCGTCTGTGATTTAGGTTCTTTGAAAAGTGAGGTAGGGAGAAAAAAGGAAAAAGAGAGAGAGGAAAAGAGAGAGAGAGAGAGAGAGAGAGAGAGAGAGAGAGAGAGAGAGAGAGAGAGAGAGAGAGAGAGAGAGAGAGAGAGAGAGAGAGAAAGAGAGAGAGAGAGAGAAAGAGAGAGAGAGAGACATAGACACAGAGACACAGAAAGCAGACAGAGATAAACAGACGGAAAGACATATATACAACAGAGAAAGAAAATAGAAACAGGCATAGACAGAGAGACAAACGTCAAATTTCATCAAGTATGCCAATAGTGATCAGCTGAGAATTAACGTAAGAATGAGTTTCTAGACAGCGTTGGAAATTAATGCAAGAGATCTGTTCAATTTGGTGCAAGTTTTTTTTTCAGTCGTCACCGGTAAATTTTCCAATATCCCAGGGGGGTTAGGCTGATGTCGGTAGTTGTTATAGTGGTAGCGGTTTGTGGTAGTGGTTGTGATAGAGTTGATGATGGCGGCGGTGCCAAAATGAAGTCTATGAAGCGAATGTAACGAACTGTTTAACTCAATCTGTTCTGAACTTCAGGACTTAGAATAGGGATAAATCTATAAAACTGCTGTGAGATGCATTGATGTGTGTTGCGAATGTACAAAATCTCCTTCTAGTGAGTGTTCTACTTTGCGGAATGGCTTGGCTAGTAGGCTACAATACCATGGAGATTAAAATAATCATAAGAAAAACGCAATGGCATGCTGCCTATTAGATACACAAAAGCAGAGGATAACATCATAGAAAAAAGATTTGCAGTGTAATACTGTTCATTTAGAGAGCTTTAAATGTCATGCAATTATTTAGGAACGTAAACCGTGGGTTGTTTGTAAAGGAAATTTTTTTGGGGGGGGGGGGGAGGGTAAAGAAAACTATTTTTTGATGGAAAAGATTAGAGCACACTGAAACAAACAATTTCTCAATTAAGTCCACAATATTCTTATATAATTATATATACCTCAATACCCAAAACTTTGATAAGGGAAATTTAGCTTTTTTCTTTAAAAGCGAGCAAAAATCGAAAAAAATTTAAAAACACAGAGGCGGCATAAAAACAAAAGGAAAATGCGACACAGAAATCAAAACAAAAATAGGGCATGCCAAAAAGACTTTTCAGAAAATATGACATGGTTTGCCCTATACAAGTAAAAGTACACTAGCACTTAATGCGACGAGAAGAATGGCTAAGTGCTATGTGCATCCAGCCATAATGTAGGCTACAGGAATTTCTCGCTTTTAACGTCGACAAAGATAGAAGAGACATGGAACACATACTTCGTCGAGGGAGCAGTTGGGTTTTTGTGCGAGGGAAGTTCTCTCCTTATCTCCAGGCCCTGGGGTAGAACATCGGCGTCCGACGCAAAAGGTCCGCGGTTCAAGCACTGGCAAATCACTCCCTACTGGTTAGGTCGGTGTCCGTTTAATGTGAGCGTCTGAGGCAGGAGTCATGGTATCCCCGACCTTTATCGTGTGTGGCAGCACATAAAACGGTCAGACGTCAGTCTTGGAGTCGTCCACAATATGGCCTATCGTATAGTGCTGATGTTGGTTGTTAAACCACCTCAACTACAACCACAACTACCTTATCTCCAAGATTTGTAATTAGGACACTACACGCCGACGGGTCTAAAGCTAATAAAGACTGACGCTAGTACCTACACTTCCACACAGTGATTGAACAGGGGCGATTAGACTCATTTGGTCACATTACTTAAGCACTAACCTAACTAGATCTAGTGGGGATCGGGGTTTTCGGTCGGATCGTGGAATCGGACAAAAACAGTGGCGTTAGATTTGAAGGCGCGCGCTTCATTACATTATGTGCTTAGCGGGAATAAACAAAGAAACCGGAACAATTAAAGTAATTATGTTACACCTCGAAGACAAATTCATCGAAAATATGTCTCAAGCCTAGAAGAGATCTTTATCGAAAATATGTCTCAAGACTAAAGTCGGACAATTTCACATGCTGCCAAATAGATGACTGTACATAATTACAACGAACGCATCTGACCGGAAAGATGGGTTGGTTCCCAACTATAAGAAACCCACAGGTCGTTGCATGTATATCTCTGTCATCTCCCGGTTCATGCCTCCATTTGCATCTGGCCCACAGCTAGTGATATCAAGGTAATGGCGGTAAAGCGGTCAGCCTAGATGCCTAAGTCACTAATCCACCCATGAGGAAATGAGATTCATCGCCTCGCCAGCTTGAATCCATGAGTGCTATGAGACCAGGGTCAAGGCCGTTCAGTGCTATGAGCCCAGGGTCAAGGACGTTCTGTGCTATGAGCCCAGGGTCAAGGACGTTCAGTGCTATGAGCCCAGAGTCAAGGACGTTATGTGCTAAAAAGCCCAGGGTCAAGAACGTTCAGTGCTATGAGGCCCGTGGGTCAAGGACGTTCAGTGCTATGAGCGCGGTGTCAAGGACGTTCTGTCCGAAAAAGCCCAGGGTCAAGGACGTTCAGTGCTATGAGCGCAGGGTCAAGGACGTTCTGTCCGAAAAAGCCCAGGATCAAGGACGTTCAGAGCTATGAGGCCAGTGTCAAGGTCGTTCAGTGCTGAGCGCGGTGTTAAGGTCGTTCAATGCTATGAGCGCGGTGTTAAGGTCGTTCAGTTCTATGAGTCCAGGGTCAAGGACGTTCTGTCCTAAAAGTCCAGGGTCCAGGATGTTCAGTGCTATGAGACCAGTGCCCAGGACGTTCAGTGCTATGAGTCCCAGGGTCAAGGACGTTCAGTGGTAAAAGCCTAGGGTCAAGGACGTTCTGTGCTTTGGGCCCAGGGTCAAGGAAGTTCTGTTCTAAAAGCCCAGGGTCAAGGGCGCTCAGGGATAACTGTTCTCAATTTGTGTTCAAACATCAGACGCACACTGATACCGAGAAGCGAGGATATTGTGGATATTAATTATAATAAACCATAGGCCGATCTATATTGACGTAAAGGAGTTTTCCTCAAGACCTTTTCCACTCATACATATGATTATAAGGAACATAGAATGTTTCCTTTCTCACTCCAATCCTTTTTTGAAACAAAGGCGATTGAACAATGTTCAAAATGAGTTGTTACTGAGGTTTAATGGGGAAGCAACCACCGTAATTACCTTGAGCCATATCATTATATATACGCAAAAATTTCTTTATGAAACGTCTCGCAATATCAAGAAAACCAAAGAACCCACTACGTACCATCTATTAAAAGTGACAAAGAGTAAAGAAGTTTTGTACATTCAAGTACCAAAGCTTTACAAGACAACTATCTGAGATGCAAAATAATGTAGAAGAGAAATGAACAAAAGAGAGTTTTCCCATCTAAAGACGCATTTTTTCTAATCAAGTGCACCTTTGCCTTCAGGAATAGAAAGCTTAGCACTGAAGCTAATAATCTAAAAGCTAAAAGCCTATGTGTATTCTATAGTCCTGGTCGGAAGAGAATGCTCAACTTTTACCAACAAAGACCTAGAGATAAGACTGACATGACCACAAAGCGGGAACATTAGAATAATTATGAAAGTAACATTGAAAGAAAAGAAAATATACTAATAGCACTCCCTCCAAAAACAACAACAGCAACAACAACAACAGCAACAACAACAACAACAACAACAACAAAAACGCCAAAAACTTAAAAGATCCGTGTTCAAAAGTAGTAGAGAAATGCAGAATAAATTCTTTGAGCAGACTTACAAGAAAGAGGTTTATATAAATAAAAACAAACAGGTAAACAACAGAACAGAAGAATATCAGAGACACAATAATTGTACAGCCAGTCTACACAGTCAAGACACCAAAAAAGCCACCCTCATCAATGTTTACTCAATTTTCTGAATCTTAGATGTTATTAAGAATCGAATCACAATTAAAAAAATAATCAAAACATTTTATATTCAACATAGAATCTATATTGGGAACAAACAGTCAGTTGTTGCTGTTGTTGGGTTGGTTTAGCGTCCAACAGCAGCACTATATAGGCTATATTGTGGACGGGTCCCAAGACGGACGTCTGACAATCTTATGTTCTGCCACACACGAGACAGGGCGGGGATACCATGACCCTTGTCTCAGCCGGTCACATTATACTGACACCGACCCAACGAGTAGGGAACGCAACAGTCAGGATTCGAACTCGGGACCTTTTGCGTCGGAAGCCGATGTTCTACCCCTGGACCACCGCGCCCCCCATCAAACAGTCAGAGATGTAAAGAACCTTACAAGAACTTTAGAAACAAAATGTATAGAAAAAAATCAGTGGACTGCTTATTGTCTTAGGCTGCCAAAGCCGGGCACTGAAGTCGAATTACCTTGTCAAATCTGGCAGACTAGAGCGACGGTCTAATACTCACGTACAGAATCTAATCAGACAAGTCCTTGCCGGAACTGAAATAGTTTGCAATGCTTTGTGTTTATTAACGTTTCTGTTGTTGTTGTTGTTGTTGTTGTTGTTGTTGTTGTTGTTGCTGCTGTTGTTTTGTACTGAATCTAATCAGACAAGTCCTTGCTGGAGCTGAAATAGTTTGCAATGTTTAGTGTTTATTAACGTTTCTGTTGTTGTTGTTGTTGCTGCTGTTGTTGTTGTTGTTGTTGTTGTTGTTATTGTTGTTGTTGTTGTTTTTGTTTTTGTTGTTGTTGTTGCTGTTTGAATAGTGGTAAGTGTTTTCGTTGTTGTTGTTGTTGGTTGTGATCGTGGTGATGGTGATGGTTACTGTTGTTGTTGTCGTTGTTGTTGTTGTTGTTCTTGTTGTTCTTGGTCTCGTGGTTGCTGTTGCAGTTGATGGGGATCGAGATCATGGTGGGTGTGTTGTTGTTGTTGTTGTTGTTGTTGTTGTAATTATTTCTATGATGTTACCATTGTTGCGGGACTAGTCTTTATTCTCAATCTGTGTGTCTCTCTCTATCTCTCTCTCTCTCCCTCTCTCTCTATCTCGCTCTAGCTCTCTCTTACTCTACCTGTTTGATGATGTGTCTCTGTGTCTCTGTCTGTCTGCCTTTATATAATGTCTGTCAATCTCTGCATTTATATGTCTCTCTGTTTGTCTGCCTGTCTGCCTGCCTGCCTCTCTGAATTTCTGTCTATCTTTCTGTTTGTTTATATGTCTGCCGGTGTTTTTGACTGCCTGTCTTTCTGTCGGCCTGTCTATCTGTCTGTCTTTGTGTCTTTTTCTCGAGATCTCTCTCCATCTATATTATGCCAGTCTGTCTGCCTGTGTGTCAGTTTGTTTGTATACCTGTCTGCCTGTCTGTCTTCCTGCTTGTCTGCCTCTTTTTAAAAAAAATACAAACATAAGTACGCTACCATAAATGTCTTCTCACATTGAGCTTTATCACTTCTTGCCCAAGAATGGGTGCCCGAAGAAAGAAGGGGGGCGCGTTAGTCCAGGGGTAGAACATCGGCTTCCTACGCAAAAGGTCCCGAGTTTGAATCCTGGCTGTTGCTTGGGTCGGTGTCCGTATAATGTGACCGGCTGAGACAGGAGTCATGGTATCCCCGCCCTGTCTCGTGTGTGGCAGCACATAAAATTGTCAGACGTCCGACTTGGGGCCCGTCCACAATATAGTCTATGTAGTGCTGCTGTTGGATGTTAAACCAACCCAACAACCCAACAAGAACCCGAAGAAAGAAAAATTAAATCTGGTAAAAAACACTAACATAGCTATGATATCTAACGAAGCCTAAACACCAACTGAAATCTTTGTTTGTACATATTTAATGCTCAACATAATTATTTCTAATTGTGCTGGAAGAATGAAGTGAAGCGTGAGAAGACATGGAATTAATTAGGCTTTTACAGTCATACATTCTCTGACATTCTCTTTTATCAACCAGCAAGGAATCATACGGGCAAATGAACAGAATCGACGGCTGAATGATTCGGTAGTTGTGTGGCCTTCGGTGGAGATCCAGAGAATAAATGCATTGCGATTACAGGGTCCGTATTGGAAATGATGACGATAATTCTAGGAATCTGCGCCGGTGTCTAATTATAGATCTATCCAAGACTTCCGGGATCTTTGAGCGGAACATCAGAAAATCCCTTGCCCAATGGGCTTGCTTATGTTTTCCGTTACTGTTATGTGAATGGCAAAGTCTCTAATGTTGAGTTGATTTGGTTTAACGTCCAACGTCAGCACTATAGGCTATATTGTGGACGGGACCCAAGACTGACGCCTGACAATTCTATGTGCTGGAGACGAGGATATCATGGCAAAGTCTCTAATGTTTAGTTGATTTGTAGAGTCGATTTGGTTTAATATTACCAACGTCAGCTCTATATAGGCTATGTTGTGGATGGAACCCAAGGCTACGTCTGGCAATTTTATGTGATACCACACACGAAACAGCGCGGGGATACCATGGCAAAGCCTGTAATTTTGAAGTGATTTGGTTTAATGTACTATATAAGCTATATTGTGGACGGGACCCAAGACTGACGTCAGACACGAGACAGGGGAGCGGGGATACCATGACGAAGCCTGTAATGTTGATGTGAGTAAATCACTCTGTTTGCTCATGCACACTGAAGCCAAAAAGTTCTAGACTTTCTGTACCTACCATTATTTCACTACAGTAGCAACGAAGCCAGAAAGTTCTAGACTTTCAGTACCTACCATCATTTCACTACAGTAGCAACGAAGCCAGAAAGTTCTAGACTTTCTGTACCTACCATTATTTCACTACAGTAGCAACGAAGCCAGAAAGTTCTAGACTTTCAGTACCTACCATCAACAACGCTGTGATGAACTTACGACTCATAGTAAGATATGGAGAAAAAGAAAGCTTACGACGGGTCGCAAGTTACTGCGACGTTGTACTTACAGTTCTAATACTTTCAAACACAAAATGCGCAGAAGATTACTATAAAAATTATAACTATTCTGTTTTTAAACAACTTTAACGTCTTCCAGCAAAGGCAAACAACTTCTTGGTTGTTGTAAAATTGCATCCCCGAAAAAGACTCCCCCTCCTCACCAAACTAAAGAAGAAAAAAAAAAGTTAAAGTTTTTAAGTGTCGCCTTCGAATTGAACTTTGAAAGCGGACACTATTAATTCTAGAAACTGGAACTGAATCTGCAAGCGCTGAATCAAACTTTCCTCTTTTTCCTTGGGTTCTCGGATTCTTCTCAAGATGACAAAACGCAAGGGTCTTTCAGTGTCTTGTAACAATTCGCGCTAAATGGCCACAATGGAAAACAATAATTAGCGTTTCTAGTTCGAGTTTAAATACCTAAGGACATTTTCAAGGCTTTTTTTTCTTCTTCATCTTTTCCGATGCTGTTGTGTTTTCCAAAACGATTCTCAAAAATAACCCAGCCAGGCTTTCTTTTCAACTAAATTCTTTCGACAAATTAAAAGCCCCGTTGAATTTTACTGAAGATGCCTGGTGAAAACACCACTTCGTATTACTGTGTTGAGAAATTGTTGAGAAATATATTGGTAAAAAAAAGAGAAGCAATGAACTTTAAAAAAATGTTTAATACAAAAATACACCGACAAACACAAGACTGAAATCTGAATTTAACAAATTTCAGAACCAAACAACAACAACAACAACAACAACAACAACAACAACAACAACAACAACAACAACAACAACAACAACAACAACAACAACAACAACAACAACAACAACAACAACAACAGCAACAACAAAACAAATAAACCCGCAAAGCATTTTTATTAACGTTTCAAATGTCAGGACATTTAGATCTAGTTTTGTTTTTGTTATTTCTCTTGAGAAAATTGTTGAACTACAAGCCTGAAGAGATTCATGATTACAAAAAGCAACCAAATACGGACGGTAATGTCATACACAAAGAGGCTGAATGTGCGACCTTAAACAAGGGACAATTGGTCGCAGTTACAGCTTGCGGTAGTTTGCAACTGGTCGTAAACATATGCGATACAAAGGCTTACGACGATTCGTTACCTATCACGACGTTGTACGTATGGTCTCATGTCGTAAGCACAACGGCGCCGTAGCTTACAACTCGTCGTAAGTCTTCTTATTCCTAAATCCTCAGACGAGTTGTTAGCTTACAACAACATTGTACTCACAGCCCAATGAATGGAGATATGTTGTTTTGAAACTGCTTTTAGATGCATTGGAAGACAACACATTGCTTTGAGGGTCATCGTCGAACTAATACATTGCTCTATCAACCGAAGCCAGGATTCGAACGCGAAACCTCTGCATAATAAGTTAAAGATTTTCATTCAATCGAGCTCTTCCATTTGCGTATTGCAAAAGATTATTGGCTTTTACTTTTCTAGATTACTCACTTCATTCATCCCTACTATTTCAATATTCATAATTACGATTTTACTCCTCATTATTTTTTTCATTAATTTTTTGGGCTCGGCTACTCAATTTTGACTGTGGAAAGAATCGAGAAGTCTTTGAAAGATTGGACTCCGAGATTACCTAAATTGGCTGGTAGACGGGTCATTCATTGAATAGACCGACAATCTGCAGTATCTTTCCCATAGACACGATCGCTTATAAGCCCAGCAGCTGTTGGGTAAGTAAGTTGTATGATATTGTTTGAGATGTAATTGGATTGCCAAAAAGATAGTAAAGTGCATTTAATTGCTTGTTTGCCCATATTGTAACATAGGTTTGTATCTTGTAGATGTGGCATTGTTTATGCTTTATGCTAGTCTTGTAACATCTTGACGCAGTGAGCGCAAAATTTGAGTGTTCGGTTGAAGCAGACAGCGTGTGAGCACCGAGCTTGTCAAAGAGAGGCAACAACAACAGCAACAACAACAATAACAACAACAACAACAACAACAACGACAACAACAAATAAACAAACAAAACAAAAACTAATTCTGTAGTAAATGTTGACAGGATATCATTTTCTCATTCATTTTGTCACATTGATCTTGATTTACATCGATTACGGGAGTTTTGAAGTTCTGGTCTAGATCCCTTTAATTTTTCACCATCACTCAAGCCTTTATATATGCGACTGAATTATGTAATACCTAATGTACCGGCAACTTTCTTAACAAAGGCTTCGATACGCATACGATGGCTTTCAGTGTATAGTTAATATATATATACGGTAGGCACAGCCATTAAAACTAAAAACAAAACAAAACAAAAAACAACTTAATATTGCTTTAAATTTGCTTCGTAAAAATATAAAACTAGACTTCGTTTGATCAAATCCAAACCTGTAAAATAATGCAATATCAGTTTGGCAAACTTCGATTTTTTTCTACGAATAGTAGTAATATTTACAGGCCGATAATACACACAAGTGAATAAGATGCTGGAAACACAGGTTGATAGAGATATGGGATAATACACAAAGCGTGAAGTCAGATGAATTTTTAGTTTTATACGTGTTGAAAATAAACTTGCAAAAACAACTGCGCAAAGATTTTTTTAGATCTACTACGAGATGACGCTATGACGTTTTATGTTAGTTGAACATTTATCATGTTTTCGAGTAAAGTAGAATCACGTTTGGTAAAACCCTATTTCCTTAGAAACTCAAATAAAAAAAGCAACCTTACTAAACAACAAGCTCTCATCTGATTTAGTAAAGTATTAGATCTAGTTTTGAATCATTTTAAAGACGAATTGAAGTAGTTGAATGTCAGGAAACTTCTAAGTTTGAGTAACTAAACTAAACATCTTAGAGTGCGTGAAACAATCTTTCTTCTTATTAAAATATTGACGTGGGCTCTCATTGTTAGTATTTGTGTTGAAATGTGGGTTAAAGGGTTATAAACGCACTTAGCAATGTCTTCGCCAATTAAATAAAACAATGTTACACAGATATTGCAAGAATTAAGCAAACAAACACCGGATGATGTTAAGCTATTGAAATAGATTTGTTATCTCTGAATTTGTTAAAACGAAGATTGTGAAAATCACTCACTCAGTTTTATCTTGTTCTTTCCCTTTTGTTTGTAGCGCGTCTCGGCTTGAATAAACTTTATTTTCTAACGCGTAAATGTTTTCCGTCGAGTTACATCTACGCAATTGGTAAAGAACACATTGCTGCAGACACACTATCTTTTTAGTGACAGTTAAAATCTAGGTTTACTCAAATATTTACCAGTTTTGTAAGGAACGTTTAAGCCAAATGTTTTAAAAAAACTTTCAGTCTGAGCGCTTTAGGTCTTTTCAAAGAGCGACAGTTCACTGGTTGAGACAGCTCAAAGGGTATTAAATCTAAAAAAAAAAAACAACAACAAACACGTAATAAGCTTTTAAGCCTCTTTCCTTTCTTAACGTCCTTACCTCTTAGATACCCGATACATTGTAGATCGCATTATGCTAACATCGAACGAACCAGAATGAAGACGCGATCGTCAGAGCGGGATTCGAACCCGGATCTCATGCTTTGGAGGTCCCCTAAAACTCGCATTGAATATGAGCTGCAAACACATGTGTCCCAAATTTTTTGTTGTTTTGTTTTGTTCTGTTTTTTTTTTGTTTTTTGTTTTTGGCTCAGAGTTTTGCTCAGGTTTAAGTGTTTTTGCAGTGATAAACGATCTATGAAGCTTCATGTGATACCTAATCTGTTTTGTATAAATATATTTTATCGACAGTAATCGAGATTGACGTGTACAGTAACATTATTATTATATTCGTTTTTGAAAAATATTCAGTTTTTTTTATCAATAAAAAATCTATGGAGGGTGCTGTTCACAAAGATTCTCTTTTATAGGTGTTTTTTTAAACCTAGGTTAAGGTCCATCTTTAGATACAGATTATAGAGCCATTTTTGTTTGCACTTCAACCAAACGCACAAAATCGCGTGCCTTAAGCCCTAATTTATGTAGGGAAAAGGGTATTGACAGATGTTTAAACATTATATATTTTGCATGAAGGCGCCTTAACCCGTAAATTAAGTATGAAAAAAAAGTATTGACAGATGTTTAAACATTATATATTTTGCACCATTTAGTCACCATAAAAATCCGCCCACGTCGAACATGGTAACGCTTACGACCAGCGAAGAATTTTGGTGGCTTTGCTGGTCACCATTGAAACAAAGTTAATACTTACTTGTTACTTGTTACTTGTATCCGTCGCCGTGTTCGTCGATAGGATCTCCAGCAGACATCACAACAGCACGCCATTGGTTTCTGTCCCTACTCCGCAGTTAATACAACCTTCATTTTATCTCCAGCCAGTATTAATGAAGACGTGGTGTGTTTCTTTCTAATCCACAATTTGAATGGGAGCAGGTGAGTTCCATACTTAACGTCCAATACAATCGATAAGAGCATATCGTGTACGGGTCTTAAGGCTAACGTCTGACAATTTTCCTCCAAAGACAGTGCAAGGATATCGAGGCTCCTTTCTCAGCTGATAATATTATACTGACACAGACCCAACTGGTAAGGAACAAAATAGGAGAAATTTATCGCAGGTTTCGAACTGTGCACCTCGCAGTTGATAGACCAACACTCTATCCTCGCCAATTCGCCTCCCCCCCTAGGGGTGGGGAAGGTTAATGAATAGATTGAGTACACCCACTTTAGGTTAAACTACTGTGCACTTGTTTGGATTTCATCAGTACATAAAGGGCCCGATAGAATACGCCTCATTAGTGTAACGATGACGTCCATGCCTCGACGCTCTGATTTCAGTTAGTACAAGGCAACTTCTCTCACGAAGTTAGTGCTGCTTCGTTGTACGGATTTGGATTTTCCCAATAAGATAGCAAGTCACCACAGATCAGCTATTTATAGATCTATACAAGTCACTCAGAGGGACTTAGTGAATACGGTAAACCTCCTTATTGTAGGGAGCGTAGTGGTCTAATGGTAAAAACATGCTCGCTTTCAGTGGCAAGGCGATTCGGTGCCGCTGCATCTACAAGTTAAGGGGTTGTAATTCCACGAACCGCAATCATTGTTCGACCAATTTCAATAAAGGCCTCCTTCTAACCAATGCGGGAAAAGCTTAAAATCCTAGCTCTACTTATTTATTGTACCTCCATCGCGAGTTGTTAATTAAATCACTCTCCATTCAGCAGCTTGAATGGGACTAGGATTAGGTTGTGGCAAATCGTAACGCACGGTATTGTAATGTGATGCCACTCAGTGCAGAAAAAGTTTTCACAAGAAGTACAGTAATTGTATGTATAATTTTGATTATGATAATAATGTTCGATTATCTGATGTGGGCTACCGTATTAAATGTGGCATTGTAGACACATATTTTATTTTAGAAAAACAAAAACAAAACAAAAAACTATCAGATTTGTGAGCCAGTGGTTTAGTGCGTCTAAAAAAACAACAAGACTTACTATTGGTATATAGTTGGAAGTACACATGTATAATGTATGTCTAAATATAAGGATTATAGTTCAATTCCCATATTTATTTAAATAAAAATCCCCAATATTTACATAATTGAAAACAGGTAATATTAAAAAGGACTCTTAGAAGAACAACAAAGACACCAATTTTTCACACTGCACAGTACACATTCTTTGGTTGCCTTAAAATAATCAGTGTTGACTATTTTGCGGTTGAGTTGAGTTTTTGCACCGTTTAGCACTTAGTATGTTCAACAGAAGACGTGTAACTTCTTAATAAAATTTATAGTGATTGCTTATGAAACGAAATGACAAAGTAAATAAATTGATTCCCATAATAGTAACCAAGAAAACACATAATTATTGGGTTTAAATCTAAAAAATAAATTTTTATACTTATATGATAGAATTAGCCCATGTTATTCAAAACATTAATATAGAAAACCAATAGATCTATGTGGTAAAGGCTTATCACAGAAATGATGTTTAACGTGTGTCAAATTTATCTAACGCAAACGCATGCTTGCTACTATTCACTATTAATCTGAATCAAATAATTATGTTTGATAATATTAAGCTTTTTAAAACCATTTTTATACCACGGTTTCAAGCAAACAAAAATTACGTAAGATGTTTTTTTTTTAGATGAGTACATTTTGGTTGTTTTTTTTTTTTTTTTTTACAAATTAAGTACATTTACATAAGCCTAAAACCAGACGTAGAAATAATCTTTACAGACGTCTTCGTCGCATGGTGACATAATGGTTTACTCAAATATTTACCCTTTTTATGAGATAAATGAGTGCGCAGCTTTCAGGAAAACCCGTAAAAGGAATTTCCAGCTGTTAAATAAAGAACGTCGCTCCATTCAGACTTAGTTTGACGAGTTGAGTTGAGTTGGTTTTAACGTCCAACATAAGCACTATATCGGCGATATTGTGGACGGGCCCCAAGACGAGGTTTGTTTTGTTAGTTAGTGGTAATGGCGATGGGGGATGGGTCTTATACAATACTGTTGTTATAAAGAAAACCATTCATTGATACAAATATTTGAGCGTTAACTTTTGTAACATCATTATTTACTTCCCGATAATCTTTTTGGAGTAGACTTGATTGAATCGTGCACAATTAGTGAGTGAGTGAGTGAGTGAGTGAGTGAGTGAGTGAGTGAGTGAGTGAGTGAGTGAGTGAGTGAGTGAGTGAGTGAGTGAGTGAATGAGTGAGCGAGTGAGCGAGTGAGTGAGTGTTGGTTTTATAGCTTTTAACGTCTTATTTGTTTGATAGGTTTGCTGCGAAATCTCAATGTCAACAGGAAGCTATATTGTGGACGAACCCCAAAAAAGACATTTGAAAAATCTACGTGATGCCACACAGAGACCGTGTGGGGATACTATGAGTTCTGTCTCAGTAAATCACATTGTACTGACACTGGTCTAGTTAAGACGGGACGAAACTTGAAAAAAAATTTTTTTGACCGATCGTGTGTTTCGAACCAGGGACCTCCCGATCAGAACACCAACGCTCTACCAATTGCGCTAGTTCTCCCAGCCTTAAAACAAAGAATGTTGCTCCATTAAGACTTATATTGATCTACTTTGTTTTGCTCTTTCACGGCAATGGCGATAGAAACTGATTCTCCATTTAAAAAAATTTGCATGTGATTAACTACATATAATATCTCATTCAACATAGTTACCACATCGAACTTTGATAGCAAACAACAGCGATAAAAAAAGTCAACAAAAACGGAAAAAAATTTACAAAAAAGGGAAAGTCATATCTTAAATAGTTTGGAAAAAAGAAGAAGAAAGAAGAAATTTTAAGTTTCTAAAGATGCTTTTAAATGTAAAAAAAATGACATTGTCATGAATGGCAGAGATCCTTGGTCCCCAATCCGCTTCAATTCCACACTGATCCCATTATCTTGACGGTGTTCTAGTAATTATTGTCACTGTATGCAAAGCACGCAGCAGTCGACACACAAGAGGATGGTTAAAGAACATCCCTGGCCCAAAGCACGTAGCAGTCGACACACAAGAGGATGGTTAAAGAACAACCACAGCCTTGACACTCCCCTTTCACTACTAACTCATCACTGCACATTCAATTAGTCAAAGACAAGTCAATTAGTTAAAGTCACCCAATTCAATTAGCGAGAGTCGCCCAGGTTTTGGGTTTACATGCATTGCGATGAAAAGACCGAGATGGAAAACGAAGACGCCAGGTGAAGGTTTATTCACGGGCATCCTGGTGAATAGTTGTGTTGGTTTAACGCCCAACACCAGCACTTTATAGTCTATACTGTGGACGGGCCCCAAGACTGATGTCTGACTATTTTATGTGCAGCCACACACAAGACAGGGCGGGGATACCATGACTCCTGTCTCAGTTGGTCAGATTATACTGACACCGACCCAACCAGTAGGAGGCAAAATTGGCAGGGCTCGAACCACGGATCCCCTATGTCGGACTCCGATGTTCTACCCCAGGGCTAACGCGCGCTGCTGCGGGACACCCAATCAAAGCTCAAACTAAGACATGCAGGGCCAATTCTGAGAGATCAGAAAATCGTATTTCTAAGAGACCGTCTTTATTGACCTTTAGATCGCACATCCTTTTTTTGTCACGAATCAAAGTGGTCAATCCAAGCCAGGTCAGGTCTAGAGCATCGGACACCCTCCGTCCAACATTGACCTCACCAGGAATTGGAGATGAGCAGAGCTGACACGGACCCAACCAGTAGGAGGCAAAATTGGCAGGGCTCGAACCACGGATCTCCTATGTCGAAAGCCGAAGTTCTACCACCATCCATCCAATAAAGACCTCACGCCGCACGCTTTATCTCGTAGATCTTATTTTCTGAATTGAGTTATATCGGGACATTTTGTGCCTGAATTTGTACAGAGAAACGGAGGCCGATTGTCAAAATTGCAACCTGGCAATATATACATATATATAATTATATATTTATATATTGTTAGGTTTCAATTTATTTATAGACAAGTAACTCTTCCTTTGACATTCCCTAGAAAACTAGTTTCTAGTATAAGGCTTAATTTTTTCTATTTTCTGCAATAAAGTTGTTTCTGGATATTTGTTATTTCTATTCAATAATGCAATTATCGTTTGAGAAAATGAAAGCTCGAAGATTGCAGCAAAAGTATTTACTGTTATAATAAAAAATAGGGTTATATAAATAAGTACTTCTTCCCTTTACATTCCCTAGAAAACCAGTCTCCTATTGGTAAGACGTCCTTTTTCTATTTTCTGATTTTCTGCATTAAAGTTGTATCTGGATATTTTTGAGTTCTATTCAATAAAGCCATCACCGGGTGAGAAAATAGAAGCTCGAAGATTGCAGCTTAGAAGCTTAGAAAAATAGTCTTCAAGTTTATGAACTTCATGTTAAGCCTATTTCCTCCAATAAATTTCTCTGTAGCCATTCTGTCGTCGGTTCAAAGATACAAACATTCGTGTAAGACAACAGTAGCTTATTGACTCCGGCTTAGAATCAAATCTCTTAATTTTCTGGTGGACGCGAAACCGGACCTAGGGTTTTATACATGACGCATTCGACTCCGTCGTTGATCCGGTTTTAATCCATGATAATCCGCACAAAATCCGGATACGCCCTAATTACGGTATATTGTTGGTCGTCACATTAACCAGATTTGTTTAACCGATAAACTAGAGATTTATTCACGATCTTTGATTCCTTTTAATTTCAATTTATGAAAAGTACCTGGATTAGTACAGCTGAGCAACGGAGTCCGTTTGAACTGCAACCTAAGAATATTTAGATAGATAGATAGATAGATAGATAGATAGATAGATAGATAGATAGATAGATAGATAGATAGATAGATAGATAGATAGATAGATAGATAGATAGATAGATAGATAGATAGATAGATAGATAGATAGATAGATAGATAGATAGATAGATAGATAGATAGATAGATAGAAATATATATCGACCCACTATACGACTTGCGATCACGAACCCCACGGCGAAAACGGGGACGATTATGTAAAAGAAAAAGTAGGGGCATCCAATCATAGCTCTATCCTAGATTTACGGAGCCAATGAACTGTGAGAAAACCCCGTACTCGTGGGGTCTAATAACGTCATCAATGTCAACATGTCAATCGCAAAGCCTACAGAGGCTTTTAAAAGCTTCACTGTGGAGACAGGGAAGGGAATAAATATCGATATTTGGATGACATGAGGTGAGATTGTTAGCTTCATTGTAGACGGGTCACATGATTAACGTCTGACAATTCTGCGTGCTACCACACAGAAACAGTGCAGGGATACCATGAGACCTGTGTCAGCTGCCAGTCACTCTAAACTGACACCGGCCCAACTTGTTTAGGTGACGAAATCGGACATAATTATTACTACACTTTTGACCAAACGTGAGTTTCGAACCAGGGACCTTCCAATTGGGAGGTAAACGCTCTACCACTGCACCTGTTGCTCCACTTCATATTAGAACCTGCCAGGGACTGTAGGGGGCTGGGAACGGGGGGAAGGGGTTTTTTTTTGGGGGGGTGTATCCCCTGGGGCTGGACATGTAATTGTATTCTGAGAAGAAGCGCTGCTTACTAATCTAGAGAACGTCATGTGGAATACTAAGTAGAGCTGTAGAGGGTTAGGGTAGACTTTGTTCAGACTCCCAGAGCCCGACCGCTCTTTGACATTTTCAAGACGTTGGCGCTGGTATTTAGCTCTTTTTTTCCTCAGAACATGTTTGTATTAGGCCTATAATTCCCCGATGACGTGGTTATTAAAGGAAAGAATGATATTTATAGTAACATAATTATTACAAGATTCCTTCCCTTTGACCACTGTTATTTCTGATGGGAAAATGGTTGATTTTGACCCTGACGATCCAACAAGTGCTGCGCTGATATGATCAACGCGAGAGTGTCTAGTGCCGTGTCGTGAAAGGGTTAACTGTTACTTGGATACGTTGGTAGAGTGAGTGATTCTGTAGCGAGACAGTCAACTCCAGTGTTGATAGTCTACACTGCCTCTCTGTATATCTGTCTGTCTGTCTGTGTGTCTGTGTTTCTGTCTGTCTGCCTGTCTGTCTGTCTGTCTGTCTGTCTATCTGTCTGCCTGTCTATCTGTCTGTCTGTCTGTCTATCTGTCTGTCTGTCTGCGTGTCTGTTTGTCAGTCTGTCAGTGTCTTTCTCTAACATTCTCTATCTCTGTCTGTTTGTCTGTCTCTGTACTTCTCTCTCTCTCTCCCCCCTCTCTCTCGCTCTCTGTCTATCTCTCTGTATTATCTATATCTTCTCATTTGCTTGTCTTTCAGTGTCTGTCTCTGTCTGTCTACATTACTGTTTCTCTGTCTCTCTGTCTCTGTCTGTCTGTCTATCTGTCTCTCTCTCTCTCTCTCTCTCTCTCTCTCTCTCTCTCTCGTTCTGTCTTTGTCTTACTGTCAATGTATTTCGCTCGATCTCTCTCTCTCTCTCTCTCTCTCTCTCTCTCACACACACACACACACACACACTCTATCCTTCCTTTTCTCGTCCCCTCTGTACTTTTCAACACATTATTTTATCCTTTGCCGTTTTCGCGTTTCAGTTTCTCTTATAAAAGTTAGTGTAAGTCCTACCATGAAATCTTATTTTACCCACTCCTTCAATGGCGACATTATAATATTATTATGATAAACCAAAAAGGACATCATGGTTTCCAATTAAGTAACCGAAATTTTGAAAAAATTACATTCCCAAATAATTTCGTTATTTTAGACCATAATTACGTGGAGTGTAATTAACAGGAATAACGCTACAAATAACAGCCGTGTAAAAAAAGACAACAACCCATTCGTGAATCGATCTTGGGAATGTGAAGCTAACAAGTCGAAAAGCAGAAAAAATTCTTCCGAAATTATTTTGGTTTGGTCGGATCACATAAATCTGCATTATCAATTTCCTGTTTTTCGCCGGCTCTCAGTTCAATAATTAAACTGATTGGAAATAATTTACGCTGCAGGAAGAAAAAAGATTGATTTCTCCCGTTCTCAGTTCACTAATTAAACTGATTGGAACTAATTTACGCTGCAGGAAGAAAAAAGATTGGTGGTAAAAATCGGCCCAATAGGAAATATGCTTTAAAAAAAAAAAGAAAACATAAATTATTTATTGCTATTTTCAATAATTATTGTTAAATAATCTCTCTCAGTTATAAATAGGCTTTTTTTTAAGAAAATATAAATTATTGCTATTTTCAATTAAAAAAAATAATCTCTCTCAGTTATAAATAGGCTTTTTTTTTTTTAAAGAAAACATAAATTATTTATTGCTATTTTCAATTGTTAAATAATCTCTCTCAGTTATTAATAGGCTTTTTTTTTTTTAGAAAAATAAATTATTGCTATTTTCAATTTTTTAAAGTAATCTCTCTCAGTTATAAATAAGCTTTTTTTATTTTATTTTTTTTCTTAGAAAAAAAAATTATTGCTATTTTTCAATTTTATGTAATAATCTGTCTCAGTTATTTCTAATGGTTATCAATTTGCTTTTGCCATTATTATGAACCAATGCATTGCGCAGATTGCGTGACTCTGTGTTAGGTATAGAGATAAAAATTAATTACACTGGAATGTAGTTTTTTTTTTTTAATAAGAAAATCACTGGCTTCATGCATTCAGGAAATGAGCTCTGGAAATAATGTCCGGTATTTTTATGATTACCTAATAAACTTATTTAATAACGGTCCTTGGATGGAATGAGAGAAAGGGAGAGAGAGAGTGGAGGAGGGAGAGAGGAGAGGGAGAGAGAGAGAGGGGGAGATAGAGAGAATGAGAGAGAGGGGGAAAGAGAGAGAGAGTGGGAGAGAAAGAGTGGGAGAGGGAGATAGAGAGAGAGTGGGAGAGGGAGATAGAGAGAGAGAGAGAGAGAGAGAGAGAGAGAGAGAGAGAGAGAGAGAGAGAGAGGGGAG
>RQTK01000284.1:215135-230361 GCA_003991915.1 Elysia chlorotica
TCTCTCTCTTTCTCTCTCTCTCTCTCTCTCTCTCTCTTTCTCTCTCTATCTCTCTCTCCCTCCCTCTCTAACTTTCTCTATGTGTTGCTCTTTCTCTCTTTGTCTCTGTCACTCTTCCTTAAGAAATGTAGGTCTTTCTGTCTGTTTGTCATTCTGTCTCTGTGTCTGTCTCTGTCTCTGTCTCTGTCTCTCTCTCGTTCTCTCTCTCTCTCTCTTATGTCACCTCCCGTATCTTCACGAATCTGACAAATCTTAATATCTTGTAAACATACACGACAACACACAATAACTCATTTCCTATTTAACCTGAAACTTGACCATAATAATTATTGTATTGTAATTAATCCCTAGCAGGGTGTGACTTCTCCTTTAGCATGTTCCTCAGTTTAGAAGCTGACAGATCTGTATGACCTGACTCCAGTGATAGTGATCTCACGTTTACAACCTTCTCCGTAGTTCTAGATCTAGTTACCAAGTTCAGTCTACGTGGATCATAATTATTCAGAAGCGTGACCAAACTAAACGGCGATATTTGAATGGTCACGTTTTTCTAGTTAGGTTGGGTTGGGTTGGGTTGGTTGGGTTGGTTTGGTTGGTTCAACGTCCAACAGCAGCACTATATAGACTATATTATGGACGGGCCCCAAGACGGATGTCTGACAATTTTATGTGCCGCTACACACGAGACAGGGCGGGGATACCATGACTCCTGTCTCAGCCGGTCATATTATACTGACACCGACCCAACCAGTAGGGAATGCAACAGCCAGTTTTTCTAGTAACTGAGGCAAAGAGGTTAGGTAAAGGTTAACCCATTTTGTAAGAAAACACGATAAAACTTCCAACAAGCAGGAAACTAGAAAATTCATAATGTCTTCAGTTAGAAGATCTAAACAATATTAGATAAGGGCACACCAAAGTAGCAATAACTTACACTTTTTCGTAAGCCTTCTTGGGTCAATATATTATGACGAGGCGTAACGTTACTACAAAGTTGTACTTACGACCATAGGTGCCATAATTACAACGTTGTGCTTATACCTTGCGGTAAGCCTTCTTGTGTACACATCTTATGACGAGGCGTAAGGTTACTACAAAGTTTTACCTGCGGCCCTAGGTGCCATAATTACAAAGTTGTAGTAGCTTACAACTCACCGTAAGCCTTCTTATGTTCATATCCTATGACGGGGCGTAATCTTATTACATAGTTGTACTTACGGATCTAGGTGCCATAAGAACAACGCCCAAGTAGCTTGTATGTGTTATAAAAAAATTCAAAAGTTTACACGCATTCGCCAGCACACACACACTCACACACATAATTATACATACATACATACAATTGACACCGAACAGTTTTCGTAAAAAAAAAAAGAGTAAGAATCTAAGAAGATGCATCCCGCTGTACGGTACTCTACACAATGTAGGGACAAACCCATCAGTTCGAGTTTTATGGGAAGGAAATCTAAACCAATGCGGGATTATCTACATCAGAAAATAACAACATTTAGAAGCAGATAAAAAGAAACACTATATAAAAGGAATCCAAAAATATACACTTTTAAGACAAAACAAACGTTCGCTTTTCATGACAACAAGCTTAAATCGCGTTCCATTGAGAGTGCATCAAAATCAACAATATAAATTTATGTTTTGAGAATCGTCAAACAGCAGTTTCGCTACCTCTTAGATTTAACTCGCATAATAAACCACGATTAAAGCTTACTCCGTTTTGTATTATTCTGTATTCTATAGAAAAAATATAATCACTTTTGAATAGCTTGAGAAATGAACAGTTCTGCTTTTCATCGATCAAAACAAAGATATCGGATATTTTTTTTATTATAAATAAAATGTTTTAGTCCTGGCAAGAAAACAAAACAAGAAGAGAAAACAAACTATTGTCATCTATAGCACAGTGCAACAACTGTAGACCATGGAAGTTTTTACTGTTGATAAGTAAGTACTATTAGTACAGGGACTAAGTTTAGTGCAATATTGTTCTTACTCCCTCTAAGCTTCTTGTTCAACCTAATTATAAGGCTCGATCAATGCAAGTAAGAAGAACTAAAAAAGTTTACAGTGTGCCACTTTATGTGTGTCTTTTTATCTGTATATTCTAAAGGATAGTAATTGGTTCTTAGATTTAAAAAAAATTTCTTTAAAAGTTGGTCTTGTAAATAACAATTTTAATTTTTTTTTTTGAGTCGAGGAAACTTGCGACAGGAAATTGGTTGCGCAAAAAAAAAAAAAAAATGAGTATAGCTGTTTTGTATTTTAAAAGATTTTCCATTATTTGATGTTATGTTATGTCTTCGTTTGAAAGAACGAAAAATTGTTACTTTTTACCGTAAGAAATTTAGGTAAAACTTACACTTGCTTGTTTAAAAGCACACGCTCTAATACCAGCGCTAAACTTGCTTGTTTAACACCAAACGCTCTAATACCAGCGCTCCCCCCCCCCCCCCCAAAACCCCCTCCTCCGTATCTGAGTGCCAGCAAGCAAAAATGTCAGACTTTGTTCCTTGAACACGTCGCTGAATGAGATCCTCGCTACATCTCTCCTACAAACAGCACATTTATTTCAGGCATTAAATTTAACCCTATTGCTCAATAGCGGTGAATTTCATGAATATTCCACTTAAGCTCTGTATGGAGGAACTCAAATATATCTTGCACTTGAAACTAATGGCAACAAAATTACAATAATCAATACAATAATGATAGGCGCTACAGGACTGCCGGCTCTTCTTTAGAGTCCCAACATATATATATATATTATAGTCTTTTACAGGCATGACCGATATTATAACGTGAGTGATAGTGAGAGAGACTGTTCAATTGTGAGCGTGAGTAAAAGTATGGTAAATGGGTAGTTAAAATTAGATAGAGGGTTACAGAGAATATGAAAGTAAGTTAGAGAGTGGAAATTTTAAATCAGGATGGTTATGAAAGTGGGTGTGACTGTGAAAATGTAAAACCAGAGATTATAGATTAAGTGAGATGTTTCACAAAAAGAGCTCACAGTGTTGTTGATACGAGGAGCTCGAGTGATGCGTGCTCACTCTATTTCTTTATTGTAGTTAGGGCGGTTGACCAATCTTCAGACAGAGTTTTTACTAAGGTTTAAAGAAGGAAGCAACCGCCTAAATAATCCCAACCTACTACAACATCAGCACTTAATAATTTCAACCCACATGGGCCAATTCCTCCCGGTGAAACCTCTCACTTTTTCATAGTCTCTGGTAAAACTGTGTGAGTGGCAGTATAATAGAGTTGAAGTGAGTGAGAAAGTTTGGTTGTAAAGGTGAGAAGTCAATGTGAGAGTTTTCAAGCGAGTGTGGACGTGGAAGTGAGTGAGTGCGTGCAAGGGAAAAATAGAGAGAGAGAGAGAGGGAGAGAGAGAGAGAGAGAGAGAGAGAGAGAGAGAGAGAGAGAGAGAGAGAGAGAGAGAGAGAGAGAGAGAGAGAGAAAGAGAGAGACAGAGAGAGAGAGACTGAGTTAGAGTGTGAGAATGTGAAACTCGTTATGTGAGTGAAAGTGTGACGGTGTTAAAAAGTTTGAAATTTAGATATTGTTAGTTGACTTACATTGTCAATGTGTTAAAGTGAGATTGTGAAAGGGTTTAAAAGTGAGCAAGTGTGAGTTTTTAGGGTAGGTGTGTGAAAGTCTGAAAGTGCAGTAGTTAACACGTAAGAAATTCTTAAAGTGAGTGGGCGTCGGAGAAACAGTGAGTGTGTGTGTGTGTGAGGGTGTATTGACATGAGTAAAGATGAGTTGATATCAATTGAGTTGGTTTAACGTCCAACATCAGCGCTATATAGGCTATATTGAGGAGGGGCCTCAAGACTGACGTCGCATTATTTTTTGTTATGCAAACACGAGATAGGGCAGGGATACCATGACTCCTGTCTCAAGCTGTCAGGTAAACTGACACCGACCCAACCAGTAGGGAGCGAAATCGCCAGGGATCGAATTCGGACTTTTAGCGTCGGAAGCCGATGTTCTACCCCAGGGCCACCGCGCCCCGCTCTTTTTCATGAGGTGAAATAACAAAGTAGACCACGAAGTAAGATACATTAAATTGGACGAGAAACAAGAGAGAGAGAGAGAGAGAGAGAGAGAGAGAGAGAGAGAGAGAAAGCGAGAGAGAGAGAAACATACAGAGACAGTGACAGAGACAGAGACAGTTTAAGAAATTTAAATAAGAAGAAAAATTAATAAGAATGACAAAAAAAACAACGTCGAAGCTGCTGAGGTCAGAATCCTTTGCAGGAGCCTGTTAGAAAATATTAATGATAAACAGTGCCAAATATTGTGAAATCTGAGAGTTTTTCAAAATTTTTCAATTTGTTTGCAGTAATCATAGTGAAATTACAGGCAGTTGTTGAATTGAAAAATAAACCCCACAGCATATGGCCCAGAATTATGTCTGCATGCATCGTTTACAAAAGTTTAAAAATTCCCCGCTGCTCGCAGCTCTTAAATTGCACGTAAAACATCATAATTCAAAACAAATAGAGTAGATGAGTTTGTGAGGAGGTGTGAGATCAAAAGATTTAAAACATTTTTTATCTGGAATTTTTGGGCGTAAAGGTTTTTGTTACGGTGTAATTTTATAACAGTTGAAAAAATTATTTCTTATATTTCGTTCGAAAAAAATATTTGAAGCAGAATATTTGAAAACAAAAAAGCGACAATCTTAAAAGCTTTTTCTGCCATTTGATGGGGTATAAGTTGAGTTGTTGAGTTAGTTTAACGTCCACTCTGTGAGCTATATTATGAAGGGCCCCAACACTGAGGTCTGCCATTTTTTATGTGCTGCCACACACGAGACAGGGCGGGGATACCATGGTTCCTGTCTCAGCTGGTCAAAAGAAGCTGACACCGACTCAATCAGTAGGGAGCGATATCGCCAGGGTTTGAACCACGGACCTCCTGCGTCGGGAGCCGCTGTTCTACCCCAAGACTATCCACCCCCTCCTAAACCCCAACAGAACATCAATTTTCTTGGTCCATGTCAAAATCAGAGAGGGAAAACTGCATGGTCCGAACACTTTGGGCGCTTGTGTATTTTTTAGTCTGACAGACACATGCAAACTGGATAATCAGTGTGTGTGAACAGAAAAAATTATATACATTGAAAATACACATGGGAATCAGTATTGTGTGTACACTCACTTACACAACATAACTGTGTTTTTGCACTGCAATAATCCTAACCCCAACTCAAACCCTAATCGCAACCCTAACCCTAACCCTAACCTTAACCTTAACCCTAACCTTAATCCTAACCCTAAACCTAACCCTAACCTTAACCCTAACCCTAACCCCAACCCTAACGCTAACTTTAACCTTAAACTTAACTCTATCCCTAACCCTAACCCTAACCCTAACCTTAACCCTAACCCTAACCCTAACCCTAACCCTAACCCTAACCCTAACCCTAACCCTAACCTTAACCCTAACCCTAACCCTAACCCTAACCCTAACCTTAACCCTAACCCTAACCCTAACCCTAACCTTAACCCGTACCCGTACCCGCACCCTAAACCTAACCCTAACCCTAAACCTTACCCCAACCCTAACCCTAACCATAATCAATTGTTGTTATTTTTCCGACCAAGATTCAGGTACATTATACATCTTTTGATAACATCATTATTTTTTTGTAACAAAACAGACGTGTGGGAATTTTTGTTCACACTTTTTGTTTCTCTCTTGCCAAAGAACAGGGAAAAAAAACAAACAATATTCGTGATAAATCTTCCTCACCCTAAAAATTTTACATCTAACTCGAAAATTGTTTAGTTTATTCCTGTAACTAGTGTAAGGTCAGCCGGGTTTGTGAACCTCGAGCTTCAGAATTATTGATCAGGGGAGACAAGTACTAATTGTCTACGTGTCGTCAGCTCAGAAATGTCTTTGTTCTATCTCCATTGGAAAGAAGAGGGAGATACATCACACTAAAGCAGTTCTACGAGGGTGTATCTGCTTTACGTATGATATCTTTGCGTGTGGAGCTGATTAGCGTGTCAGTGGCGTTCACAGGAAGTACCAGAGACTGTAGATTTACCGAGACGTTTTACAAAAAGAGCTCACAGTGTTGTTGATAGAGAGAGCTAGCGTGGCGCGTGCTAAATCTATTACTTCGTTGAAATGCGTATGACTTTTTTCTCTAAAAAAACATAAACAAAATCGTAATGGCTGTTGTTCATTTTTTTTGTAAATAATATACTGATTGGACCATAGAACTATTTTAGTATTTTCTTCCTTTTTTTGCATTAGGCGACTTACAAGCATGAGAGTTTGAAATAGTGAGAGGTTGCACTGCGAGAATTTCGCGTATATGGCTCAAGGTAATTAAGCCGGTTGTTTCCTTCTTTAAAACTTTGTAAAAACTCAGTGCAAACCCTGTTCAACCAACTACATAGCCGTTCTCGTGCTGACGTGCCGTAAAACAAACTCACTCATTCACTCACTCACTCACTCACCTTGTTCAACCGTAGGAATGGGGCTGACCTCTTTCTCACAAAAGTCACGTGATGCTTGTAAGTCGCCTAATGCAAAAAAAGGAAGAAAATACTAAAATAGTTCTATGGTCCAATCAGTATATTATTTACAAAAAAAATGAACAACAGCCATTACGATTTTGTTTATGTTTTTTTAGAGAAAAAAGTCATACGCATTTCAACGAAGTAATAGATTTAGCACGCGCCACGCTAGCTCTCTCTATCAACAACACTGTGAGCTCTTTTTGTAAAACGTCTCGGTAAATCTACAGTCTCTGGTACTTCCTGTGAACGCCACTGACACGCTAATCAGCTCCACACGCAAAGATATCATACGTAAAGCAGATACACCCTCGTAGAACTGCTTTAGTGTGATGTATCTCCCTCTTCTTTCGAATGTAAAATAATGTTTATAATGTTCAAAAGAATTTTCTCCAAATTGGAAAAGAAACGACATAATGAAAATCGCTGTAAAATAATCTATATGGACCTGATTTCTGTCTAGACTTTCTATCTATTTTTCTATCTCTCTCTCTCTCTCTCTCTCTCTCTCTCTCTCTCTCTCTCTCTCTCTCTCTCGCTCCTTTCCTTAAATTGTGTATCTTCACCTTTGTAAGTAACAAAATTATACCCAATTCTATGTGTAGAACTTCCAAACTTTCCTGGCGTAGAGAGATCTCAATCCTTACTTTTGATCTAACAAGACCGGAAGTGGAGTACAGCCCGGATGGACTAACTGAGCCAGGCGTAGATCTGTACCACCCCCCCTCCCTCACCCCAGGTCTGTTACTGCTTTCAGTGCTTGGGGCGCCATCTGGTGAGCTGGTGAGCGACCCTTGACAGGAACCGGATGTCCATTTGGCCAGAGCTGGGCCAGAAAATTGGCCCGGGGTAGCAGCTACCACAGAGTGAAGCTGATCCAGAAGCCGCAAGGGTTGCTAATGGTCGCTGCGCATTGGGCTGTGTTGCAACCTCACGCACATAGCTTCTATATAATGTTGAGTTGAGTTGGTTTAACGTCCAACATCAGCACTATATAGGCTATATTGTGGACGGGCCCCAAGACTAACGTCTGACAACTTTATGTGCTGCCACACACGAGACAGGGCGGGGATTCCATGACTCCTGTCTCAGCCGGTCACATTATACTGACACCGACCCAACCAGTGCAGTAGGGAGCGCAATCGCCAGGGCTCGAATCCAGACCTTTTGCGTCGGAAGCCGATGTTCTACCCCAGGACCACCGCGCCCCCCTTCACAGCTTCTATACATTTGGTACTAGTCTTTTGCTACCCCACGCAGTACTTTCTCTAACTCTGGGCATTGATCTTTTGCATCCCTATACACACATAATGTTTGAAACTTTATTAACTTTTATTGCGTTTATTTGATAAATTGGAACCCCCATTACAAGTCAATTTGTTGAGTATGATTCACAATGCCTCGGATATACCATCTTGTCAACGTTAACGAAATAATAAATACTAGAAATCATATGTGGAAATGTAACAATTTAACCTTATTAATAACACCCTGTCGTAGTGGTAAGGCCAAAAGTTTTAAAAAATGTCTAAATATAAATAAATACTTGACAATCTATCTAGATTTAAAATCGATCTAAAAAACAGCAAATTAACAGCGTTCACTACGACAAGATGTTACAACACGAGCATAAAGCGTAAGAAAAAAGTATAAAAATGTCTAACTCTCCAAAATCCACCCATCCTACAACTACATTGCGCTCTTCTTTTATAATAAGGTACGCAAGACGCATATCTCGAACACTCCAGACCTTCTACCTCATTTAAGAACATTCGAGAACAGTCCAGATTCTAGCTCACATACTCACTAACATAAATCGCCCCTCTCTTCTAAGCTAGAACCTTCTAAGTCAACTTTGAGGATATTTTCGAGTTTTCTAGAATCTAAACTTGTTGCCACAAACATCTAATTTCGTGAATACTGCTCCCAAGGTGGATGCTAGCAAAGAAGCGAAAACAATGCCACACTGGCCTTTTGTCATCCCACCCACGTAATTTCTCTAACTATTGGTACTGCTCTTTGAAAGCAATTTAAACTTGAATTCCTATAATTATGTTGTGGTTCGTGAGGTTTAGTATTTTTTGGTTCTCTTTGTTTGTTTGTTGTTGTTTTTCGTTTTCAATTGCTACTTTTTGTTGTTGTTGTTCTTGTTGTTGTTGTTGTTGTTGTTGTTGTTGTTGTTTTTGTTGTTGTTGTTTTTAGGGGGGGGGTGTTGTTATTGTTGTTTATTTTTTTTGTTTTGTTGTTGTTGTTGATTATAACCTTTTTTGTTTTTGTAACCTTTTTGTGTTCTATAAGAGCAATTTAAATTTGAGTTCGTATAATTAGTTTGTGGTTACAAAGGTTTGGTATTTTCTAGTTCTGTTTTTTTTTTCGCTTTTACTCTCTCTGTTTCTCTGTCTGTCTGTATTTCTCTTTCTCTCTCTCTCTCTCTCTCTCTCTCTCTCTCTCTCTTTATCTATCTCGCTCTTTTCCTCACAATTCTCTCTTCCAAGCTTTGGATGGATTTTTTTTCCTCCAGTATTATTCTGCCAGCGAGCTGTCTATTACTCATACTCTGTCGCTTTATTCAAAGTACATTGTACTTTTAGGTCTAACCGAATTAGTACCAGAGACTATAGAGCTAGTAAGACGTTTCACAAATAGAGCTCACAGTGTTATTGATACAGGGAACTAGCGTGACGCACACCCACTCTAGTTTTTTTTAAATTGAGTTTAGGGCGGTTCAATGAACTTCAGAGAAATTTTTACCAGGGGTTCAAGAAAAAGCACCCGCCTTAATAAGGGGCGCGGTGACCCTGGGGTAGAACACCGGCTTCCGAAGCAAAAGGTTCGGTTTCGAGTCCTGGCGATTGCACTCCCTACTGGTTGGCTCAATGTCAGTTTAATGTGACCGGCTGAGACAGGAGTCATGGTATCCCCGCCCTGTTTCGTGTGTGGCAGCATTTAAAATTGTCAGACGTCCGTCTTGGGGCCCGTCCATAATATAGCCTATATAGTGCTCAAGTTGGACGTCAAACCAACTCAACAACACCTCTACTTCCACGTAGCTCAGACTAAACTAGAAACTTTGGGACCCGAAAGGATAAAATAATATCGCTCCGCATGCATTACTCACAAAATTTAACAATATTGCTTGGTCAAAACAACCAAATAAATATGTGTAACAAATCTGAGATTTAACAAAAAATAGCCATCTTCAGATAAACAATATATAATTTATATTGTTGAAGATTAGCTAAAAAATTATGACCCCACACTAAGTTATCTTTCCTTAAACTCACATATAGTCAATTAATGATGTGTTCATCTTTACATCTCTAAAATTCTGGCTAGAAATGCTGTGACAAAACTCTTAGTACATCATTTAGATCTTAGCATTGCCACTCTTGAAATCACTATACGCCATCTTCCATTCTTGAAATCATGATTCGCCATTATACATTCTTCAATATCTGTCAATATGTTCCATACCAGACCATCTCCCATTCTCCACAGACTTCTTGTACTCATGTCCTTCTCATTTGGACTCTGTATGTTTATGTTTTCGGTACTGTTTTGATTATTTTCTTCTTTCTTTAAAAAAAGGACTAGTGTCGTTTCTTTCTAACCCCCATTCTAATTTTTTTAATCTATTTATTTCTCTTTCTGTTTCACTATTTTCTCCATCTCGCTCCCTAACCCAGTATCCATTTACATCCTTTTGTCTTATTCTATTTATAATATTTGCCAAGGTCCACTAAACAAAACAAGGTACAAAAGGAGCTCTTTGCGGGTAAAAGCGAGCGTCCATTGGCTACAAAAACAGTCGTAAATGATTTATGATCTCGGCTTTCGAATAACAGAATAACATACTCTACGGAAATGGAGGTCTATACGAGTGATATATATTCGTGGAGAGTTACTCAATACTGAAAGAGTTTTCAAATGACGGTTTGGCTTTTAACTAAACAAAATTCTTTATTGTATTGTATAATTCTATGAAAATGTAACCGCTAATGTTTAGCATCGCTGTTGAATGATGCTAAGAGTAAGAATTCATTTAGCGTAAGAGAAATAGTATATCATGTTTCAAAAACCTAAATCATACCTGGCTGAAATAAAAAAGTTGTTTAATAAAAAAGAAAGATCCAAACAATAAACTATTGCGGAAAATGTGAATTTAAAAACAATACCAGATAATGACCTGAGACAGGAGTCATGGCATCCCCGCCCTGTCTCGTGTGTGGCAGCACATAAAATTGTCAGACGTCCGTCTTGGGGTCCGTTCACGATATAGTCTATATAGTGCTGATGTTGGACGTTAAACCAACTCAACAACAACTCTACTTCCGCTTAGCCCAGACTAAAATAGAGACTTTGGGATCAGAAAGAATAAACCAATGTCGCTCCGTAGGCATTACTCACAGAATTTAACAACATTGTTTGGTCAAATCAACCAAATAAATCTATGAAACATAATTATCTGAGTCTTAACAAAAAATCACCCTCAAGTTAAACAATAATATAATGTATATTGTTGAAGACTAAAGTTAGTAAGTGCAACAATGCTACAAATTAAGACCCAACACTACGGTTCGTTTTCACTGTTTAAAACTAACATATAAGCGCATTAATATATCAACTTTCGCACAGTGTTGCTCAAAACGCTTTACATTTTTTATCAAGCAATCGAAAGAACACATTTCATAAGATTATAGTGTTAATACAGATTTCACAGAATTATAATAAATATTAGTTTTATATAATTGTTCATACAATAAAACTACAGACCATCTCCCATTCTCCAAAGACTTCTTGTACTCCTCCCCTTCTCATTTTGGCAATTGATTATATGTTTGTTTGTTTGGTTTCTCGGTACTGTTTTGATTATCTTCTTCTTCCTTTAAAAAAAATGAATAGTGTCGCTTCTTTCTAACCCTCATTCTAATTTTTTTAATCTATTTATTTCTCTTTCTGTTTCACAATTTTCTCCATCTCGCTCCCCACTCCGGTATATCCATTTACATTCTTTTGTCCTCTACTATTTATAATATTTGTCAAGGACCACCAAACAAAACAAGGCACAAAAGAGCTCTTTGCGGGTAAAAGCGAGCGTCCATTGACTACAAAAACAGTCGTAAATGATTTATGATCTCGGCTTTCGAATAACAGAATAACATACTCTATGGAAATAGCGGTCTATAGTTACGAGTGGTATAGATTCGTGGAGTTACTCAATACTGAAAGAGTTTTCAAATGACAGTTTGGCTTTTTACTAAACAAAAATGTTTATTGTATTGTATATTCTATGAAAATGTAACCGCTAATGTTTAGCATCGCTGTTGAATGATGCTAAGAGTAAGAATTCATTTAGTCTAAGAGAAATAGTATATCATGTTTCAAAAACCCAAAGCATGGCTGAAATGAAAAAGTTGTTTAATAAAAAAGAAAGATCCAAACAATAAACTATTGCGGAAAATGTGAATTTAAAAACAATACCAGATAATGTTTCTCTTACATAATGAACTATTTAAAACTCAAGCAAACCTGAAAAAAATGTTTCTGGCGTCTTCGTGATTATAATTATACGGTTTGTGAGATTGGATAACAACATCGATCCGTTTCCTCCCTGACAATACAATGGTCGACATAATGCCAAACCCGCCTGTCTTTATCAGTAGCTGTGAAAAGAAACACAGAGGCAAAGACTTATTTTCTGTCAGAATTAATGGAAATAGTTTTGTACTTGCCAGCACATTAAGATGTTAGTTGTTGTAGTTGTTCTAGGCTTAGCCATAACATTATTTTATTTGTTAGTTGTAGTTGTTCTAGGCTTAGCCATAACATTATTTTATTTCTTACAATAATAACTGTGATGTATATAATACAGCCTATGCACTATGTAACAACCTTAACGGAAGAAAAGATCTTTAGCTCTTACACATGAGGCTTTCTGATCGCTCATTTGCCCCGTAAGTTTAGTCTAGACCTATGATATGACACTATGCAGATTCTCTGACCAATCGCCGTAGTTTTCGCTCTGGGTCCCGCCATCGCAATGAGAGAATGAACCTCACTGCTTGCCACACCCCACACAGATGTTAGTTGTTCTAGGCATAGGTTTGACGTTAATCCAACAACTTTTTTTTACAGGTATACTTTACGATCAAAATAGCCATTACCGTGCTGACGTTTTTTTTGTAAAAACAAAAAAAAACTCACACGACCATTTAGGACGGCTTAATAGTACCCATCAGACAACGGGCTTTCTTATCGCTCATTGGCTTCGTAAGTCTAGACCAGAGCTATGATTGGGCGCCTATACAGATTCCTATTGTCAATCGTTTTCATTTTCTGCTGAAAGTCCTCTATCGCAAATCCTTTATTGTTACTTTGCATCTTTAAATGCAAGTCGTTCTCGAACAAACGGAAATAATTATTCCAACTCTGCACGGAATGATCTCAAAGCACTAAGGTCTCCATGTTTGACTGCGAGATCTTCCATTGTTCTCCTGGCTCTGTTTTTAGCCCCACCATCGACTGATCAGTGGCGTATTTGGCTGAATGATCAAGTGATTGACAAAATGATTGATTGATTTGTTGACGATTTTACACAGACTTGATCTATTGTGACTAGCGCTTTGAAAAAATATTGACTCGTCTAGCTATGCCGTCATGTACCTGTCATTAAACTAAATGGGGAAATGAAGTGTTAAGCTTTGTTTCGCTCTCACTACTCGAAGGAATACTCGATATCAAACGCCAGGAGTTGGTTGGTTGGTTGGTTGGTTGGGTTGGTTTAACGTCCAACAGCAGCACTATATAGGCTATATTGTGGAAACGGTCCCAAGAGGAACGTCTGACAATTTTATGTGCTGCCACACACGAGACAGGGCGGGGATACCATGACTCCTATATCAGCCGGTCATATTATTCATGACAAGAGAAAGACAGAGATCTCAAAAACAAAAGCAGAATAAGTAGTAAAGACAGGCTTCGTTTTTAAACTGGTTGAAAGTGAACCTCACGTAATCCGTTTATTTTATAAAGCTCAACTCGTATCCCATCATGATTCCGAAATTTAACACCGTATGGCACGTAATAGGAGTCTATTGTCCTATACATAAAAAAAAGAATGTCCGCAATGTTATTCATGGTTACCTTCATTAACCTGGGTTAAATTTATAATATTTTTATTTCTTCTGAAAACATAGTTTTAACATGCCATTTCCGTATAAAGCCATCTGCAATGCCTAGACGCCTGTTAAAAAATATCCCCCAAATTCAAAGAAGAAGCTTTGTTACCCTAAACAATCGGGAGTAAAACGCGCTTTCTATCTGAATACATTTATAAAGAGATAATTTAAAGAAAATGTTAAAACACCGCTTCGACGCCAATGAGTAATTTTTTAAAGGTAATGAACAGTAAAATAACTATTATTGTTTTTGGTTGTTGCAATTCCCTAATGCTATGCTTTTCTAAATATATGTCGTAAAGACAATGTTAAAACATTCAAAACTCCCTGACAAAACTCACTCACTTATAAATGAGCAACTAGCAATAATTTTCTCCGAGCTGGCCGGTCATTATTATCTTTAATTCTGCCACTTTTTTTTCATTTAACTTCAGGAAAACACCACTTTAATGCAACCGGAAACTCTAACGTTTGTAGTGTCAGATTTCTCCTCCTATGATTTGAGGTGCACACTCAGCCGTCAAGCAAAAAAAAAAAAAGAGAGAAAAAAAAGAAAGAAAGAAAGAAAGAAAGAAAAAAAAAACAAAGGTATTTTTGAGACATCAAGAGTTTCAGGCTTAAATCTTGACAGTTGTACAGGAAATGTTTCGCGCGTGTATTAATTTACCGTCGCGTTTTAAACAAAACAAAAAAAAAAACTAAATATAAACTGCATTTTTAACATTTTAAACCAAAGAATATCAAATAATAAACTGCGCTTTGAACAATTTAAAACAAAGGATACAAAATATATAATGTGCTGCTGATTCCCTATTTAAATAGCTAATCGACGCATTTAAAACCAAAGAATATCAAATTGAAGTTGCATTGCTAAATACGTCTTTAAATATTTAATTATCAGTTGTATTGCTAAATACGTCTTTAAATATTTAATTATCACGTTTTAATTCAAAGGTTATCATATGAGAATTGCGATGCTAATTCGTTCTTTAAATAATTATCATCACATTTTAAACCCGAGAAAATCTAATACAAATTGAGCTGATAATTCATTCTGTAAAACAACAATAAATCATTACATCTTAAAACAAACAATTATAAATAGCGCTTCTAATTCTTTCTTTTAAAAGTATACCTCTCACATTTTAAAACAAAGATTATCAACTATACAAACTGCGTGGATATTTTCTTCTTTACGTAGTCAATCGTCATATTTTCTAAAGCAAAGAATATCACATTGAAGTTTTGTTGACAATTCCTTCTTTAAATAATGTCAGAACCAAAAGGATGCCATTTAAAGTATCATAAGACTCTGCTGTAATATATTTATTTATAAGGCTGTTTTGATTGCCCACGATATCTATCTATCTATTTATCTATTTATTTATTTATCTATTTATCTATCTATCTATCTATCTATCTATCTATCTATCTATCTATCTATCTATCTATCTATCTATCTATCTATCTATCTATCTATCTATCTATCTATCT
>RQTK01000284.1:234936-248871 GCA_003991915.1 Elysia chlorotica
GGCGCGGCATTGAGTACCGGCCCTGGGCTCGCGCCTGTAGATCTGCACGCGCTCTAGCAGTAGCCGTAACGTGAGAGAGAGAGAGAGAAAGAGTGAGAGAGAGAGTGATAGAGAGAGTGAGAGAGAGAGAGAGCGCCGGAGACTCACACCGAGTGAGAGTAGAGTGAGTGGTTGATGCTGGACTCGGTCTGCTCACGATTTGGCCACACAGCAAGTCCAGCGTCTATGTCAGCAGCGTTGTGGATGACGACTCTCTCCCTCTCTTTCTCTCTCTCTCCATCTCTCTCTCCCTCTCTCGCTCTGTCTCTCTCTCCATCTCTCTCTCTCTCTCTCTCTCTCTCGTGACGGCTCTTCTCAACTCATCATTATCTTGGTATGTAGTTAAGTTCTACTCACTTTCATTGCTGTGGCATTAATTTGTACTTTGACGGCTCTTTTCACGTTATCATTTTTTTCGGGTATGTACATCTTATCACTTTCAAAGCTGTGAGATTATTTTTTACTGTGACGGCTCTTCTCATTTCATCATTTTCTTGGTATATAGCTAAGTTCTACTCATTTTCAATGCTGTGCAATTAATTTTTACTATGACGGCTCATTTCACGTTATCATTTTTTCGGGTATGTACATCTACTCACCTTCATTGCTGTGAAGTGAATTATAATATTTATCATGCAAACTACACAAAATTACCGGTATACCCTATTTCATTGGCGCAAAAAATAGTTAGTATTGAAATAAATAATTTGCATGTATGTACTCATTTTCCTTATGGTGAGATGGTTTTTTTGTTGTTGTATAAACTACACAAAATATTACACTATTGAATTGGTGGAAATATTACAGCTGTTATTATTTTAATCTTGGTCTTTTTTTAAGTGCAGGCTTTGTTTCGTTAGTAGTTAGCAGACGCAATCTAAAGAGGAAAAAAACAGACTGGAAAACGGGGGAAGGGGGAGTGATAGACTAAACGCGTTCCTTGTAAATTATGAGAAATAAAAATGGTAAAAGTTATCAATTAGGTTCTATCTTTTACAGCGATAAATCTCAATTCATAATTTTACTAGTTATGTTTACACGAAAACAAAACAAAAAAGTGACTTTCTGCGAACTTATCTTTTTTATCTTTCATTTTGTTAAATTTTTCTTCATAATGAAACAAAAATATAAAAAAATATGTTTGCTACAGATTCTTTTCTTTTTAAACATAAAACTCCCCGTGGTTTCTCTATTTAACGCAGTTTCGATGCTATGGAGAAATATTTATATTCCAATTTTCTGTTCATATTGTTGACACCCCTGCGATTTGTTACTGCGACCTGTGGCGAAGTGACTGTTTTAATCACACTGTGTTAGAATACATTTCATACATGTTGATTTCCAATTAAAGAGCTTCCTAAATAGTTTAGGATTCAACAGCTAATGTTTATGTTATGGTTTCTTATTTACAAGAGTATTCTTGCAATGTTTCCGATTCAAGAGCTTCCTAAATGGTTTTTGATTCAACAGATAATTTTTATGTTATGGTTTAATATTTAGAAGAGTATTCTTGCATAAACGTTTCCAATTCAAGAGATTCCGAAATAGTTTATGATTCAAAAGATAATTTTTACATTATAGTTTTTGATTAAGAAGTTTATTTTTAGATTATATTTTCCGATTCAACAACTTATTTAATATATTTGTTTCCGATTAAACAGCTAACTCTTGCATTATAGTTTCTGATTAGAAAGTTAATTCCTACAAAATAGTTTCCAATTCAAAAACTAAATTTTACATTATTTTTTCTTATACATGAGCTAAAATTAGTATTAACTTAAATTACAGTTTTCTATTCCAGAGCTTTTTTTTACCGATGCAGTTTTTAATGTGCGAAAAACCCCGTAACTTGCACTTTTTTGAAAAGCGAACTTAAAAATCCAGCTAAGAAAAGAACCAACAAACAACAGCAACAGCAACAACAAGAACAACAACAACAACAACAACCACAATAATAATAATAATAAAGTATAATTTTATCATTGTTTCTTGTAGGACTTGAAAACCAAAAAGTCGCCTTGACTAGAGGTTTAGCAATTGTCGCTTTAAAAGTTTAATACTGGTCTTCAAAGTAACATTGTAAGATACATGACTTTTGTGTGATAGCTGGAACTTACTTATCAATAAATATTTTTAAAAATGTCATAAAAATTGGGTCTAGTTTACAACAAAAATGTCATAAGAATTGGGTCTAGTTTACAAAAAATGTCATAAAAATTTGGTCTAGTTTACAAAAAAAATGTCATAAGAAATGGGCCTATATCTACTTTACAAAAAATGTCATAAGTCATCTTACCAATTTGATCTAAGTTATTCCAAAATCATTCATAAAGGAAAAAAGTTAGTTCGTTTATATTTGTCAAATTTTTTGAATGATATCGGTTTTTTGTTTTGCCTTTGATGTTTTAGGAAATAATAATAACGATAATAAAAATAAAAATAATAATGATTATGCCCAAGTTTGTTTCATTTTCACTTTCTCTTATACATTTTTTGTAAATTCTATTGAAGACATCGGGCGAACAAGTTAATTAATCTGAGTATGAAAGGCGTAATGATGCTTCAGAAGATCATATTTCTTAGAAATGTTAGCAAGAGTTTGGATGTATGAACTTATGATATGAAAACAGTGGGGTCCAGAACAGATAGTCGGAGCACACCTAAATCAAACTGTTTGAAATTGCGGTAACACATAATAGATTGATTTTACTTTAACACAGATTAAATTATTTTTTTTACTGATAAGTTGAGTCTGAAACTATCATAATTCATTTCCTGTAATACCAAAAGTTTGTTGTAATCGATATCGGAAAATATCATGATCTAGGGTATGAAATACGATACACAAGTCCAGGAGAGCAAGACAGTGTTCATACTTTTCTTCTATCAAGCTCTAAAAAAATGTTATTTACTTCTCTGAGTCTGAGGATGGTAGTCTCAGTACTGTGAGATGTTTTTGTTGTTGTTGTTGTTGCTGTTGTTGTTGTTGCTGTTTTCTTGTTGTTGTTGTTGTTGTTTTTGTTGTTGTTGTTGTTGTTGTTGTTGTTTTTGTTGTTGTTGTTTTTGTATTTTTGTTGTTGGTTTTTTGCCTTTGCTATGCTGATTGTAAGATCTAATTAATATCATCCATTTCTACGTTTGCCATACATAAATTAATTAATTACTATTTTCCTTACAAAAAAAGTCTACAACATAGGCAGGTTTACACAGAGCCTAAAGTAACAAATGCCATCCATATCTAGTCCAGTCGTCTTGATGAGAGGTTTAGCAATTATCGGTTTAAAAGTTAAACACTGCTATTCAAAGGATCAATGAAAGATACATGTGGGATAGTAATTTTACGCCTTCGTTTTCGCCTGTTTGATTTAAAAGGCAAAAGGGACCACCTTGCTTTCACAAAGTCCTTGGTAATAATGGTTTTCTGAAGGGGGTAGAGGCTGTTTTTTTACAAGTCATCTTAACAACTTGGTCTAAGTTTTTCCAAAAATCATTCCAAAAAGGAAAAAACAAAACAAAATTGTTTCATTTATATTTCTCAAAGTCTTACAATGATAATATAGCGGTTTTTGTTTTGCCTTTGATGTTTTAGGAAACTAAGTGCCTTTTGCAAAATGATCAAAGATACGTTTGTCAAGTGATAAAGCACTTGTAATACTATAATCTGATGGTGTATTAACGCAGTCTAAGATACAATTGGTCTTTTGGTTAGGCTCTTTTATGTGCTGTCATACATCGTTTTACGGAGTTCTTTGAAACGAAGGGTACTTTGGTTTGTTTAAAGTAAAGATTAAAATCCCGCCCATCTTTTACACAGAAGTGTCTTTGCTCTAAGCTACAATGGAAGTTTTTGCATCTGCTATAAGCTACAATAGGAGTTTTTGCATCTGCTATAAGCTACTATAGGAGTTTTTGCATCGCTGTCATATTTTACAATGCTGTGATGGTTCAGGTTAGTTTTGACGATGATGGGGGTCTGTAGATGCAAACAATATAAAACACATAGTAAGGAATGCTTCACTGCCTTTTATGCTTCAAAACTTAAACATGTTTAAATATGTATGACATTGCCCAATCCACCGCCTCAGCCTATTCTTGGAAATAAATTACATATTTATACATCTTGATGGTGGTAATTGGGCAAGATTTGAGTTGACTCACATTTCGTGCAGCTAAAATCTGGTTATGCACAGTGTGTTGATGTTTAAGTCTTTACAGGATTACACCAGTTTATTCTTCACATTTGTTACCAGAACATAATCATTGTGTTTAGACAAAGCATTCTTAATTTTGTTACAGGCTCTTTAACCATATTGCAACAGTCTTTAGATGCTAGGATTTTCTGGAATGATAAAAGACAATTGAATTCGGTTTTGATCCTTTATTTACAGTGTTTCTATACACATATTCAACACAATTTGCTTTCCAGCATAAACTTAGACCCTGTGTTGTTTTTGTTATTATTTGCACGTTTACCTCTTGTATCTATATTTCTTTACTCTACACACACAAAATTGTTTTCTTATTTCAAGTTTTCTTTTATTGTTTTGAAATTACATTTCACATTCACCTTCAAAAACTGCCTTGGAGTTTAAATTAACTTGTAAAATGTGAGATCAATATATTTTCTGCAACTTTCTCAAAGAACGGATACATTTTATTTATAATATTCTTTTCATTAATAGCATCTGTGTCGCAAAGTTATATCCACGTATCCACTATGACGCAAACGCGTAATAATGAAACTGCTAATGACAGCTGGTTATCGGGAATTCCTTGTTGTTATTAATAAACAGCTAAACACGTCTATCTCCCGCATTTATATCGGGACGTCAAAGTAGTGTTGCCTTCTTTAAAGAATTATCAAAGGCTGAGGTAAAACCTTAGGGCTGTAAGTACAATGTCGCGGTTGCTTACGACTCGACGTAAGCCTCTTTTTATTCGCATAATTATGCTTACGACCAGTTGTGATCTACGTCGGCTTTGTACATATGTTCCCTGGTTTAGATTTATCTTCTTTTTATTTTTATCTGAGAAATATCTCTGGAGTGGGTTTCTAGGTCTATGAAATTTGAGAGATTGTACCTATAATTATCTAGATTTAGGTATTCTAGCTCAGTTGTAGTGGTAGTTGAGTTGGTTTAACGTCCAACATCAACACTATATAGGCTATATTGTGGACGGGCCCCAAGATTGATGTCTCGCAATTTTCTGTGCTGCCACACACGAGACAGGGCGGCAAGACGTGGACTCCTGTCTCAGCCGGTGACATTAAACTGACACCGATGGTTAGCAATAAACCACAATAGAAAAACTTACTAATGTACAAATATATATAAATATAGTATTAAAGAAATGTAATAATTATGTCCAGCTCATTTAAAGAAGTAAATTAAAAACATAGTTAAATCTACGATTAAAGCACACATTGAAATTATTTGATATCAAACCTCCAACTCATTTAAAGAAGTAAATCAAATACATAGTTAAATCTACGATTAATGCACACTTTGGAATCATCTGATATCAAAACATAATTTTTGGACTGCACATATAATTAACATAACTTTAACATTATATGGGTTCATCGATTTTCTTTTTCAAAGGACCATTAAAATATCTTTAACGTGGGTTCATCGATTTTCTTTATACAAAGGAAGACAAAACGATCGATCTCCTTCCCTATAACACTGAACACACCACTTGCAAATCGGCCACTAACACACATGCATTTTGTCAGTTGGATGAAGACAACAGATCCTGTGTGCATTATTAATTGCCATCGTCGATTGAAATGTTTTCAAGACTATCGGTGTTTTTTGTTTGAGAGGGAGCGATAAAGAGAGAGAGAGAGAGAGAGAGAGAGAGAGAGAGAGAGAGAGAGAGAGAGAGAGAGAGAGAGAGAGAGAGAGAGAGAGAGAGAGAGAGAGAGAAAGAGAGAGAAAGAGAAAAAGAAAGAGAGAGAGAGAAAGAGAGAGAGAGAGAGAGAGAGAGAGAGAGAGAGAGAGAGAGACACGCAAACAGAGAGAGAGAGAGAGGGAAAGAGAGAGAGAGAGAGAGAGAGAATGGGAGAGAGAGAGACAGACAGACAGACAAACAGACAGACAGAAACACACAAACAGACAGAGAGAGAGAGAGTAAGAGAGAGAGAGAGAAAGATAGAGAGAGAAAGAGGGAAAAAGAGAGAGAGAGGGGGAAAGACAGGCTGGAAGAAAAAAAAGGAAAAGGCATGCAAAGATTATTTCTTAATGACTTTCGACAAACAATGCTCATCAAAGAAACCTAGATAGAAACTTCAGATACAGTCAAAGGAAAACAAAATGTGTGGATTGTTAATAATAAACTGCAGGTGGGTGATTGACATCGTTTCCAAGACGGTGTGCAATTTTTTTTGTTCTGTGGAGAGAATTCCAAAAGTTGAGTTAGTTAACGCACCAAATGATACATTTTACAAGTACGTCAATAAACCTTAGGGAAAAACAAGACGAGACAAATAAAAAAAAAACGTGTTTAATTATGGTGGTTTTAACTTAAGATAGAGAGATTGATTGTAGTCACCGTTGCTACTAGTGTAATGTATTAACTGTCTTAGGATATCATGGGCACAATATAGCTGTTACCGTGCTGACTTACCTCTTTATCATTCTGTCTCTTCCTCCTATTGCTCTCTCTCTATATATATCTCTCTATCTCTCTCATTCTGTCTCGCTCCCTATTTGTCTGTTTATCTCTCTTCTCTCTCTCTCTCTCTCTCTCTCTCCCAAGCCACCTCCCCCCCCCTCCCACTTTCAAATCCTGCACTGTTATAATGTTACGTCCAAGACCCTCACAAACTTCAGCTCCCATCCGTCGTAGCCCCAGGGTACGGTGGCAAAAAAAATTCATTTCAAAGCAATTACGTAGATTATAAGTCCGTCTCCGCCTTTACATGCGCTAGGATCAATGGGTTTTAAATTGGAATGCAATAATAATTGCTGCAGTTCTCTTTATTTAACAGCTTTTCTTATGAACTCATATGAAATTCCGCTCTTATTCTATCTCGCCCCCTGTCTGTTTTCCTCTCTCTTCTCTCTCTCTTCTCTCTCTCTCTCTCTCTCTCTCTCTCTCTCTCTCCCCCTTTCTCTAGTTCTCTTTATTTAACAGCTTTTCTTATGAACTCATATGAAATTCCGCTCTTTTCCAGCTTATTAAACCCCACATAATTATAATTCGCTTTATCTAGAAATCACCATCCGGTTTCATTTTCTAATAAATGTCTTAGTGGTTGTGTGCTTGGAACTAGTGTTTATGGCCCTTTTAGCTTTCTAAAGAAATATGGAATACTTTTTGTTATAATGATAATTTTCATTGCTCCATGATATAAATATTGGCTACACTTAGTTCGGTATTTTTTATAGAAAACTAGAAGCTTAATAATTATTTCTTTCTCACTTTTTTTTAGAGAAAAGCTTTACTTTGTAACATTTTTAAAGATAGAGCCGAGTTGTTCTACAGCCACTCACTCACTCACTCACTCACTCACTCACTCACTCACTTACTCACTTAGTCAGTCAATCACTCTATTACTCACTCACTCATCCACTCACTCACTCTCTCACCCACTCACTCACTCACTCAGTCTCTCACTCACTCCCTTCACTTACTCACTTACTCACTCACTCACTCACTCATTCACTCACTCACTCACTCATTCACTCACTCATTCACTCACTCACTTAGTCATTAAATCACTCACTCACACACTCACTCAGTTTCTCACTCTCTCACTCACTCATTCACTCACTTTTTATTTCACTAATTCACTCACTCACTCACTCACTCACTCACTCACTCACTCACTCACTCACTCACTCACTACTAACTTATTGTGATGCTGGTTGATAAACAAACACAATCATAAAGCAAAGTTAACGCCTTTAAACTATATAACATAACCCCATACCTTTGTACAATCAAATGCCATTTTAAACAAAGTTTATACAATGACGAATCCAACACCAAGGAGTAAAAAAGCGAAGAGCCGGACATAATTCTATTGAAAAGCAGACATCTTGATTTTAACACACTCTTGATTGCAATGTTACATTTTGAAGTACTTGAATGTTTAGATCTTAGTCTCGACAAATACACATTCTTCTCGTAAAGTTCTTGAAGCTGTCAAAAGCCACTGGAATAAAAGAGAACCAAAAAATACAGAGACAAAGCCAGCCAAGAATTTATTGTCGGGCAAGCTTGCCTTCGCAATGATTGTTTCCTTCCATGTTTCTATTCCGTTATTAGTACTTGATGACAAGCAAACACAAGTGTACAACAAAGCTCGTGGCTTTTACGAAGACAACATGACATCCGTAACTTTGCAAAACAATAATTTTATTCCCTATTAACTATAAGACAAAGTTCAAACAATGAAAAAATTAATACCAAGGAGTCACAACGGAAGAAACGTGCGTTGTTCTAATGGGAACTTAAAGCGATAAAATCTAGATCTAGAATCTAGATCTAAACTAGACATCTTATTATAATGGGAACTTAAAGCGATAAAATCTAGATCTAGAATCTAGATCTAAACTAGACAGCTTAATTTTAAAACGCCCTTTAATGTGGTATTACATGTACAATTTTGTAATTAAATTACTAGATTCTGTAGGTCCCAGTCTTGAAAAATGACAAATTTTCCCTTATTATGAAGCAACAAACAGCTAGCATGATTTTATATGGAACCCGAATCAAATCAATAAATACTACTTATAAAGTTCTTGTGGCTGTCGACAACCATTGGAATAACGGAGAAGAAAAACCTACCTTTGAATACAGCGACAAAGTCAAAAGCTTATTGTCGTGCGGGGTTGACTTCGCAATTATTGTTTTCTTCCAAGGTTTCCCATTCCGTAACTCCATCATAATCACATAAGCATTTGATTGGATTTAATGGAACCTGTAACCATGGTGACCGTACAGTTAATCACAGCGATGGCTTGGAGAAGGTTTTCTGCAAGCGCTGGTCAACTTGGCTGTTTATCATCAATTGTCCAACCATGATGGTGGTTTTACAGGTCTTACGAAGTCTTACGCGACTTTTTTTTTTTCATGTTAAATGTAAAAGCGCATTTTTTTTTTTTTTAATAATAATTTTCCATTATCCGATGTAAAAAATATTGCCTACGCTTCAAGCGATTTTCCAATATTCTGGGCAAGAAGTCGAGTCAAGTGATTTAAAAAATCGATTCTTTTCTTCGCGGAGTACATCGCCGACAAAGCAGTTTCGCTAGTAGACCTGCGTTTCTTTTGAATTGGCATAGATTATCAGTGTCTGCTTTTAAACCCGATTCCTAAGTGCTTAATTGTTTGTACTCTAAGCCTAATTGAACATGGTGATTGTACATGCCTTAGTTTAAATGAAATGTAATTGCCGTGTTATAAATTATTTAAATTTTAAAAGCATAAATACAATTTCTACTACTGCCATTATCTGTACGTTTTATAAAAATGCAACCGATTTTTAATCGAGAATATGCGCCTGCCTTTTAGAGACTTCGAAGTATGAAGGATTGATAAAAAAGCATCCTAAGTCATGGAAAAACGAAAATGTAGAATATCAACCGATTTCTAATCGAGAATATGCGCCTGGCTTTCAGAGACGTTAAAGTATGAAGGATTGATGAAAAAATATTACCGATAGTGGAAAAACGAATAAATATATGGAGTTACAGCAACACAAAATAAACGTTTTTGCCATCAGAATCCTCCTATTGTTATAACAGCGTAGCTGTTAATAGAGACCGCATTACGCGCTGGAAAATGCGAAGAGCTCTTGTCTATACGCATTATGATTGAATTTTTTTTTGTAATACTCTTTTTTTCTCTTGCTTTGTTTTCTTGCTGAAGCTGTTTTGGTTGTTATTGTTGTGGTTGTTGTTGTTGTTGTTGTTGTTGTTGTTGTTGTTGTTGTCGTTGTTGTTGTTGTTGTTGTCGTCGTCATCATCATTGTTGTTGTTGCTGCTGCTGTTGTTGTTAAACTAACTTGAAAGTTTACAACCACTTACATTGCACGACTATAGGAGCTTAGAGACATAATTATAAAATCAACATACAATGAACATTGATATTCCAAGGTGATTATTTTATGAAGGTCCTTGTCTGATTGATTTTTTTTTTGTCGTTTTTTTCATAAATTGAAAAAAATATTCTGTGTTCCCAGCCAAGTCTATCAACACAATAATCTCATACATGCAATGACGATTGGCACTTGAGTCGGAATGCTTAAGTGGCGACCTCCCGTGTTTTATGTTTTGTCCTTGGAGATCTTACACATTATTGCATGGAAAACGGAATATAACGTTACGTTTTTGTAGATGATCTGTAGCAACAACGAAATCCTTACACATAATTGCATGGAAAACGGAATAATATAACAAAAGATTTTTTATAGATGATCTGTAGCAACAACGAAATCGTCATTACATTACATATACAGGTTTGCAAATATGTTTCTTATGTGATATTTTGTTTTTATTAGGCTGTCTGTTTCCATATGTGAGAAGCTATGCAAGGCCAATGTCATTACTCTAGACCTACATTAACTTAACCCTCTCTCACTCTGTCTGTCTGTCTGTCTGTCTGACTATCTGTCTGTCTGTCTGTCTGTCTCTCTGCCTCTCTCTCTCTCTCTCTGTCTCTCTGTATGTATGTATCTTGGTCTGTTTGTCTGCTTGGCTGCCTGTCTCTCACTCGGTCTCTCTCTCTTTCTATCTCTTTCCCTCTCTCTTTGTCCCTCTCTCTCTCAATCTCTACCTCTCTCTCACTCTCTCTCTCTCTCTCTCTCTCTCTCTCTCTCTCTCTCTCTCTCTCTCTCTCTTTCTCGTGTGTGGCAGCACATACAATTGTCAGACGTCCGTCTTGGGGCCCGTCCACAATATAGCCTATATAGTGCTGCTGTTGGGCGTTAAATCAACCCAACCAACCAGCTCTTTGACATTTTTCGCTACTATTTTGCTGTTGAAGCTGGACGAAAAGTAAAGAACTCAATAACTCACCCATTCCGCCCCTGCAATGTCCTGAACTGCTGTATTTGTGAAGATTATATTTCCTCAGTGGCGACTCTATGTGCGCTGATGAGCTCCTTGATAGGGGTCCTAGCATTATAAATGGTCAAAACCTAGATGGATGAAAGGGAGGGGGAGGGAGGGGGTATGGTCAGTGCTATCTGTATCTGGTATCTTCAAATGTGTCTCAACGCTCTGGTTATTCTACTAATGCATCGGATTCTCAGGGTAGACGCCAAACCGGCAGAATATGCTTGAGTGAGTGAGTTGTTTTTACGGCACGTCAGCACGGTAACGGCTATGTTGTGCAGAATATGCTTGAGTGAGTGAGCTGTTTTTACGGCACGTCAGCGTGGTAACGGCTATCTTGTGCAGAATAATGCTTGAGTGAGTAAGTTGTTTTTACGGCTCGTCAGCACGGTAACGGCTATCTTGTGCAGAAAAATGCTTGAGTGAGTGAGTTGTTTTTACGGCACGTCAGCACGGTAACGGCTATGTTGTGCAGAATAATGCTTGAGTGAGTAAGTTGTTTTTACGGCACGTCAGCACGGTAACGGTTGTGTTGTGCAGAATAATGCTTGAGTGAGTGAGTGAGTTGTTTTTACGGCACGTCAGAACGGTAACGGTTGTGTTGTGCAGAATATGCGTAATGTAGGGCAGTGGTGAATTCAGAGCAACAAGCGTAAGATTGGCTGTCTTAGGGTTCACCGAAACATCATTATCTATGATCTAATTCCGGCGATAGTGTAGCGTTGTCTGTCCGTCTGTCTATCTGCCTGTGTGTCTGTGTGTATGTGTGTCTGTGTGTCTGTGTGTGTGTCTCTCTCTCTGTCTGTGTATCTGTCTGTCTGTCTGTCTGTCTGTCTGTCGGTTTGTCTGTCTGTCTGTCTATCAGCCTGTGTGTCTGTGTATGTGTGTCTGTGTGTGTCTCTCTCTGTCTGTTTATCTGTCTCTCTGTCTGTGTATCTGTCTCTCTGTCTGTCTGTCTGTCTGTTTGTCTGTCTATCTGTCTGTTTAACTTATTTTTTGTTGTTGTATTTTTTAAGTGGGTGTTGTTGTTGCAGTTGTTGTTGTTGCTGTTGTTGTTGTTGTTTTTTCAATTATTTGTTGATTTGTTTAGCTTTGCTGCTGTGTGTTGTTGAACTAAGCCTATTTACATCGGATAAAATTTACATTAATTTTAAAATTATCGTTATTATTATAGACATAAGGCACCCAAAAATGATAGAGGCTTTAACAGATTGAGCTAGATCAGTGATCCTCAATAATTCGAGTAAATAAATTGATAGTAGATTAGAATGGGCAGTCACAAAACTAGGAGTAGACTGAGCTATAACACCAACAGATAAGATAAACAGACAAAGAGCCATTCAGACTGACGACATAGCCAGGAATCGAACCCACATCTTCCACACGGCACCCATTCGCCTTGCTAAGGGGTAGACCGCTGTAGTTAATCAGTTTGCCATAGGCTTCAACAGCAACAACAAAAACAACAAAAAGAACAACAACAACAACAACAGCAGCAAAAACAAATTCATAGGGCTTTTAACGTGACTTGCATTGACTGAGAAGATGAAATGTTTTGTTTTTTGTTTGTTTGCTTGTTTGTTTGTTTTTTTGTGTTTATTTTAAATTTATTTGTTTGTTTGTATTTAGCGGCACAAGCTTCATTATTCTCCAGACCTTGTTCCCTGCAACTTAGATGAACAACATTAAGCCTCCATTCCCAATGCATTACAGGATTTTCCCCAAAGGAGGAGATTTAATTTACATGCTAGAGCGAACTGCTGTAGGTTTTTAATGGAATAATCTACATTTTCAGGATTCCCGCAAATCATAATACATGTCAACTTATGAAAAAACAACGTTTTTAAAAGCTTGGTTTAATGGCGCACGTTGATATGAAAAAACCGCGTTAAAAGCACGGGGGTTGGAAAAGAGGGCGGGGGGAGAGAGAGAGAGAGAGAGAGAGAGAGAGAGAGAGAGAGAGAGAGAGAGAGAGAGAGAGAGAGCGTATCTTATGGACAACCGCAAGCTTGAAAGCTGTTTCATGCGTTTATGCGCCAGACACGATTTCTTTCCACGGTTTTACATTTCATTACTCCATAATAACAATATTCGCTGCCCGTAAATAAAAAATAAAAAGCGTCTTTGGTTTCTAGTTTCGATTTAAGTAACGCAAATAAAGCATGCGTGCTTTCAAATACACGTGCAGTTTGATTATAGGATTTAAAAACAAACAAAAAAAACAACAAGTGTCATGTTCACAAATTTAAAGAACAAGGTTGTCGTAGGATTACATCTTGTCTTAAGGTATAGGAATAGGTTAACGACAAGTTGTAAGTCACTGCGACTTGGTTGTACTTCCAATCCAACAGTGCATTCCATACGCCATGGCGCAATTATTTTTAATTAACTCTAGTTCATTACTGCGACCCTTCAATGAAAATTGATACGAATTATTAAAAAAAAGAAAACTCAGGATATTTAACCCCGATACACCTTCTTCCGTCTCCGCCCATGTTAGTGGTTAGGTTAGGGTAAGTGTCGATATTTATAATCGTAGTTGTGATACGCCGGTCACGTGCCTGTGACACGTGATACGAAACCCGCCTCTTCCACGCCCTCCCCTTAAAGTAATTGGTTGTTTATCCGGCATAAATCCCCCCACGTGACCTAAGGCAGAAAACTCTAACCTGGAGACAGTCTTTACTGGTCTACATAGGTTTCAAAATAAGTTTAAAGCATAGGTGAGAATTATTGATCTTCCGGTGTATAGGGATACACAGAGATGTGTAGGCTGGTCGGCTCTGTGTCAATATAATGTGACTGGCTTAATAATAATAATAATAAT